>JACXIT010000131.1:0-128606 GCA_014737525.1 Bombus difficillimus
GCGGAGTTACTGTCAAGAAGATGTTATAAAATAACATTTTCGGTCTAATCGTTCTTTTATATTTCTGAAACTTTTACGTAATAATTTGTATTACCATATAAACTTATGAAAGAAATAAAATTTCAACGATACAAAGAACAAACGCAAAGACACGCAGAAATGAAATTTCAGCGGAAAAGTAACCACGGGTATTAAAAAAAGAAGCAAAAAGAAAGATAAGTACTATTAATATGTTAACAATTTGATAAAACCTAAAACAAAAATGATGAAATAAAATCCTTAAGTTTCTGTAGTTTTGTATGCATATTTGAACCCCAGTAAAATCTACTTTATATAAATACAAGTAAAGACATAGTAACTGTGTTTGTATCAATATATAATTACTTTTGTACGAATGTTTTTAGCATTCATAACAAAAGTTCTTAGTTTCTGTTACGCATGTATTAACTCTTAAACCATCAGTCATGTTACGCGTGGTCGTACTTCACACTGCATATAGACGTACTATAAAAGGCAGGTAATGTGTAACATTTTACATGAATTTTATATAAGTCAAATCTTTCAAAGTTTAGAATATATTTAGGTAACCCTCCAAATTTGTTTACTTAACTATAAAGATATATAAGATGTAATCAAATTAATAACGTTAAAATAATAAATAATTAATAATATAATGTAAAACTTTGTTTGATAACAAAAAATTTGTTTATAATAATACTAACTCAAGAGACTATTCTTGTACTGGCTGAAGCATATGAAAATAGTTCATTGCTTACGCGCTTGTTCATTTGTTTATAAAATGTTCTACATTAAACAGTAATTTCTACAAAATGGTATGCGAGAGCAATTGTACCATGCGTAAAATTCTACAAATAATACTGTGCATGCTTTTTGATATAACAAGCCTAAGAAAAAGAGTTAATCGGGATATTTGATAATTAACATAGAAGAAAATATTTTAAATACTTTTAAGCTTGCATTTTATCACCTCTTTCAATAGATAAACTTCATAAATTCTATGCGGTATTTTCTAATTTTCAATAAACGAAATCATTTTTTTAGTAATATATACTTTACAGAGCATTTTTTGCTGAATTATGAATCTGTACACAATTCAACATCAGTGTACAAATTTAGCATCAAGGTACATTTAATTTACGTATTAGAAGTAAAAATTGATATTCAATAAATATAACGATTTCAAGAAAGTATTTTATCTCTATCTTGATTTTTGAATATTTTCTGCTTCTTCATCTTCGCTAACTGCGAGACCATTTTCTTCGAATTTTGGCTTCTTTGTATCTGGAGGTCGTAGTAATTCTTCACCATGTGTCGTCAATCCTAATTCTTTGCATCGTTTTTCATAGTACTTCAATAATCTGATACCTGCTCTGTATACGTAACTATTTTTAAAAAGACATAGCCTAACTTTCAAAACCTGTACTACTTTAAGTGTTCGGAAGCCAAAGATTTTGATCTTAAATGATTATTGTTCTGGTTTCTATTGCAATAATTTCTATTAGCTCTTTTTAACTTCAAAATATACATTTAAATTACTGCAAACTTTAGTTTAATAGTAGCAAATGACATTTTTTCATTCATTCATAAAGCTGTGATTGTGAAATATTTAATTGTTGCATATTTTGTTGGTTTAGTATTCATTAGTTACAAATACATACAATCCCACTTCTATCTTTTGGTATTAGAGATACAAATATCATTTAATAATATTAATAAATATACAATATAGTATAAAGATATTATTATTATTGGCACATATAAAGTTACTGAAACACTATACTTATAAACACTTGCAATATGAACATAGCACATTAATCAATAGTATTAGTTAATCTCGCAATCTCTGGCGTCCGAACTTATGTAAAAAGATATTTGTGTTAGTAATACTCACTTGTAGACGGAACTGTGTTCTTCATTATAAGCTTGACAATTTTCAAACACTAAATGACAATCACTGAAAAAATGTTCCAGTGTTTCATATTCATTATTATTAAGTTTATATTTAATTGTACCAAAATCCATAGGATTGGAAATAATATCATGATAATCTGGAACTTCATCTTTTGTAACAGGTGATAGGAAAGGCCACGAATCTCTGTGATGCCTAATGTCAGAAAGTAATTCCTGCAGTCTCCCCATACATCCTTTAATTGTTCCCTTATCTTCTTCTTGTTCAATTTCAGCAGCTCTTTTAGCTGCTCTTCTGGTTTGTCTCGGTTCTGTATCTTCCGAAGTGCTGCTATCTGTATATATATAAATATGTATATATACAATTAAATACTGATATTAGGATGTAAACACTTCTAAAATAGTTAGTTAATGGAAAATATTAAAAGAATTACATTGAATTAAGAAAAGTATAAATATATTTAAAGAAAGAAAGCAAATTTAATAGAAATTTTAAATGTTTTGCTTTAATAGAAGCATAAGAACCATTTGCACATACATGCAACAAAGTTGATTAACCTTAATTTAGTAATAATGAACAAATGTATAAAGCAATCCTACATATTACATATCATTATACCAAGTATTACTATATTTGTAAAAAAAATCTGTATTCATACTAAGCAAAAGTGAATAGAGTTACAATACAGACCGTCCCAGTCTGTAGATTCTGTAGTGAGGAGGCTCTTGGCAAAGCCATGGATGCGAGAGCGTGCTGCTGCAGCGCACAGTCTCTCCTTGTCCCTTTCCCTTTCACGCCCCCTCACTAACAACATAATTGGAACTAAGAAACTGCTTTATTACATTAGTATTTAAATTAAAAAAACGTACTAAGATGTTAACACGAAATGATAATAAAATATTATGAGGTAGCGCAATATTTTCAAAGTTTGTCATAGCATTTCCTGCGACCACTAAATTTGCAAGTATATCATAATATTTACCATATCTTATGTTTGTCTTTCTGTCTTTCCTATCCTTGCAGTCTGAACAAACCCATCTTCCTCGAGGTGCTCTTGTTAACGGAGGTTCTATACATTCTACATGATAAAAATTTGAACATGTATCGCAGCTGATTAATTTTCCACCGCTTTTACATATGCAACATACATTTATTTGTTGACTACCCCTGGAACATATATTAATTATTGAAAAATTTCTTCGTCTAATACTCAATAATACTTATAATTTCTAAAAAATACCAAATATTTTATTATCAGAATGACACTTACATATCATCATCACTATCTTCTTCTAATTCTTCATCAACTGAATCCCCTTCTTCCTCACTTTCAAGAACACGTTTTGCACGATTATGTCGAGTTTCTTTGGTTAATATTACGTCCTCCTCTAATTCATCTTCAAATTTTTTTCTCTTTTTAATTTTCTCTTTTGGTTTTGTAGGTGGTTTACATACTTTACAATACCAATCTCCATCTGGTACACTCTACAAGTAAATATTTAATATCAAATATTGGAACATAATGGAAGCTAAAAATAAAAGGATTAAGAAAATAATGTACATTTAGTTTTGGTTGCAAACAATATAAATGATGGCCTTTGTTGCATCCATCACATAGTAGCATTTTGTCGCCGTCTCGTCGTCGTCTACATATTCGACACTGAGCATTTAATGCACTTCTACTCCATGCAACACTATTTTCTAAAGTACTTAAGTGTACAAACAATTGAGACCAACTCGCTGATGCCATAAGTGATTGTTCCCATTTTTCTCTGATGTCTTCACCGAACCATTTCTTATCTTTTTCAGTGGCACCTAACGGTTTTTGTAAGTACTTTTGCTCAATAGCGTGAGATAACTGTAAAATAGCACAAGCCATTTGTTTAATGGCTAATTGCTGATTGGGATCTGGGAGCATTTCATTTTCACTTGGTGGACCTAAATATTTTCCTGCATCTTTGTAAGTTTTTGTATTAATACTTCCAACTTCTGAATCTGGAGTTCCAGGTCTGCTATGCTTTGTTTCATTTTTGATTTTGTCTAAAGACGTATTAGAAACAATATCTGCTTCAATTTCATTTGTACCATACACTAATTTATCACATTGTTTATCATATTTCCTGTTATTTATTGCGTGCCTCCATATTTCACGATCATTAACTTTCAAATTCCCCAAAGCCCCTCCTTTCACTCTGTCTTCAAAATCTAGGATATAATCTCTTAGAGTCAATTCTAAAACAATATTGACTGCCATTTCTGAAGGAAAATTTAAGTTGGCATTTTCGTATCTATTCTTTTTTGAAATCCTATTAGGATGCACTTTGATAGGTTCTGAAAACTGTATCAAAAATTTACTCGCAATGTTTATTCAATAGTAATTTTAAAAGATAAAGAATCCATCTGAAATACTTACTACTTCAGGATTAAGTTTATGTCTAGGACATTCCTCAATCACAGACTTTAAACTTGGCATTTCTTGTATAATATTATTTCTGAGTTCACCTTCTCTAATTCCTCGTTTACTTAAACCATTTACTAAAGCTTCTATATCTTCCGGCTTTCCAAAGAAACTCCATTTTAGTTCTGATCTCTTGCAATGCACAGGACATTCTTTGTCTCCTGTACAGGCCATTAGATTTTTTCTAATATCAAATAATTCTTGTTTAAACTCTTTCCGAGATATATCTTTTCTTGGAGACTTAAGAATATTTTTGTCAGAGAATGAAACTTTCTTAGGAGACCTTTTTGCTTTTTTAAAACTATTTTCTTTATCACTAAATTCATCTTCAAATTTATTTTTTAAATATGCATGCATAGCTTCTGTATCTAATAATTCTGGTTGATAAGGTGTACCATCAGGAATGCAATTACCAGACCACCATTCATCATTCTCTACAAATATTCCTATAAGAAAAACAAAGAAAATTTACAAACATTTTTTACTAATTGAATAATATAAAAACATGAAGCTCTACCTGGTATTGATAAAAATCTCCAATATCTACGATGAGCTCTATCAGAACCTAAATAAACCATCATTTTGTTATCTCTGGATGCTTCCTGAAGTTCTTTTAATTTATTCTCATATTCTTCTTTCTTTTTTTCCTCTTCACAACTACCACGCGTAACTTTCTTTGGTATTTTACCATCATTATCTTTTTCTCGGTCTCTCATTCTTTCTTTTTCTTCTTTTTCTTTCCTTTGTTCAGCTATTAAGAAAGACTTCAATTCTTTCTTTGCTTGATGAAGTTTTTCACGTCTTTCTTCTATTACATCTCGTATCGAAGCGAAAGTGAGCAACTGATTTATCAAACATGTAGCTACTTTTAACTTTTCACCTAACTCAAATTCATGAACACTGCAATGACCTAACAATCTTAAAATGTATGTCTCGTTTATTCTCATAAACAGTGCAGGATCATCTTGATTTGTATAACCACCTAAAGAAATTAGGATTAAATATAATATTCGTTAATGATTTGGTTTAGCATAGTTATATATATATATATATATATATATGTACCTCTTTGAGAATATCTCCACTTAGTAGCAACATCGCCAATTCGTCCTCCAGAGCACAATAAGTGTTGTCTTAGAATTTCACTTAAAGTTACATGATCTAATGTCAATTCAGATAATTTGCAACCTTGGTGCACCTGACTCCAACTAGATGCTATAGTAGAAAGTTTTACAGCTTTTGTCATTGATGATGCTCCTTCATTCATACTAATATCATTTGTTATGTCAGATGCTTGAGCATGAATTTCATCTTCTTCATCTGTTTGATACTTAAAAATGTTTGCTAATAGTAATTGTAGAAGATCGCTCCAAGGCCCAGATGTTTCTTTTAATAAGAGTGCTTTTTCCAGTAGATCTAAAGTAAAACCATTTGGGAAATATGCACTAACTTCCAGTTCTTCATTAAAAAATTCTAAAAATTCTAGAATCATTACACTGTCGCCAAATTTTTCATTAGGTATGCTACTCTTGACTGGCGTAGCTTCTGGGATAGGAGAAAGATCTTCGCATTCAAGATCCTCCCTTGGCTTATTCCATTGTCTTATATATGCAGCTAAAGCTGCTGATTTTTGTTTTTCCTCCTTTTTACGTTCATTTTGCAATACTCTTTCTTCTTTACGTTTTGCTTTTTCTTCAAGGGCTTTTGCCTTAAGATCTTCCTTAAATTTCCCATTCATTCTATTTAAAAATTTTGTAATTTTAAAATATTTTTAATAACTAGACACTGTAAACTACCTTTAATTTAATATACATCGTTTTACCTTGGCTTGCGAAATTTTTTTATATCCACTCCTCCTTGATTCACCTTTTTTAAAGGGTTAGGTTTTTCTATTAACTTCTGTTTTGATACATCTGTAGTAAGAAATTTATCTATTGATTCCTGTTTATGTTTAACAGGCTTTTTAATACGTGATGTAAAGTCTGGAGGAGGACCAGCAAATATGGTATCAAAACGTACTTTATTAATCCCATATTTTAGTAAAACACTATCCTAGAAATGCAGAAAAATTTGCTCCATCAATGTATTCACAAAATTTTTGTGTTATTGCTATTAATATACTAACTTTAATAATCCATATTCCAATGTCATTCTGTTCACATAACTGACGTAAAAAAATTTTATTACGCTCTTTACTGTAGTGTTGTTTCCTTCTTCTCACTTGTGCTGCTTCCACTATCATGAGTTGACTAACATCAGAGTCTCCAGAGTCTAATTGTTCCACTTCATAACGAAATAATTTTGCCGGTGGATGATACTGTTGTTCTTGTGGGCTCCTATGTAACAAACTTAAATTACAATAATATGAACATTCTTCACATACACATATTCTTCATTTATATAATATAGATAAATATTGTACCTGTTGTTTTCTTTATTATATAATTTAATTTGTTGTTCTGAGGGTGCAATAACTTGAAGAACATGACAATCACACCAAGAATCCTCTGTAAAACTTGCTTCAACCATTTCACCAACAAAATAACGGTCTCTTGCAAATTGATATACATCCTCTATCATTTCCTTAAAGGATGATCTGTTCGTTTTATTGGCAAGATATAATATAGGTATACGTAGCTGTAATATAAAACACACAATCAACAAATCTAATATTTTAATAATGTAACACTAAATTTTTAATGAAATATCGCACCTCCATAGGAAATTCTTTAAGGCTTCTTTTTGCATTTTCTTCGCATTGTAAAGCCTCCTCAAAGGTCATGTTAGTTCTGCCAGTTATACTACATGACCATATAAGTGAGTTACATAAAATAATCCTCTCACAAAATTCACTGCAATCATAAAATATATAACACCCTAAATGCAATGTTATTAATATTAATGAATGCAATAACATTTTTCTAAAAGTGGATAGCAGATTTACATATCATTGCAAAGATGAAAATAAACGCTTAAAAAACACGGATGTAAATATGTAATAGAGTAACAAAATAAAACTGAGATAATTTAATCTATGATCTTTTCGAAATTATCATGCAAGATTTAACTAATGAAGGTAGATAAAATCTACGTGTATGATCTAAATGTTTCCTATAATGTACTTTTCAGCTTTATCTATTCAGTATAGAGCAAAAGGATATACAATAACAAATCATTAACTAGCACATCGACATGTATTATTTACGAGAATAGCATCAAGAAAGCAAGATAATGTTGAAAGAATAAGAGATATTCATGACTGAGAAATTGCATTAACGAAACTGCAGAATATGTTTCGAACTTATCTCAGCTGTCATGGTCTTACTTGTAGTCCTTGAAAATTTCATTGGTAACCTCACAGTGGAAAACTTCATCGTCGTCTTTAAAATCTGATGAAACGTGAAGACGTTGAAACGGCTGTTTACGAAGAAGCGGCATGTCGTCACTTGGTAAATCTACGTCTTCGTTCACGTTTCTAATAAGTTATAATCAATTCTACGTCGAAGATAGTGCTATACTTTTTCCGAAACACCGAGAGACACATGCAACACACGCCAATTCTTATAAACGTGTTTAAAGTTTCAACTGCTTCTTAATTTCCCCTAGAACTTGTTGCGATTTACTTGATTTGAAATTTTGTTTATTTATACGCATTGAACATAAAACTTTGCTATCGTTTCGCGAAACATTTCGAGTCTCATGACAAAGCACGATTTAACGGTGCTCGTGGAAGCGCGCATTCACATCTGGCATCTCAAAGCCGGAAACCAATAAAAAGAATAATGTTGCCAACATAAAGCTATTATTTAAAACGCGGGAAATAAAGATAATCATGTAATAATGTTCGTTGCGTTAATGCATTCAAAATTTTCAATTCGATAAACGTCTCTTCTTTTAACGATAATACAATTTCTATAATTATTACAAGTATTTGTGATATTATTCGTGAAGAAAATTCATTACGAACTATATAAAATATAACTGTAATATACTATCTTTTTCAAGTTGGTAATTAGTATCCGGTCTAGACATATAAACCTACTAAATTTGGCGGGAATTGTTCGCAATTTATCTAGGTAAAATCATTACGTTTTAATTCTCATAAAATTATAAGTAATAACAGATTCTATTATAATTACTATTATTAAACAACTCGGAATTTTTCTGCTTAATCTTTGTAAATTACTATAGGATTGTATAAAATAAGTGTTCTAAATATATTTTATAGAAGTTTTATTCTCTTTTTCTGTGTAACTTATATATTTGTATAAAAAGAGTATATACAAATAAATAATTATTTTAAATCCATATTTTTACTACAAAATATTATTCCAACCATTCTGTAATATATTGGCACTTTGTAGGTGTAACATCACCAACGTCACAACAATTTTTTCTCACCTGTATTTAAATATCTCCATATTATTAAGTCACAAAAAATATGTATGAAAAAGAAAAATAAAACAGCTTACCGGACAAATGCCGCAAGTAGATTTAATTAATCCAGGTGGACTTAATAAAGGTTCTATTGCTCTATATAAAGTGCTCCCATCGCCTGAAAGAGTACGTTCTACTTTTCCATCATAAACTAAGGTATTCAATATCATCTCCAAATCTTCAACTGATAACTTCACCTATAAATATTTGCATTTTTTTATAATGCCCACATATATAACTTGAAGAAAATTATAATGATCATTTAAACCTTGCTTATTCCTAGATCAGAGATAAATTTCCATACTTCTTTAGATGAAGCAAATGTAACATTTCTAGCCATGATTGGTCCACCTCTACAAGAGTTCATTTGCTCCCTTTTATTTTCTAGAAATCTATAACATTGTTGATTAAGAACATCAACAAATTCTGCTTCAAAATCTTGATCTTGGTACCATGCACCTCCAGTTACAGATGTGTCTGGCTCTAAATTGTATAACATATACACTTTTTTCTTACTTGCTGCTACAGACTTAACAGCTTTGATAAATTTTTTGATCTCCAAACTTTTTAAAATTTTATTTAATTGAGTGGGCATTAAATTAGATTTAAATCTTATATCACGAATCCAAATCCCCTTATTCCCAGCTTCTTCAATGATGGTATATACGATTTTTTCCTCGTTATCTGCGCCTTTAGCTATTTTTGCTTTAGATGGATCTTTCAAACGATATAACAAGGAACCACCTTGCTTAAATAGATCAAAATGACCCTGAGATAAAAGTTTATTTATAATTTGTGCTCTTTGAACAGGTTGCAAGTCTGGCATTTCAGTACTTAAATCTTTATCAGATATTCCTTTCGGTCTTGTCTGTGCTAATGCAAGAATTCTGAAAATTTAAAATACCATATTTAGATACTTTTTTCATATTTCATTTCTATAATAATAAAATATGAGGAGTTTATTGTGTAATAACATAATTATTTACATGAGTAATGTACATGAGTTATTGTACATGAGTAATGATTGTAACCTATTAACTATACACGTGCTAAATGTCATTAATTTTTAGTAAAAGGAAATAAATCTTACTTTTGTTCAATTGCTTCGTATGGATTTATATCTGCATTAGTTGTATCTTGTTCCTTTGAAGTACTAGCTTCAGTTTCCATTATACTTGTGTAATATTAAAAATACAAATTACTTGATTAACTTCAATATTTGCTAGGTTATATTCGCATACTTTCACTAATTTACGTGCAACCGCAACGATAACATTTATTAGCAAAAATTATTTAGAAAACATGGAAAACTCTTTAAATGAATCGGATACTGAAGATTCCTTGAATATTGCTACTAAAAACTGGGATCGAATTATTAGTAGTGCTAAAAAGGTACAATTTATATACCAATATATAATTATAAAAAAGACAATACCTACATTTTCTATGAGCTATACTACGATTTTAAATATACTATTATTTTTTAAAGGATGGTTACAGGGAAGGAGTAGAAGATGGGTCAAATTCTGTTTTTCAAGATGGTTTTGATAGTGGATATAAAGAAGGTTTTCAAATGGCTTTTATTCTAGGAAAGTTTAAAAGTTTATTAAAAGCTACACCAAAGGATGTCGAGCATCCGCAAAATATAAAAGAAATTTTTGATAAAACTAGAAGAGGCGCGTGTCATTTATGTGTAGCAGAACTTCATAATGCCAATAATACACAGAAGAGTTTTGATGAAATCATCAATGAACAAAGATCGTATTCAGTAAAAGTTCTTCAAACATCATACAAGTATTTTCAACCATATGTAAAGCAATTAAATATCAGCGAATCTGATATATTAAAGATACGAGATGTTCCAGATTTAGAAGATAATTAATTTATCAATCAAAACAGTTTTTTGTATCTTTTTATTAGCATGTATATTTTTATGCTTCAAACGTAAATAAAGAATGTTAATTGCAGAATTTTTATAAATATAACCCTTCGGGAGATCCCTCCTTTTTTCGATACAAAACGCTCTCTTTAGATTTTTTGAAATCATCACTAGTAACTTTCATACGGCGTTCGCGTAAAGCCATTAAACCAGCTTCAGTACATATGGCCTATAAGATAAAAATATTGTTTAATGTATCATTTAATTCTTTTTCCATTCAAATATCATTATATAAATAATTCTTTACCTTTATATCTGCACCTGAAAGATCATCTTTAGCCATAATTAATTCTGCTAAATTTACATCAGGTGCTAAAGTCATTCTGCTAGTATGAATGCTGAATATTCTTCTTTTTGTTTTTTCATCAGGCAATGGAAATTCTATTTTTCTATCAATACGGCCAGGTCTGATTAATGCTGGATCTAATGTTTCAATTCTATTTGTAGCCATAACAACTTTAACATCTCCGCGACTATCAAAACCTGAAAAATAAAAATACTTTGTTATTAAAATGTAAAACATAATTATAATACTGTATAATTGAAATTAAAATACTTTTCGTACCATCAAGTTGATTGAGGAGTTCTAACATAGTTCTTTGAATTTCACGTTCTCCACCACTATTGCTATCATATCGTTTTGTGCCTACAGCATCTATTTCATCTATAAATACAATAGAAGGGGCATGCTCTTCTGCAACTCTAAATAACTCCCTAACAAGTTTGGGGCCATCTCCTAAATATTTCTGTATAAGCTCAGAACCAACAACTCTCAAAAAGGTTGCAGAGGTTTGATTAGCAACAGCTTTTGCTAACAATGTTTTTCCAGTTCCTGGAGGACCATAAAGTATGACTCCTTTTGGAGGTTTAATACCCATTTCTTCATAATACTCTGGATGTGTTAAAGGCAATTCTACAGATTCCTTGATTTCTTGAATTTGTGTATCAAGTCCTAAATAATGATATATGTTTGTGAATATGTAATGTTATATAAAAATTTGTAATAGTAATGCAAATATTTCATACCACCAATATCTGCATAAGTTTCTTGTGGAGCTTTCTCTAGTTTCATTACTGTAACCATAGGATCTGTATCATCACCTAAAACTCCAACAACAGCATGAACTTTATGATTTAATAGGACAGAACATCCAGGTTCTAATTGATCCTTATCCACAAATGATAAAATTGATACATAATGCTCAGAGCCAACAGATGTAGAAACTATTGCATGATTATCATCAATAATTTCTTCTAATGTTCCAACAGACATTGGAGTTCCACGTAAGTCATCGACTTTAGATCTTTCTTCTTCATTCTTTTCTTCTTGTGGCTTTAGTCTTTCTTGATTTCGAATGAATTCTTCTTCCATTAACAAGTAATCTTTTATACGTTCTAACTTCAGAAGCTTTAGTCTACAACGTGTATGAGGTGTAACTTGTGGTAATTTTAAAGCAGCATCTGGTCCTTTTGTACGCCGCTTCTTTTTGCCTACTCTTGTTGGGATAGGTGGTTCATATTTCTTTTTTTTATCCTTATCATCCTTCTTATCACTTCCTGTACCACTGGTACCAGATTGATTCTGCCCCTGATATAATAAATATTACCTTTCAAAATAATTTCAACTTCATAATACATAATACTCTTAATATAATTTCGAAAGAATGTTGCGTATGAATAAAAAAACGCAGTTGGCGATGAATACGAAACTTTCAGTTAGAATAATATGAAATTTATCAAAAAACGTGTTATAATTAGTATAACCTAAAATGTCAAACACAACATAATATAGTTATTTAAAAAGAAAGTAATAAATTTTATAATTAATTGGATATAGACGTTAAATATTTTACTATAAATTATTGTAGAATAGTTCGAGTTCCTTAATTTACAAATAATTAAGAAGGCTTTAGAAATTACCATTTTTGATTCACTGTTTGGTCACGAACCGAAACGGCGAAGTCATTGCTGTTATATGAGCAGAATCGATTACGATTTCGATATCTTTCTTCGTAATATATCGAAATAATTCGATACGTCGAAAAAGAATTAATACAAAAAATGTTAAATGTTTAAAAAAAATATGATATAAAAATTAATAATACAAATATTGTGATTGTGTATGACGAATTGTACAATTAAAAGTTTTTAAAAGCAATATTAAACGAGCTTTAATATTGTTTTTTATTTATGAACAATTTACATGATTGTTTTTGACAATAGTTATTGAAAAATTATAGCTTTATAAACAAATGAAAAATTCTTGCATAATCCCACGTGTTTTGAAAAATGTATAAATGATAAATTTCTTTCTCAAAAAACTCGATACGACATATAAGTCTTTGTGAACATAATTTAACAATATCGACAACATATAGATTCGTGAAATTTTATTTTAATACTTGGATACATTTATTTTTGTAATAAAGTATCTCCCTCTAGCTCTTTAATTATCGCTTCTTTATAACATCTCGTTCAAAGCCATCAAAATAAAAATAAGAGCAATTAAAAATAGTAAAATACTTCTTACACGTGGTTGTCTTAAAAACGTAATGATCTGTGTACAATTTTTACAAAAAATGCGTCGAATAATAATATAGAAAGTTAAAAAGAGATATAATTAAATTATATCGAACCAATTATACAATAGAAATGTATGCTTCTTTCAAGTAAAAGGTTTTAAACATTTTACAGCATTTAATTTGCTTTCTTCCTTTCAATTACTATATAATGCATTTTGTGTTTGAGTCACATAGATACTAAAATATGTTTCTTTTTTTTTTCATACCAATAAGAATTTTCTTAAATTAAGCATTAGTTAGAATTCAAAAACGCTATGATGTAGCAATTGTATTATACGTTGTAGAAAAATTGATTTACGCTGGAGTATATTAAGATAAAAGATAAATTGAAATAATACTTTGATAATAACATGGTCTTTCAGATAGTAATACATTATGTTCTCTTGTTCGTGTAATATTTTTCTTCTTTTACTTTCGTTTATCACAATGGTTAGTAAGTATTTGAGAATATTTAGTTTTGAATAAAATCCTCGATGAACAGAATATAATACAACGTGTATAAAATGCTCTGAACATGATGTGAGGCGTGTTTGAAGCGATTCAATGAAAATATTTATGGGGCTTAAATGCCAGCTAAAATAATTCTAGGGTCTTCCACAGCGTCCTTGATTTTTCTTAAGAACATCACAGCTTCACGCCCGTCAATTAATCGATGATCATATGTTAAAGCCACATACATCATTGGACGAATTTTAATCTGAAAATTATTAAAAAATCTCTAAAATTTGTAACATTAGTCTTTATTAGAAGAAATTGTCGGTGTTTACCTCGCCCTTTACTGCAACGGGCCTGTCGAATACTGCGTGCATCCCAAGAATTGCACTTTGTGGTGGATTAATAATAGGTGTACCCATCAGAGAACCAAATACACCGCCGTTACTTATCGTGAATGTACCACCGTCCATATCTTCAACGGATATTTTACCTTTTCTTGCTTTATCGCCTAAAGCTGCCAAAGCAATTTCAATTTCTGCAAAATTCTTGTTTTCTACACTACGAAGAACTGGGACAACAAGACCCTTTGGTGTTGCAACTGCGACACTAATATCAACATAGTCTCTATAAACTATGTCAGTGCCATCTATTACAGCATTTACTACTGGTTGATCTTTTAAAGCATAGGTACTCGCTGCAATAAATGGACTCATAAATCCCAACTTCAAACCATATTTCTTTGTAAAATTTTCTTGGTGCATTTTACGGAATTCCATAATGCGGCTGTAAAAAGAACAAAAAAAATTAGTTATTAACAAAAAGGAAGTTAACAACCATAGTTACAATAGATATGTAATAACCTCATATCGATCTCATTAAATGTAGTTAACATAGCGTTCGTATTTTGAGCATCTTTTAATCGTTCTGCAATACGTATTCGCATCCTGTTCATCTTTACCCGTTGTTCTGTTCTGGTACCAAGTATTTCACGTGTATAATCAGCAGGAGGCAGTTGTACCTTTGCACTTTCCAATGACTAAAAATGTTCATTTATTTAATGAATAATAAAAATTTTATAACAGGAAGGGAAGAATCTTTATTTCTAAATTTGCACAATTACACCTACTTGAGCATGTTTAATTGCAGCAACTGGCATAGATGCTGCAGGTGCTTGTGGAGATGGAGGTCGTGCAGCTGGTGGTGGTACAGCTGCTGAAGGTGGTGGTGGTGGTGGTGGTGGTGGTGGCGGTGGAGGCGGTGGTGGTGCTGCTGTACTAGGTGCAGATGGAGGACTTGGAGCCTTTTCAGCTGGCTTTTCAGCTGGTGCTGCTCCAACTGCGCCAACATCAATGGAACATAGTTTCTGTCCTGGCTTTACTGTTTCACCATCTTTGGCAAATATCTCTTTCACTACACCAGAAGCTGGTGATGGTACAGGAACTGAAGTCTGTGAAGGGATTATCATAAATGTATAAATTACAAGATATGTTTATTATTTGTAAGTTCATTTGTTTATTGATTTTACCTTATCAGTTTCAATTTCACATAAGACATCATCTTCCTTAACTTGATCACCAACTTTCTTATCCCATCTGACATCCCCCTCACTTACACTTTCCGCAAATGGTGGTACTACAACTTCCTTTATTTCCCCTGTCAATTACAAATTTACATTATGCAAGAATTTATGTATAAAATCTTAAATATATATTTTCTTCCCTAAAGATGACTTACATAATGAAGATGTTGAATGAATATGTCTTGCCTGGTCTATCCAACAGTGAAATTTCTTATATTTTGTACATCTAGATATAAATTAAAATTACATATTAAAATTTACTTATTAAATTAATTAACCATTTATATTACAGTTCATTCTAGATAAAGATGTTAAAAAGTATTCATATTATACGGATATTTTACCCTTTTGACATACTTTTTAAACTTACATTCGTGAGTTCTTGTTGACCACATGTTGGGTGTGGATAAATAGAATGTGCCCTACAAAAATGATTTGATACAATTAATAGTTTATGTTCATGGTTATCCCCAACGTTGATATGCCTCTCTATAAAGATAATGTTTTTAGATTTTCAACATAGCTCACCACTTCTTTATTATATTATTTTTATTTAGTAGTCTTACCTTGACTATATAAAGATCTCACAACCTGAAACAAATGTATACATAAATATAGATTCTCATTTAAAATATAAAATTAATAATTATATAAAATGTTATATAAATTTTTTAATGTGTTTATATAATTTTATATACATTATGACATAAAAGTGAGTTATAAAAGAAACTAGATAAAAATAGGTAGTGTGTCTATCGAATAGATAGAAAAAGAACCTTGACCTTAAATTACACCCTGAAAAAATCGACGGAAATCTGTTTGGTTATCTAAAAAGTAAGTTTGCATCTGACGGCCACGAGGAATTTTTTAATTTCCCATTGACAGATTGTAGTCGATAGATCGAGTCATGAATCGTAACGTGTTCAAATACTGTTATATAACCGAAATGCAATAGGTAAAGGCAGTATTCCGACAACTTTGATTGGCAGGTTCTACTTCAAAGGGCGTTAGGTTCTTCTTGCTCAATATGTATGTCACAAATACGTTAACATTAATAACAAATGGAATGATACTACTGTTTGATAATTTACCTTCGTTTGTGATATACTAAGTCTTGTTATTACACGAGGCACAAACCGCGAACAGTTGGACAGCATCGCGGTCATCCTCGAATGGAAAATTATGACTTAGACGTTTGCTCTTGACTCTTCTGATGGTCAAGAAGCAATACGATACGGTATAGCACGGTTATAGTTAGTGGTGGGGCTAGTTTGCTACGACAAATGTGCGTTCTGAAATTTGTCGCAATTGGGTTCCAAAAAATACAAAAACTAATTAATCGTATACTTAAACAAATCATGAAAGCAAATATTTACTGTATTGAAAATAAATATACTATAATTATAATAAAATGCAAATAATTAAAATTAAAATACTGAAACCTTAATGTTGTAACAATAGTGTTTTTCCATTAACGATTAGTAATCTCTCCATTAACGATTGCTAACGAATACATCGCTCCTTTTTTTATACAAACGGTTAGGCACTATCTAATGAAAGATAAAACAAGTAATCGCAATTACTAAATAGACAATTTCCACATAAAATATATTGAAAAAGTTAATTATATTTCATAATGTAAAAATCTTCGTTGCTAAATAAACTCATATCAGTCATATCTTTATCTACACGCTATAAGTAAAGAGTTGTTTCACACATAGGTATATAAGGATGCTAGTCGTATGCGAGTCATATTGGTAAGTCGTATGCGATATGGGAATAGAAAGAGAAGGCTGCACAGAGGCTCCTTCTGTTCTTGTCTATTCAGGTATGCACTACCGATCGACTAACTAATACCGACTAACGAGGCTCGTTGTGTCGGTATTACACTAACATATTTACTATATGAATATCTATATGAACTATATTATATTATATTTACTATAGAATATAATTTACTATATGAACCTCTACGCAGCGTTTTTTTCCTATTCCTATAACGCTTTTTCAACTTGTTCACGCATTCTATCTTTATATCTCTATGGTTTCGCATATTAAATATTATGTGAAATATGTTTTACATTAAAATTTATCAACAATATTGTTAAAGAATAATAAACTCGCAGCCAATAGTTTTCTTGAAATCTTAAAGTAGAGAACTACAAGGTTCTGCAATCAAGATAAGGATTGGAAAAAGTTCAATTTCAAATATCATACACTGTATCATTTATTATTAATCCAAACAAATACAAGCAATTCTTTTTTCAAAGTTATTGACAATTGTCCCATACGAATTCTTGTAATTCATAGAAAAATGTAGCAATGCATCAGTGGACCTTAATATATTAATATTTAAACATGTATTGTGAAATATATTTATATTGTGAAATGATTTATAATTGATTGAAATTCTATCGATTGCTTATCTTACGCATTAATTCCCATAAATTTTATTAAGTTTATAAGGTTTTCACTTTATAAAAAGTCGACTTTGTAAAGAGCATTGCTACGTTAAAGCTGACAACGAATGTGAACAATCTGAAATGTTAGTCAGTTCGTGACTGAATTTAGGTTTTTAAACATGAACAGTGAAGATGTAATTAAATGAATAGAATACGCGGTGATTGTGTATCGAAACATATTTGCTATAATCGCACGACACGCGATAGTGCTTGAACATTGACTATCACATAAAGAAGTTGACATTTTTTAAAAGTAGTTAAGTTTAATGTAACTATCTGACAGCGAAGTATACGTATTGTTTATCGAGATTAGTGAAACTGATTGTGCAACATGGCGATTATATTTGAATAATAAGTACACGTCGTTTTATTATTGTTTCGCTAACGTTGCGGGGATTCTATATTTTTCTTGCAATAATCCGAAGATAATGAGTGTATACTAATTGTGACACACGAGCGCACGCACTTACACACACATACACTGTTGCAATTAAAAATCGTAAGGAATATCAGTCGTAAAGACGTGAGGAGTGAAAAGAAGATTGAGGAATAAAAAAAAAGGATAGTCCTCTCTGTATATTTTGCACAGAGCTTTAATTTATTATGTATAGTAATAGGTTGTAGTATTTTAAAGTTTTTGTTAGTAACTTGATGAAGCATTAGAATGAACATTACTTTAAATGTACAGATTTCTTTAAAGTATTTCATTTTCCAAAATAAGAAGACCCTAATTAGATAAACTATGCAGCATACAAACATTAGTATAATAGGTTTAGTGCATTTTAAGGGTCGCATGACAGTGAACAGAACTGTAGACTCAAATGCACTGTGATAATTAAAGTGTCATAATTAACAGTGTGATGAGCAGCAGTGGATATCGTGGAAGAAGCTTTGGACCACGAGGAGCTCGTACAAATGGTCCAGCCAATGGCTTTAATGTGCCTAGATATCCACATCCTAGTTTTAATCATCCACGACCACCACATAGATTACCTGGTCCTGAGAAATGGATAGAACGTCCAAATTTTGCACCATGGCAGCAGAATAAAAATTTTCATTTGCAATATAGAGGAAATTTACAATATCGACCAAATAGCAGGGGTAGAACAATAGGTGGTCGTGGAATAGTAAGATTTTCTGGGCCTGGTAGACCAACATCATCTCAATTTCATATGGGCTTTATAAGAAATCCTATACATACAACATTATTACCCCAAGAAGAATTAATTGAAGATAAGCCTGTATCAGTACCACAAACTCCCTTGCTTGGTTCTGAAGAAGAACGTCAGCAAAAGATTGCAGAAACAGCTGATAAATTAAAGAAAAAATTATCCTCTATAACAGAACAAGAAGTTACAAATTTTTGGGAAGATGATTTACCTATATTACCAAATAATGGTTCTGAAGAAGAAAATACTCGAAATAAAATTATCCCTGAGCTTAGACACGAACCACCTGAACTTAACCTGACATTTACTGACCTTAGAGATATAGGCAGGATTGATTGTAATAATTTAAAATTTGGAAATGTAGATAGTGAATCCAATAATGAGATTTCAATCAGTTTTGAGAAAAAGTCTACAGATAATGTAACAAGTACAAATAATGAAATTACAATTACAGATGAAGAAGAATCCCTAATCATCTTGGATTCGTATGGCAAAGATGACTTTAAGCAGTCAAATAAGTTATTGGAAGATGATAAATGTCATGAACAAATACATAACGAATTGTCTGATTTTAAATGCAACATAGAAAGCTTACAATTGCAAGATAATAATATTACAGAAAGTTTGATATTTTCCAACGCAAATAATGTTAATGAAAAGTTATTAACTTTGAATTTAGATGAGAATATAACAAATTTATTACCGACAGATTCAGTAAATATTTCATTGCCAGAAAGAGCTTTAGATGTTAATGATGTAGAAACAAGTTCTATATCAGTATCAACTACAGATGATCAAAATGATTTAAAGGTAGATTTTCCACAAAATCAAAACACTGTGCAAGTAGATATACAAGATCCAAATAGAGATAACACACAGGATACTAACATCAATATACAACATAATAATCATACAGAAACAAAGCTGCTTGAAGATAATCAAATTCAAAATAATTTACAAAGAAATGTATCCCAAGAGGTAATTCACCAAAATTT
Source organism: Bombus difficillimus (assembly GCA_014737525.1). Lineage (NCBI taxonomy): Eukaryota > Metazoa > Arthropoda > Insecta > Hymenoptera > Apidae > Bombus > Bombus difficillimus. Next base: position 19,987 of record JACXIT010000131.1, read on the forward strand.
GGAAAATGTATCTGATTGTTCTCGAAAGAGATCACTTAATTTTCTATCATCTAACGAAGAAATTCATTCAAACAGTGTCTGTGATTCTACATCTTCAACATATTCAAATTATGAAGCAAATAAATTAAATGATGATAAGAAATTAAATAATCCACCTGTTTTTCAATCAAAGGTCTTTAATATACCACCTAGGTTAACTCCAAGGATTGGGGGACCTAGAGGCCATTGGGTTTTCCAACAGAATGGAAAAAATTCATTTTTTAGAGGATCACAGAGATTACCCTTTCATGGTAATCGAATACCTCCACCAAGACATGTTACATCGTTTAAATCAACTGATTTAGTTCCAGTTGGATTTGATCCACGAGCACCACCACCATTTACGCATAATGTACCTGTTTTAAACCATGACTGTCAGCACAATTCAAAAGCACTATTTTCTTCTAACGATTTGCCTCCTGCTTTTGATCCAAGCGAACCTCCACCAAATATAAGATCAAAATCAGGTACTGAACCATCTAATAAACAAGAAAGTATACAATCTATGCCCTCTTTAGATTTGAAAGGTCAAACACTAGGTACTTGTCAAAATAATTTAAAAGTTATACAACAATCGCCTGCCTTTGATCTCAGGGGACCACCTCCGAGAATTTCAAACGTCTCAGTAACAAATAATGAAAAAATACCTGAATTTAATCCTCAACAGCCACCACCAAAAATTCATAAAAGGGAGGAAACCCTCCAACCTCCACCAATTTTCGATCCGCGACTTTCATCTCAAGAACGTTCTAATCTACTTGTACCTTTAGATGCATCTAGGTCAACTACAGTGCCACTGAATTTAATGGACACATCACCAGCATCAGATTTTAACATTGGTCCCATTGTACCAAATTTTGCACAATTACCTCCTATAAACATACCATCGCGTCAACCTTTTATTTCTAATGTACAGATGAACTTTTCATCTGTTATATCACAAACAAGTAGCGGACAAAAAATAATAAGGGAATTTCCATTGCCTCTACCTCCTATGAATATCACTGAAGTTCTTCTACCGCCACCAAAAGAACCTTCAGTGGGAGGAAATTCCAATCCTAATCAAAGCATAAACATGGATGATGGGTTAGAAGATATGCAAGAAGCTATGGAATTTGCAAAGCAAATAATGAACTTGACAGAAGAAACAAACGATAAAGATAGACCTACAGTTTCTGAATTACCATTGACACCATCCAAAATTCCAATACCAATCGAAAATATAAATCGTTCTTTGTCAGTAGAGGAAGGAAATACAAGTAATACAAGAAAACAAAGAAAATATAGGAATAAGAAAAGTAGACAAAATGTAGTCTGTGGACCAGAACTAATTTGTGAGAAACAAGAGGATATCAAGCCAATAGATGAGGGACAAAGTGTACAAAATCAGAGTAAAAATACCGAAAATGCATTATTGGCAAGTGATCAAATAAGACCCAAGGTGGTATTCAACTTAAACTCCAAAACAAAGAAAATACATAAACCGGAAGAGTGGCATAGGGCTGTTATAAATATTCCTGAAAACAGAGAAATCTCGCAACAAAGTGCAATTCAAAATTCAAATAAAGAGAGGGCTCACTCTAGGAAGCATTCTTCTGAAAGTAAAAATAACACGAATCAAAATAAAAATAAACAAAAAGAAGCGAAAATTAACAAAAATGCTGATCCACAAGTCATGCCTATACATGAAAAATCAAATGATACATGTTATCGTTATAAAAATTACGGAGATTTGGAAAAATTACATGCGCATTCTTCGAATACAACACTAACATCTAGTGACATAGATATTCAAAAGAATCAAAAATCAAAGAAAGAATCTGGAAAGAAAAAGGTTTTTACTCCAGAAGCTTTATGGAAGAAAAGAGTGATCAGTCGTTTCTTGAAAATGAGTAAAAACGATATTTGCAATATGGTCAATAATTCGAGTCTTCGTAAATTTGATATTGCAATGGAACATCTGGTGAAAGAAAGAAGGTCGTCTCTTTCTTTAGAACTGAGAAACATGGAAGACGAGAAAATGAAAGAATACGATAGAATAGAATTTATGAATCAATTGAACGCGATGTTAGATCCAAGCGCTGTTGTCGGTATTACGGATTTACCTACAGAATTTATTCATCATTTGAGCGAAGTTTTACAACTTGATATACCGTTTGATACTGAATTATCCGAAAGTCAAAATGCAGATATCGAAGAGATTAAAATTATAGATCAGAAAGAAAATCTGGGAGTACATTCGTGTGAGGATGTAAGGGAGGAGATTCTAAGAATCTCATCTTTTACTGAGTATCAAGATCCTCAAGACGAAGAACATGCAGAAGATAAATCTATATATAGCAAAGAAGAATCTACTCACTATTCCTTGAACACAGAATCGAATGTTAACATTTTACGACAGGATACAAATTCATCGCATCGATCACTATCAAATGATCGCGAAATCGAGAATGCGCATAAGAAACAACAGCAACCACTATTTAACGAAGCTGACTTGGATGATATATTGTCTCAAGTAACAGAGAGAACGAAGAGTTTATCAAACACGAGTTTGCCTGTGGAACCGGAGAAGAGCATTGATACAGGTTCAGGTGCTTCACTGGTTCAAACAACAACAGAAGTTTCTGAGTATAACACTTTCTCACAGATTCCTAACAAAACAGTAGCTGATCTAGATGATATTTTTTCAGCTGGGATAGCGCGAGTCAAACAATTAGGTAAAAGTAACGCGGATATAGATCACTTAAGAGCGCGTAAATCCAGTTCCGAAGATCGCAACACGCTTAGACACGAAAGGTATGAAAGATGGAAGAGAAAGGAGCGAGAGGATCCGGATACATTTAGGAATTTAACGAAAGAAGAATGGGAAGCGAAGTATGGGCTAACTAACACTTTGGTAGCTTCAACTATTGTGCGAAAAAATACCTCTAACAGCGCAGAAAATTTAAGCAAAGATGAGAAAAATAATCGCGCTCCGAGATACTGCTCGTCGGATTCACCAATGAGACATTTAAGCATAAGTCCTTTAACCCGCGAAGTTTCTGTGCATAATTTAGTTAGGTGTATTAGCGATCCTAGTGAGATAGAAGAACTACAAACAGCAGAAAAATCGGCAAGTAGTAGCGAGACCAGTTCAAGTAATTTCAGCGACAGTGACGAGGAAACTGTTTCTCCTAACGTGACAAAATTGTTGAAAGTAATAAAAGAAAAGGAAAAGATCGCGAAACAAAAGTCGCTCAATGAAACCATCAGAGATGAAGTAGTCGCTGAGATAGAAAAGGAATGGAAAGAAAAGAGTAAACACAAGGAACGAAAATCTCGCAAACGTGAAAAAAGGAAAAAAGATAAGAAAGAGAAACGAAGGAAGGAGAAGAGAAAAAAGAGGAAAAGGAATTCTTATTCGGGTTCGTCAAAATCTAGCGAACAAACCGAAGGGTTTCGGGTACTGACAGAGGATGAGATCAAGAAAGAAGTAATCGTCAAAGAGGAATCGATGAGTTCGTTCGAGGATAATGCTTCATTGAACGACAGAATTAATAATACTTTGGTTAATAAGTCAGCTGACTCGCTAACTAAATTGCAAAGTTTACAGACAGGGGAAGACTGCACTGTACTTGCTGTTACTTGTGAGACCGTATCGTTACAACCTAAGAACAAACCCACGATTGTTCCTGTAGTGACGCAACCGAAAACTAAAGCACAACTCAAACAAATGCCAGAATCCAGTAATGCGGAACAGAGGCAAATTATGGAGAAAGTAACGGAATTTACAAAGAATAATACAGTGAATGTAGATAACGAAAAAACAAAAGATCTTCTGGAAATAAATAAAGATTGCGAAATAGCGATGAGTAATAACGAACGGATAGACAGAATTTTATCTATGAATATCTCTTTACATCAAACTAATATACCTTTACCTACTGAAGAATCATCTCCGTCTATTGAATCGCACAGCGAAGCTATCAATGATAATAACACAACGCATACAATGTTATTTGCAACCCATAGTAGTTCAAATCTTGTTCTTGATACTAGTACGAATAATCAGTCTGTTGATCAAAAAGCATGTACGACTACTTACTCGATGGAAAACAAGAGTGGCGGTTATAAAAAGATAGATATAAAAGCATATAAAGAGCGCGCGTTGCAGAGACGTTTGAAAGAACTAGGCGCGTTAAAAAAGGCTCCTGCAAATTCTGCTTCGTTGATTCGAGAATCTCACCATTCTCTACCTACCGATAAATCTAACGTTGAATCGTTACAAGTAATAAGCGAAATAAAAACTGAAATTAATACAAATAAAGCACAACCAACGGATCCACAGTTAACTAGGGTAAGATCAACGAGTACGCTCACTTCGGAGGATTCTGATAAAGAAGAGGCTAGAGAGAAGAATAATTTGGAAGAAGAGCATCAGACCATGGATGTCGCGCAAGAAACTAAAAAGGCCGTGATTTCTATACAACCGAAAAACTTCAACGAGAAGAATGAAACTCGATGCATAGATATTGATTCAAACACTTTTAAAGACTTTGTAACACGTATGGAACGCAAAAATGATAACAAATCCTTGTCGAAAGTAAATGCCGAGCAAGAATTGGACGAATTTTCGAATAGAGAGAAATCAAAACTTGAATCGGACAAAAAGTCAAAGAAACCAATTTCAGATGTTGACTCCTCTAAGTTTAAAAATATTCGATCAGAGGGAAGTAAAGAATTGAAATTGAAGAAAGAGAAAGCTAAGAAATCATGTGAAAAAAAGAAAAAGAGTTCGAAGCCGAATGAATCTAAATCGATAGAAGAAAACTCTGTAGAAAAACATTCGCATAAAAAGACACCTGATGGCAATAAAAAAGTACCGATTGTAAGTTCACATGCCACCGATCAAAGTGAAGTTAAAAAAACAAGCAGTCATAATATTCATGAAAATTTATCTAAACTTCAAATTGTTGAAACGTGCTCGGGAAACGCAGAAGTGATAATTGATAGCAAAACTCTACAAAAACAAGTTAATACTCATTCCGTGGTAAGACAAAACAACCAAGTAACTGATAGTAACAGAGAAACAGTAAGCATTAATAAAAACGTTGCAGTACAAGATAATGAAATAATTATTTCGAACCAGCAGGTTTTAAATGAAGAAATAGCGAGAACCCAGGACCGAAACTTAATTATCTCAGAAAATGCAAAAAAAGATGGTGAATCAAATAAAGAAATGGGAGAACATACAACTAAAGTCAATGAAGTGAGTATGTTCGCTGAATCTATGTCCGCTGTAAGCTTGAACAAACAAAAGGATATATGTAACGACATGTCATCAGTAGGCTCAATGTCTGTTGATCATATTCAATCAATTCGCACTGAAAAATGTATGACAAGTACACCACCTCTTGTTTCGAACTACGTTAGCGAAGAATCTCATTCGTTAAGCGAACAAATCGATGTTGATATTGAGAAATACAGTCGTACAATTAATATTAAAAATTTGCAAAATTTCAAAGCCGCTGATAATTCTACTTTGGATACGAGAATCCATTCTGAAACTATTGTTAAAAACGACGATATAAATGTAGAAACGAATATTGTAGAAGAGCAGGATAGAACTATATCTCGGTTAAACCAAAAATTAAGAACTTTGGACAACTGTGGTAAAGGACTAAAAAACGAAGCGAAATCTCCAGATAGTCGGAGTAGTCCGTTTAAGGGTTTTCTTGCGGATACCATCGATAATGATATTTGTCAAGTATCTCTATTATATCATACAAAGATGAACAATACAAATATCAAAGAAAACATAATAAAAGAATACAAAGATTCCAACCAATGTATACAAACATCTTTTAATGATAAACCCATTATAGAATCGAAAGAGGAAGAGAAAGATGGCGACGAAGATTCTTCTGAGAAAATGGACGAAGAAAACGAAATATTATCAATTTCTAATTTAGCAAAAGAGCAAGAAAATGTTACAGAAAAAACGATAGATCATAGCTTAAATGTGAAAGATAATACCAAGATTGATGATACGACGTTGAAAAGTAAGGATAAAGATATAACAAAGGAAAATAATCAAACTTGCGATCTTTCTGCTCAGCCGAAATTTTTATTTCTAGCTAACGTAGACAATCATCACGATACACTTGACGAAGATAGCCAGTCATTTATTGTTTTAGACGAATATATAGATGATACAGATGAAAAATCGATCAAGAAATTGAGCTCTCTTGACTTAGATCTCGAAGATTGCATTGCGCGAGATGCAGATATTTTTACGACTAAATCATTGCAGGAGCAAGAGAATTTGACGAGTGATATTAGATCGTCAAGTTTTAACTCAATAGCTTTTAACAAGTTGTCAGAAGTTTTTGATAAGAACAATCACGATAGGAAACGAAATCAAACTAATATAACATCTACGCGTGAAAATGAGAAATCTACTTCGTCTCAAAAATCTACTGCTGTTTTTCCATCAGAGTTATTTGCGGTTGCAGAGAAGACTGTAAATACTACAAATTTATTTTTTCCTATACCTCCATCAAACGAGAATTTAGAAGCAAATTCAAAAATATTAAAAATTACTAAACCTATTAATTCGATTAATTCAGAAATTTCAGTAGAATATCCACAAAATATTATTAATGCAACGTCTGAAAATAATTCTCAAAAATGTGGAACGATCGAACTATCATCGATTACAGAAATAAGAATGGAAGAAAGGAATGAACATTGTACAGATGTATCAGAGGATAATTTACTGCATAATCTTCAATCTTCTTGCGCAACCGAACCAGTAGTTATATCCCTTGAAAGTGAAAGCTCACAAAATTTAAATGTTCCAATAAAAACTGCCAGAAGAAAGTCCATAGAGAGCTTTCGAAATACTGCATCAATACCTGAAACAAATAAAGAATTTCTAGAACTGAAGAAACAACAACAAGTGGATAATAACTTGCTAGATAAGCAAATATCAGTTCCTTGTGAAATAAGCACGTCCATTGATAGAAATTTATTTATCGATTGTAAGAAAGAATACGAGGCACGAATTTCGAATAAGTTGAATCAAAAAGACAAGAATAAGACTTTAAATAACATAAACAATAAATCAAAAAGGAAATGTAAGAAACGGAAGCCTGCTATTTCAAAGGCGATAGTCAAGGAAGCAATGACATCAGATATTGTAAAAATTAAATATCCAACCATGAAAGAAGCTGTTATGGCTAGGATGATCGAAATCGATGTTGAAATTCATAAATTAATGACAGAAAAGATGACCCTCTATCAAATGTTAACAAGCGATACTTCACCGAACGACAATAATTTACAACAAAATAACGTGACGCGCGAAGACAAAGAAGCTGAAACGTCAGTAATTAGACCTCGAACTCCATCCGCGTTAATGACACAATTACTTCAAAATATCGAACCTAATCCCGTAGCAAATCAATGTGCCAAGACAACTACAGGAAGTTTACCTACAAAAGACAGTCCGATTAATCCTATACAGCCAAATAAATCTAAGACATTGTATAAACACGATCATCATGCAGAGAAAAGGGGAAGTTGTACTTCTACTTGTGGTTCCGATGATGAAGAGATCGCATATTATGCCGAAGATACTAAATCATCGAAAAAAAGAAAGAGACAAAGCTCTGAAAGAGCGGTTAAAAGATCGGAAAATAAATCAGACAGTGAAAATGTATGCACCATGGACACACAAAGTATAGTTACAGAGAAGAAACAAGTTAATAACGCAATAAAAGTAACCGTAAAAAAAATCAATACGAAACGAACAACAATAGAACAAAATTCTGATCAGGTTTCAGTTAATGAAACTATATTCCAAGAAGATATCTATGAAGATATAATTAAATCTCAAGAGACTGAAAACATTGAATCTGTGGAACCTCAAATACTCAATGAAGACACTATTGAAATAAAAGTACCAGAGCTCAACAAAGAAAATTATTTAACAAAAGATTGCGAAGAAAAGCATGAAACCCCGAACAAGACAAGTAATGACGTAGATTTAGTAGAAAAACCAATGGAGAACAAAACACCAGAAAGGTCATCGATATATTCGGATGACAGCACTTGGGATTCTCCTCTTCAGAATCCAAGCACAGATGATCAAAAGAAATCAAACACTGGCCTTGCTTTGTTAGAGGAGACGTATAAGAAAGAAATCGCGAAAACGCGAAGAATAAGAGCCAAAGCGCGAAGAAAGAAAAAGAAAAAATTAGAGAATTTGTTACAGATCGTGAATACTTTAACTCCTGATGAGGAGGAGTTACCACTGTCAGCTCTATATGCTAAAAAATTGCATCAAAAGAAACAATTACTGGATTCTCTCGAACAGCAAACTAAACAACAAATAGGTGATGATCCGCAACTGTGGAAGAACGTAGTTGAAGTGATAAATGCAGTAGCAGAAAACAGAACAGAAGATCTTTATGTAGAGTCATCAGAAAAACGGTTAACTAATTGCTCTGAAGGTGCTGTATCCGCTATACCGAATCCAGAGATAAACTCTGAATTTAGAGATGATAAGGAAAAACAGATTATAAATTCCTCGCTAAGAAATATTAAAGAAGCGTTGGTCGATGTTAACATTTCTGACAATAAAAATGAAAGGAATAATGTTTTGAAGAAAGATGATTTACAAATGTTATCTAGTAAATCTCAAGAATTTTTAAATAATGAATACTTCCAACAAGATTTGGAAATCAGTGTGTCATCAAAAATTGTAATGAATTTATCCGAAACATGTACAGATGATACATCTATGAATATCGAAACAAATTTAGTAAAATCCTTTGTACAGCAAGATGTAGAAAATGATAATATGAAAATCAATCGGTCGACCTCGATAAAAGATTCAGATTCGTGTCTTACGCAATCAAATTTAAATAATATTCGCGATGGTCAGAATATCTCGAATGTATTGGAATATTCGGAAAAAGCTGAAAGAAAAACTAATATGGAAACTATGAAGTCTACTTTGCAAAACAAAGTAAGTAATACTGATGAGAATATTGCAACACAGGAACCTACTAACAGTCAATTCGTAAGAACATCTGAAGGTACTGGAAATAATTATGATGCTTCAACTGAATCTAACAATGATAAAAATATTGCTATTATGGATGAAACTACATCAAAGGATAAATTTGATTTTAAACTAGAAAACGTAAATGAAGCAAATATGCAAGATTCCTTAGTTTTGTACGATAAAGATAATAATGTTGACAATACTGTTGAAGAATTCGATTGTATACCTCAAAATGAACGCTTTATAAGTCTCAAAGAACATAAAGAGTCACATAAAAGAAAAGATATTGAGCGATTTGATAAGACTGCGTGCGAAGAAAATAATAATCAGAATTGTGCATCTGTTTCTTCGTTTATTGAGAATACAGAAGCATTAAAAAGCGATGAAGTACTAAGTAAGAAATCGTTTAAGCATAAGAGAGGAAGCAGCAAGACCGCTGTTCGACGAAGCTCGAGATATGCCGAAGAACCTATGAAACGTATAAAAGTAGAGATTGATGTAACCGTCCCAAATGCTGAGCAGGAGGAAAAGAATTTCAGGGTGCAGTTTCCAAGTACATCACCATGCGAAGAAGTCGAAACTATATTAGTAAATTCTAGAAGGAATCGTAATATCCAAAAGCCAATAACGAACAGAAAGCGACGCACGCCTACTCTTTCAGAAATTGATGTTGTAACACCTGAATTGAATTCAAATAATGAATCTTTAAAAGGAATTAAAAGACATAAAAAACATACAATGTCCGAAATGATGAATTGCGTGGTACGGATAGTAGATTGTAGACATACGACTTTGAATCCGAATGTAAGCTTAGACGTATTACAAAAGTATGGAATATCTAAAATTAACACATACGTCTATCCTAACTCTACTCAAATGGATTCTTCCGTAAGTCTTATGGAATCAACATCAACCAAAGATTTGCCTACTGTATGCAAGACAACATCATTGAGTGAATTACCACGAAGTCAGGCTTTAAAATTGATTAAAAAATTCGATGATACAACACGACTTGTTAATGATCAAATAAGTTCCATTAAAATTAAGAAAATACCTAGATCTGCAAATATGGATTCACCTGTAAATGATAAAGAAGAATGTGCAGACCCCGATATCGAAGTTATGCCAGTTTTAGCGAAGGAACCTATTACTGTGGACATTATACAGAATTGTGATAAACCAGATATTGAGATTGTGGAAGAAAAAACGATAGTTACTAAGAGTCAACAACACAGCAAGTCTGGATCAACATTGACTGCAATAGATATAAATGACGATAAAGAACTACCGAGGACGCAATATACAGTTCATAAAGGTCCTATTTTAGATATTAAGGTAAAGAAACGGAAGCGTCGTAATAGAAAGAAATAATGACATGAAAGTATGTATTAAAGTAATGCATAAGTATTTTTATTTTTTGGCATCAAACTGTGATACTTTCTCTCCTCTTTTATAACATAGTAGATCCAAATATTCTTTGAAACAAAGAAATTGTATTATGGTTTTAATTTGTATAGAACCATTATACTTTTTTGCTATTATATTTTATTTTTCATAAAATATTTATTCTATTATGTAAAGTGTTCTATTGGCATATGATATATATACAAATGTAAAAATACAGAGAAATAGTATTAATAAAATCTGTAAAAATGTCTAGTTTTCAAATTTCCACTCATTATTTTCCTCTTACTTATGTTAGCATTATTTCTATATTATAATGCAGTTATTTGTTATTTCTCTCTTTATCTATAATCATGAAACTGTTACCACTATAAATAACTTATCAGAATCCTACAAGTTAGATTAAATTTTACAACTTAATAACAGGGAAGTATTTTTTCTAGGTTTTTGAGAATTCATTCCTAGCCGCAAGTGAAGATGGCAGAATATACAGGTACAATCAAGCATCTAATGGAATATTAAACATCTACAAAGGTCATCAAGCAGCAGTAACTTGTTTATATGTATACAATACAACTAGCACAGATATTAGCAAAGAATGGATGTTCTCTGGTTCATTGGATGGAACCTTACGATGTTACAACATAATGGTAACAGTAACAAGTTTATTAATTTAGCATAATACATACATGTTGTTAACTCCTTTTGCTACATACTATTATTTATTATAAATAAATTTCATTAGACTGGAGTACAAGTTAGAGATACAGCGGATATAGGTAGCCCCATACAATGTATGGATGAAGCATGGGGAATAATTTTTATTGGTACTAAGTCAGGGCATGTATCACGCTATCATATAAAGGTTCGTTGAAAAATGTTATGTATAAAATTGTTTTTATCGAATATGTATGAATATCATTTTTGTAACAAAAAATGTATGAATATTTCAGTCAGGTGCTATTAAAGGAAACAGCATACAGTTCTCAGATAAGTCTGTATTAGCTTTAAAAGCAACTAATGAGGGTCCACGAAGAGTTCTTATCGTAGCATCACGTAGTCAACCGATAACGATACGAGATGCTCAAAATGGCCTATTTCTTCGCACAATTTGTGGTCAAAAGAGTCACACTGTGTATAGTTTGATGCGTGATAATCATTTGATTTATTGTGGTACAAGTAGCACATCTATACTTGTCTTTGATTTTACGGTTTGTAAAAATAATATATATAGGTACAATACAATCTCGATTATAGGAACTAATAAGGAGACAGATATATTCGGATAATATAACGACAGCATTTTCTCTGCTAAATTTCATATATTTTAAACCAAATGATACAAACAAACAATTAAACACTACATAAAATCTTTCAGATCACATATCTTGCCTCATATATATATTTTAATGCGAGTGATTTCTTCCAGCTGCATTCGTTTCATGTTTCGAACCATTCAAGCACTTTTTCGAGAGCTACAATTACTTAAGAATAAAAAATTAGAAGGCACATCTTCATTGTAGTCATCCGTTCATTCGTCCACTTCTTGATCCAGAGTTTTGTTATTAACACTTTGAAGAATTTCATTGGTACATACTTATGTGCCAATATTATATTTCTTATCAAATTCAAGCCAATCTATTACATCAGCTCTGTTACGATCTTCGCATTCTGATATGCTATGCAGCGTTGCAAGCTCACGAAAAAGTTTTTCTCCACGAATGTTCATTTGATGAATACTGTGATGTAATTTAAACTTTGGTGAAAATTAGGATTTCTATTTAATTTTTCATTAAACTGTCAAACTTCCTCGCATATAACCGGCCCTGGTATAGGTATTTCTTTATGTCTACATTGTAGAAACCACTAATAACGAATCGTGTCGAAATCATTAGTTTTTGCCAGTTTTGAACTTGTTTGGGAAGTACTAGGATCCGATGAGACAATATCCTGTAAATAATTTTCTATTGCTTGCTCTTTATTTTTTATGCCACTGACCATAGATTTTCTAACACCATATTCTTGTGTTAAGTTTATCGCATTCTCGCCATTTCTCAACTTCTTCATGATTTTATATTTTGTTTCAACTGACAATATTACCCATTTCCGTTCTGACAACATTGTTGCCATAAGGCTTTGAATATAAATATCATACTAAAATGCTGTGAAGAGTTTGTTCGAATTGAAAAGTTATCTTCGATAATTTTGATAGAAGGAAGTAAATACTGCATGGAGTACATACACACATAGTACGAAATGTACCCATAATAGAATATTCCGATGATAGAACGCTCGAATAATGAGTGTCCGGATAATCGAGGTTCTACTGTATAATTCTCCATGTTATCATTGTAATACCGCATCATGTAACATTCATTCTTTGCATTTTTTTATTTTATAGAATGGCGAACAAACAATGCAGTATGATGCTGGTGTAGGAATTGTATGCATGCGTCTGTACAAGCAACTCTTGTTTGCCGGTTGTTATGATGGAAATATTTACGTATTTAATACAAAGGTTAGTATGAGCTTAGAAACTAATGTTAACTATGAAAGAAATTGTATTAATCTTTAAACAAATTCTAGGATCATCAACTTGTATGCAGTATACCTGGACCTGGTAATATGTTATTAAGTATGGAAGTCATAGACAATAAGGTATCTAAAATATTCTATTAAAATGCTATTAGAATATTACATTAAATCTAATATTCAAACATTTATTTTTTTAGATCATAGCTGGTAGCAAAGATAAACGTTTGCAGTCATGGCAAATGCCACGACAAGTACGATCTTTGCTATAGAAAGTGAATCAAGTTTGAATTGACAGATCCTAGTCTAGTCGTACTCCGAGGGAAAAGATTATTAAATTTGGAGTACAATCTGTCTACGAAATCATTGTACAGACTCAGAGGAATTACTTTGTAATATATATACATATATACATTTCATTTGCGAGAAAATGCACATAAATAATATATATAAATATGTTTGTACAGAAAGTTAGGAAAATTATTAATATTGCGACAAAATCAGTACACTCAAAAAATGTGGTAAATTCTTGTTCTTTATTCCATTTTGTAAACTCGCGCTAGTAGGGGTAAGCGTACCTTGTGCCTTGTGCGTAACATGTGTGCGAAATGCTTTTTTTCACATTCTTTAATAATGATACAAGAAACATAAACGTGATTACAAAAGAGTGCACCCTTTATCGTTCAAAGTTTTTGAACCTTTGCACTTGTTACTTTTTGTTTTGTATTTGGATATATATTTAGAGTGTTATGTGAATATATACCTATAAAACAGTAACACAGTAAGTGTAAATGCTAATAATAATTATATTTATTGTTTTATATTAAATTTGTAGGTGGCCTGACAGCATTTCGCAATTTGCTTGATTAATGCAAAAGATTGAGGTGTGTAAAGCCAACTTGTACGGAAACATTTATTGAAATTAAATCAATAAGAAGCGTGAGTTTCATCGCATCGATGGAATGCATATCTTTCCGAATAAGAACCGTTGAAATAATTTGTTTTGTTGAACTTATATCTTTCTTTGTCAATTGTTACGTTATTTTTTAGGCATTATTCCGTAATTCATAATTATTTTATACCTTTTATCTTATATTATTATAAAGTAACTAGTAAAAGAAAGATGTGTTTCTACCGATGTTATTAACAAAGAATGTTAGAATGTGATTATAATGAAATGTATATGTTAAAGAGAAAAACCTGTCTATATTATATATTACATGAAGTGTAAAATTTTTTTAAAAAAGCATAGTGTGCAAACAAATTCTATACAATTTTGGTTTATCTTTAACATATATTATTTCGTTCATTTCGCATTGTACTTATAAAAAATAATCATTTACATGCACATCACTGAACGTACTATGTTTTACTTTACAAATTTATTATGTATTTAGTATTTGTTACATGAAACAATAAAACATTGTTCTCGTATCTTTGGCAAAGTTTGTAACATTTGTTTTTGAGAGTAAATTTTTTATGTAAACTAGCGGTAGTAATGTACACAATTTTAAAATTTTGTATATTAAATTGTGCGAAAGTTATGAAACGTGTACTGAAATATCTAAATCTCAAATATCGTTTGTTAAAATTTTACTTATTATATCGACTTAAGGAATAATATTTATATTCTGTAATCTACGTTATTAATTTTCATTTCACAAATGTTATTCTAGATTTTTATAATGGAATAATCAATTGATACTAATATAACAGATAATCTATTCTCTATAGAAACACGTTTGTTAAATCAATACATTTCTGTACATATGAATTTCATGTTTCATGATCAATTTACAAATGCATAACAAGTTCAATGTTCCTTCAATAAGTATAATAGTGTAAAAGATGTGTCTTTGTCTTGGTCCTGTTAAATCGGGTAAAACATTTTTAATGAAACGATTACAAGGAGATGAAATAGATAATGCGACTCATACTGTTTCTACGAATGGTATAAATCTTTTTACAATAAAAAATAGTACTGGAGAATTTGACATGATTATTAAAGAAATAGGTGGTAGTATGGCACCAATATGGAAACATTACTTTGAAAAGGTAAATCTTTTTTTCGAGAGGATTGTAAACAATAAAAATATATAGGTTGAAAATTTTAAATAAACCTACGATAATTTTCTAAGTTATTATCCTGCTTTTTAGACACGGAAACTTATTTATGTAATAGATACAAGCAATCTTTGCCAAATAAGCGCAGCAGGAGTATTACTTTACTCATTATTACTCGATCCTAAACTGCGAAATATAAAAATCGCATTAACATTGAACAAAATGGACCTTTCTTATCGTCAAATGCGCAACGAAGCCTTACTTATACTTCATTATTCACGTCTACAAAAGGAAGCTACACAAGAATTATCTATATTTGAAACTAGTGGAATGACCGGTCAAGGTATCGAAGAATTAAGAAATTGGTTGTTTGATCCAACCACTTTAAAATCTGCAATAAATTCAAACAAGTAAATTTAATATATATATATTACGAAAAAAATTTTATCAGAAAGTGAATATTTTTTTATTATTTACACTCAATGTTACAAAGATATAAGGATTCTACGTAACTTTTCAGCAATTAACACCGATATAATTGTAATATAAATCATTAGCAAATATTTATCAAGTTTTGCAATTTATTACGCTCAAAAGTGGAAGTATTACCAAAAGTGAAGTTCATTAATTGAGCGTATAACATTTTTATAACTTGACGTCAATGTAACTGATTATTAACTTAAATAGTCTTTAACACTTTAAGACATTTAAAAACAAAAGATAATTGTCGCAGTCGATCAAAAAGTTTTTAAATTCATTTAAAATAAGTACTATTTAAATAAATGTTATTAATTATTGTAAGAAATACGTTATCTTCGATATCGCAATTATTAAAATATCGAAATAGGTGTACACACTGACGAAACAGTATTTGAAGCGCGGTTTTGTCAATTTGTATGAATAACAAATTCTTAAAATAAGTTCAAAAACTTTCTGACCAGTTTTCATTTATGCATATATAAATATTTGAAGTAAACTGTTATTAAAAAATTAAAGTACAACAGTACAGATGTACATGACAAAGTATCTTCACAAGAATGGAAAAGAAGAAAAATGTATTTTCCTACTTTCTTGTACTATTAATGATAAATAGATAATTGTATATAAATTTTTTAATTTGTTACCCAAACATTTAAGATTTTTCTTATCAATCTATCTGTGAGCTTTTCAAAATATAATAAACTATACAAATCAGCCAAAGAACTACATCTAATGTATTCTTGTGAGGTCTTCTACTATTTTTACAAGATCATCCACTGTTGCTTCTTTTTTCATGCCACTAGGATCGTCGATCTATAAAGGAGAAAATGTGTTAAAAGTACAGTAAATTATATATATAATTCAAGAAACAATTTTATTTACCATTAGACCACTCGCAACGTCTGCCATTTTATTAGGACTCAAATCAAGAAAACTTTCAATTAAATCTCCATCTATAAAACCTTCACACTGCTCGATTTTTAATTCAGTGTTAAAACTTCTCCAAAAATTGTGTTCTATTTTACCGACACTTTTTATTACACCTGTTAATCTTTCTTCAAGATTTCTTAAGAATTCATAAAACGTGAATGGAATTTGTGTGACTAAACCAATCGCTCCGCTAACAGTTCCAAACAATACACAACCTTGTGTAGGTGTACTTGATTCACCTAAATTTTGCATCACTAAAGATCCATGTCGGAAGACGTTAACCATATCACCTAAATGAAATTGTCCAACTTCCTGCATTTGTTGTCTCTCATCTTCTGAAGTAGCCGCACTAAAATAGATTTTAATTTATTATTTCATGATATTAATAAATATAAACATTTGCATTCGATACAAATTTATCTTTTTATTTAAATTAATTTTAAAAATTAATGTCTCACCTATCTTTTTGACAGACAAATAGATTGAAGCAATTTTCAGCACCTAAGAAAGTATCATCATCTAAAATTTCAATAGCAGTCATCCAATTTGGATTATAATCTCTCGCTATTTCTTCAAAACAACCTTCCATTGTTTTATATTGCAACAAAGTAAGAGATCTCATAAGATCTCCAACTAAAATGAAATCTCCTTTTGTTTTCAAGTAAAGGGCAATGATATTATTAAAGTGGCTGCATTCTAATCTGAGTTCCTTCTCTGCTGTCCATTCAAATAAACGAACAGTACTGTTGATACTAGCAAGAAGTTTTCCATTGAATTCAGTTAAAGAATAACATGATCCTTTGATCTCTTTTTCTGCTACTTGCGTAAGTTTTCCATCACTCCAGTGATATAAAAGTATTCTACCCATCTTCGGTTCGGTTTCATCTGGATGAACAAGTGCAGTTCCAACTATATAATAGGAAGTAGGATCTTCACCTAATTTCGTTGATATCAATGATAGTGCATATTCAGTAGGCATTAACATATGTGCATGTAAAACTTCAAAAGTATGTTGATCAATAATGAGTAGATTATGTACTTCAATTTCTTGGCAAATGTCACTAGCTGTATGTCCTGTAGGTTTATTGTAAGATGCAATGTGACTGCTGCTAGATGTTGAAGCTGCTTGTGTAGATGCAGAATGTCTTACAATACTAACACCGCTACTATCCTGGATATCAACACGCATCGTTATTACTCCAAATGTTTGAGAACTTTCCTGATAAGCAATTCGTCTCGGTGATTCCCCGAGAGGTACAGTCCGAATATGTAATTTTTGAATTTCATCGATTGTTCCGATTGTCACTGTACTATCAGTTGCTAATGCTAAACTATCCGGATATGATTCTGCATTTAGAGAACACATATGATTTACTTCCTTTAAGTTAACGTTGCTGAATACTAGTTTGTGATTTGACGAATAAATTACAGTAGGCCTATCAGAACATGCGAAAACATTAGTGGTGAATAATGATCTAAAAGTTCTTAAGACCGTCGGTTGCGTACCTAAGGTAACTTTCTTTTTGTCAGAAAGTATACCATTTTGTTTATGTAAAGTAAAGTAATACATGCTGCCATCTCCAAGAGCACAAAGTAAATATGTATTACCTTCGAAACATGTCATTAAAATAGATCTAGGTATAATTTCACCACCAAGTAATTCTTTGTTAATTTCTTCCAAGGCAGGTAAAGTTAAGATACGAACAGAAATATGTGTCCATAAACCTACCGCTGCAATTTTTGCTTCTGTATGACCATCCAATGGAGATATATCTAAACAAGCAACTTCATATTGTAAAGTAGCAAATCCTTTTGGTACAATTTGTCCACATAAAATTTCCATATAAAATAAATCATTTCCAGTAGCACAAAGTACCTGTGTGCCATTGCAAGCAACTACACTAATAGTTCTTTTATTCTCTGGTTCCCACTCAGAAACAACTGTTTTAGTTTCATGTGAAATTAATCTGGCAGATGTTGGTGTTATCTGAATAAATA
The DNA here is from genome assembly GCA_014737525.1 of Bombus difficillimus. NCBI lineage: Eukaryota > Metazoa > Arthropoda > Insecta > Hymenoptera > Apidae > Bombus > Bombus difficillimus. The sequence continues at coordinate 38,486 of JACXIT010000131.1, forward strand.
AATCATTTGTAACATTACCAGTATGAAAGGTTTGTTCATCGGCAACAAAGCCTGGAATATCTGTTTCTTCAACTTCTTCTCCATTTAAAGTCAAAATTCTGGTTTGTCCAACAAAAGATAAGACCAAGGTGTTGTCAAAATTACCACCACCAACTTTTAATGCCCACATACCCTTGATACCTGGCAAATCTATGCTTGCATGTTCTTCAATACCTATTCCATTTCTAATAATTCTAAGAGAACCTTCCTTGAAAGCTCCAGAACATGTAACCATTTGTCCTTGTCCTTGTCTTTCAAGATCAACTACTGCCATGTCAACTATGGGTGCCAAATTAGTAAAAGTTTCCATTGGAACACAATACGAACCATTTTCATCTGCTTTTGTAATCAATTTAACTAACTGTGAATCACCCAATCTACTACCAACAAATATTACTCCATTATCTAAATATGTAATACATTCAGGTATGCTAATTTCTCCTAGAAGTTCAACCTTAAGATCTTTCACTACTTGTGTACCATCTGGTTTCTTTTCTTGTTCCACAAATAACATAAACAAATGTCCAGCCATATCTCCTAACAAATATCGAAGTCCTTGATTATCAACTTTAGCATAGCATGTAATAGTACTCTGTTTTATAATTGGAGGTACAACAGCAACATACGTGTTCCCATCATGGTACAATATACTTTCTTGCCCTATTATTATTGCACCACAAATAGGTGAAGGTACAGGAATGACTATCATAGCTTCACGTTCTACATTGTCCTGTCTCCAAGGTACTTTAACAAATTCTTTATCTCTTAAAGAAATTTCATGTGTTTTGACATGTCTTCCATTAATATCTTGGTGAATTAGAATCAAAGTGGGATTAGCACATCCATGAAGAAAATTCACATCTTGTACTTGATGTTCTTCCATACGTATTGATGATGCTTTTAATTCTGGATTGTCTTTGTCAAGAGGTATAATTTTAAAAAGACCATCATACAATCTTAAACCAATTACACGTGCTTTAGGATCAATCACAGCTTTGATTCCTGTTTCAGAAGCCTTTCCAATACGATCTGCTACATTTCCATGTGCTTTTGTTATAATTTCTATATTTTCTCCTTCTCCAATACATTCCAAAATCATAGCATTATAACGTGTAGTCAAAAGAAACAATAGATCTTTTTTCTCATGCTGCAGAAATATATTATACTTCATTAATTATATACTAAATCATTTTATTGTGACTTAAAATTCATGCTAATGTATCAATACATATATGTACTTGTATGCATCAATGAACCCATGCATGAATCAAAGATAATTAATTCTTTGTACACGTACAAGGTTATATTACTCTCAATAAAACTATTACAAATACGTATTCGATAAATACGTGAATTTGATTGTATTAAATATTAGCATGGAAAACAAATAATAAATAGGATATTTCATGAAAATTATAAAACAAAGATACTAGTATAACCTTACCGGCGGCCTAAAAAACTTAACGACTGCAATTTTCCCATAAATTCCAACTTCTTTCAGTGGTCTTAAACCTTCTGGAGTAACAAGATATATTTCTAATCGAACATTTTTTGCTAAGATGAGATTCAAATCCGTAGGCGAAGTAAAATTACCTTCATACGTAAAAAGAAAATAATTGTTTATCTACGTAAGCAGAAAATTTTGTTGTACATCTATTCCTACTTACCTGTCACACATGCAGTGACAGCTGTAGGCTTGTGTGCCGTTACCACATAATGATGAGACATCGCTTTCATAATATTTTGTCCAACAGCAACTTTTGGAAACTTGTTAATACTTCAACCATAAGATATGACCAAACCAAACACTGGCCTTGCGTGCTTTTCAATTTCACGCGCCACGAAGTTAGCAACGTTTCACAGTGTATTAAGCCTGGTTCGCAATAAACACAAGGTCGTGTTTAAAAATCCTTTCAGTAGAAGTTATTTCTTCCATTATTAATTAGGCAAATTATACATACATACATATACATATATGTATATAGTTTAATTGAAAATATATTCATAAAAAAGACGTGAAAGTATGTATGCTATATTCAATTACAAAAAATTGTCAATCAAATGTTAAAAATTTTCTATTATTTAAATTCGCTTTTCAGACATTTTTCTATATAATATTTCATATATCACTGTTTTAACAAATAAAAGAAATTCATTTATACGATACAGTTTACAGTATATCTTACGATAATAACAATATGTTTATTAAACTTTTATGGTGAACTTATATTCTACCACAATAAAGCTATCCCATAATCAGTGGATTCATATTATTGAAAATCATTTTAAATGAAGCTCATTCATTTAATTTCTTTGAGTTAAGTTTCAAGAGAATAATTATAATAAAAAAAAGAAACTTTGAAATTTATTAAAAATTTGAAGTGCAAAATATTTGTAATATATATTTTAAATATATTCAGACCATAAACTAATATCTACCTTGATACCTTAAATTTATGCAATTGTACAATATCACATTATTTGTAACATTAATTCATGTCTTTGATTAAATCTAGTTCTATAATTTATTAGTTAATGATCTGTGAACCCCAAATTTATATTTTGTACCAGCAAATGGCAGTTCATTAAAAATTATTAAACGATAGAGTTAGTAGATAAATTCAAGTGCATCATAATTAGTACTAAATGAAGATAAAATACCATTGTAGAGAATACATCACAAATATACAACTCTTCTGCAAATTTTATCAAGCACATAACAATCTAGTCTGCACAGATATAAATTTTACTCTTCCGTAAGATTAGGTATGTATTTCCTACTTCATTACACATATTCAAGTTTACACAAAACAGTCTTAAAAGAAACATGGGAAGTAAGTCGTAAGGACACATTCAAGGATAATCTAAGGTTACATATCTAGTATCAGGAAGAGGATTTTTTACTGCATAAGTGCAAATGTATTGCATTTAAACCAGTCTTGTTTTCTAAATTGGTAGGATCAAAGCAAATATGCAGATCCAGTGACATGTTTAGTATGACTTGTACGTTAACTCTTAAAACATTGAATAGACTTTCGTATGTAAAAACAGCTCTTTATAATTTATGTAGGGAGACCATCAATTTTTTGAACGTTTGCATGGCCATTCGAAAGATTAACTGGAGTCATAGATGCCTTAGAATTGTCACTTGAGCTACTATCACAAGTATCACTTTTACTATCAGTACTAGACACAGAACTATCTTTTCTTTGACTACTTTTACTTCTAGAAACATATCCCATAAGTTCCGAAGAAGAGCTAGAATTTGGAAGGAGACAACTACATCTGCTTCTATTCCCATTACTTGTACTATCACTGTCGCTTTCGCTATCAACACTTGAAACTGGACTGCTGTGCCTTTTAGCTCTCAATGATTCATTTTCCCGTTTTAACTGTTCATTCTGTTGCATTAAATCATCGATCCGTTGCTGACAGATTTTTAATTTTTTTGCTGATTCTGAATCTGTACTACTACTGTTGCTTTCCAAGTCTCGTTGTTCTGTTTGGTGGAAATTTTTACCACGTAACCGTTTTGTCAATAAATCTACTTTTGCTTCTAACTGAAGATATTCCTGTATCAGTTCTGATTTACTTAATGTGCTTAATCTTTCAGCATGAAGGTCTTCATATGCAGTTGAGAATTCCTTTGTTAAAAATTCTTCTTCGTCTTCTGGAGACGAATAAAAATAATCTTCATCAGAGTCAACACTGAAACTAGAATCTCGCGTACGAGAAGGGGCTGATGGTTTTTGAAATGTAGCAGGTAATTCTGAAGATGCAGCTTCTGAAAGCTTTTGGTCAAGATCTGGTAGATCACTGTGATCATCCATAAGAAACTGTGTGGTATTATATGGTGCTGGAGGTTGTCTACCAGTTTTTGCCAATCGACCTCTAGATCTATATCGCAGCTGTTGTTGATATGACAACTGTTGTTTAGAATATGGTTTTAATTTTCTATGCTTAGGTTTACCTCTACGAGTCTTTCTTTTTTTCGTTGCAATATCAATTCCATCTTCATATTGACCTCCCTCCTGATCTCCACTACCACTACCACTTTCAAATTTCCCAGAATTTTTTACTAATAACTTATGACACTAAAACATAAAAATAATTACATTACTCTCTAATATTCAATTTTTTAATTATCTTATTATATATTATGCTATATTATGCTCTATACATGCAAGTGTACTATATTAAGAATATTAAGATTATTTAATACGATCAGTCTTAATTGAATTTCATTATAAAAGTAATCTAATAATAATAATGTAAATAGTAATAATATAAATATAATATAAATATAATATATATAATCTAATAATAATAATGTAAATAGTAATAATATAAATATAATATAAATATAATATATATAATCTAATAATAATAATATAAAAATTATAAAAATAAATCTGAAAAACTAAAATTAATAATTTATTCGAAATATTTAAATTTTCATATGGTGCATGTTCTAAAACGTTCGAAAGAAAGTATCTTACGGTTTTCTTATTGATATAGTTATTTCTGTTGGCATTTTCTCCAGTAGAGAGCGACACTTGCTCCGTAACAGGCAACGATGACGCCGCAGGCGTCGGCTCTGCTTGTACGCCCTTCACGTCATGTACTTTATCAATGCCGCCCGACATTTTCTCCATTATAGTTTTGACATCGTGATTTTCCATATTTGTAATATTAACCAGAATTCGGCGATTTGCAGTGGTACTATCACTCATTACCGTTTAAAAGCACTACCTGACCCACCGATACCTCCCGCTCTCGTCTTATGAATCGTACACCTTCACTGCAAATAGCGACTGAATCGCCATGTTTGATTTGTCCGTGATTCCTAGCGATAGCGAAGCGCGACGTGTGCTAACGTTTCAGGAGGAGTAGGGAGTTTGTTCCAAAAGGTGGGGCAAATGTATTTGTTCCCACCGAACCCCCCGCCATTTTCGCTTATCCTTCAAACACTGCTCCCTGAGAGACTATGGCGACTCTTCACTTCCATACACTGCACCCCTACACTCTTTATTTAATGTTTATTCTCTAGAGTGAACGATAAATGTACACGGCAAGTATACTTTATCATCATAGTATTTCCGAAATATTGGGTATTTCAATGGTTGTATGTTTCAAGAATATACTTAAGAGTCACAAAGAAGCTAAATCAACTGACTATCAAGATAAATCATTTTGTTCCTGAAAATGTAAGCACTAATAGTAAGTACTAAAATGAAGTAATGTATCAGAAATAGAGTTGATCGATTTAATTTCAGTGTGATTCATATTAGATTGTACAAATGAAATTTGCTATAATTAACAATTTAAATTTTAAGTAGGTGACTATAGTTGTAGGAGGAATGTAAAATGTATCGTACTTTCTAATAAATTGGAAGTCTTTTCAAGTCGATTCCCCGCGATATTGTGATTTCGTTGTTTGTGGCTCGAAGTTCAACACTCACGTTATTCAATATGTTCCCTGTATATCTGTGATTCTGTAACTTCACTAAACAAGAACCTTTAGTTTCTAGCCAGCACTCGATCGAGTCAGATGAAATGGGCTTATAAGTCGTAAATAGAAAGTATGAAGTTGTTTTTTACATAAAATTGTTCATAGTTAATTACAAGTTTAATAATGTCTCTACTACTTTTAGGTGAGATGTATATATATGTATAGTATGATTGCAAGAGTGTATGTATGTGTGTATGTATACATATATGTATATGCATGTAAGTACATGCTGTTTTCTATGCTACGACTGAAATGATAGCAGTTTTATGTCTTTTTAATGCAACGTAATTTCGCTGTTTATTACCAACGACGCTTGATCTCAAGAAATTTCCGGAACATGACGTATATATTTTTAACATAGCCCCTGACACATGAAAAATAATTTCTTTGATTTTGTAACATACATAAGATGACAAAATAAATCACCTCTATTTATAAATTACAATTTTTACGAGCGATAATTTTCTTCTCGATTATCTGTAATTAAGGTAGAAATTTAATCGAAATAGCGTGAAAGTTTATAATTCGTAAAAGAATGACTTGGGTAGCAGGTAACGAGGAGGTAAAACGATGTAGCTAAATTATTTGCTAAACCGAAGTTATACATATTGTGTTTGGTGCGGTACAGATATGTCGACCTACTTTACACATAGTTACATATAATTATGTTATGGCTTATTATACACATTCAATTCCATACTTGCTATTGAATTGATAGCTAGATTTCTTAGACAGATTTCTTTTCGCACATATCGTATCTTTCGATTTAATAATATCAGTCGTCGATATTTTGTTCACATCATAAGTAGTTTTTATATTTCAAAGTAAATCTTATCGAGCCATTATATGATCTCTCCCTAGTTAAGAGTTGCATGTTTCTCAACGTGTAAGTACAATACTCAGTAAGTAACATTCCTGCAGGTTATACGGTACAATTGACAATGGTGGAACATCGGGCAGCAAGTATCAAACATAGAAATATATTTAGCAATGTTAATTTGATGAGATATCCACTCTAACCAAGCGAGATTTTGCTAATCGCATACTTGTCATAGATACAGACCTGACAAACGAACGAGAGGCTTTACTTCGTGAAGTGATAATACTTACGTTATAAACGATTTTCCTTTCTTGTTCAATATACGTATCGACTTTAACTGTTTACACATCTGATGTTATGTGATTCGAAATAATGAACCTTTATAATTTGACAACAAGAAAAATAACATATAATGTTCATAAACGGCTCGCCTCTTTGTTCTTTCACATTTAGTAAAAATATAAGTGTCCAGAATCTCAGAAATGAAATCTGTAACTGGACTGGGTACGTGTATGTAAATTTATATTTTCATGAATACAGCTACAGAAATAGAATTTCTGTACAAATAGGGATTTGTGTTTCACTTTTTAAATATTATGACGAGTACATTACTTTGTATATTTTATAAATTTGTATGTATTCTATATGTTTCTGCACATTTAAATTCTCCATAAATATATAAAGATTTGCAGTTTAATCATAGCTAATATACTCATATTACGTAAGTAAGAAATATATTAATAAATTTTCATGTTTTAACGAATAAAGACACATTATTTATGTACTTTTTGTGCAATTATTGATTTTGACCGTATATTTACTTACATTCAATCTGTTTTATCGTTCTAAGGACGCTTCCGAAATAAATTCTTCTTTATCATTCGACTTAACGTTAATTAAATTTACATACACGATTAAGACAATTTTCTCAAAAATAAACATGAGGAACAAAACGAGATAATCGCGATCGGAATAAAGATAACATTATACTGTAAGTCATCACTAGTTGCGCGTAATTGATGATTTATGGAAATTAAAAATATTTTAATATTGTTGATGCCCAATTTTCCGATAATTTCCACTACGATTTTACTTATTATATGTTTTAACACGTAACAATGTAATATAATGTGTTTTTTGATGCATTACTATAGCGTATATGTGAACCGTTCAGTACTTGTATACTAAACACTTCCATAAATTAAAAAATAGAACAATGTAATGATACCATAAACATTATTTCTTTTTAATTTGCTCAGGAATTTACGATTATTTATTTTATGTTCTTAGAGTGGAGATATAAATATATATTATTGAATTTATACTTTATGAAATTGAACACCAATAAAATTAAAAAATGTATAAAAAGTGGAGGTGAAGTTTGGCTTTTGAGAAGCTTATATGAGAGAGTGCATGCAATACAATGGCATGCACATACATATCACAATTCAAGAAGGAAATATGGAATAACATACATGACTAGCGAAACTATAAATACGTCCTCTATGCAGGAGACTCCTTTGCCACCTTGTTCAGAATTTTCTTCTTTAGATACTCTTTATTCTTAAATTACTATTCGTAAATATTGTGCGCTTGAATTGATCATGTGATGGATAAAAACACCAAATATCCATATATGTTCATTATAATATAGATATTATGTTACATCATCAACAAATTGTCGTTGTTAGGTACATATAGATTGAGTAACTGTTAAGATTTAGTTTAGGTTTATTAGTAAATAAAAGAAAAAAACTATAAATTAATATACTGTTTTATATTTTCATGCCTACTTTTTTAAATAAAATAAAAGTTATATACAAATATACATTTTTCTATTATCCAAGAAAAAAGTGGATCATTTAGAAAATTCAGAAATAGAGACTTGTTGGTAATTTTGCGCAGCGTTTCAATTGTAATATCTAAGAATAACAGAAGTTGAAAAATCATGAATAGGTGAATAACAATAAGCATTTAAAATTATTGACTTGTTTTGCCATATTGCGTAATCTGGCTAGTATTTCTCCTGTATATTAGGTATATGTATGTAAATGCGTTTCTTCCATGCGTTATCTTCGTTCCGAACCTACTTTCCGTTGTAACTCTCTCAATATATGTATGTAAATGCACTGTAGTGTAAGAAACACGGAGTGTTTCGTAGCTAATCACCATGAATCGTATATCACAGTGTTGGATGAGTTGTATAGAGAATACATACTCCATCCGTTCCTTTTCGTATTGAAAATATACCTTCTACTTTCCTGTACCTCATAACTTAATTTCAGTTTACGTAATTATAATTACAGAAGATATCAAGCATGATAAATTTTATGCGCGTAATTGAATTTCGTGGGGTTATTCTAAAGAATACGGGGTAATGTGGAAATTAATTACTCGAATCTTAACATAATAATTTGATTCCTTTTATTTCAATTTATTGTAATTATATATTGTTATTATATATGTAATTATATAAATATATTAATCAGAAAAATATAAAAATGAAAACATATTAAAACAGTTCGAACTAACTTGCAGTTTCTAGAAATTCGGTTAGGTGATAAAAATGGTTATTTCTTTTGTAATACATATACATATATAAGCATTAGCTCATAAAGGATAGATATAAAATCAACAACGATAATGAATTGTAATTAAACGTATGTCGTCAGTTCTCAAAATCTACTCCTAATTTGAATTATTTTTAAAGAAAGGATATATTTAGCAGAAAAAATAATTTTAATTTCTATTAGAAAAAATTAAATCTGGTTTACTTAGCACTTTTATCTTCTCCTTTTTGATAATAGCGTTACAATTAGTGAATAAACAATAATTCATAATTTGAAAGTGATTTTCAGTAAAATATTTAATGAATATTTTTTATCGCATATTACTTTGACGCAGAAGTGTACTTTTAGTCAATAACTTTTTTATGTGTTTGTAACCTACATATATAAATATTTTACCAACTAATTAATGAAGTTATAATTGTTCATAGTGTAGAGATATATACAGTAGTTTTTATGCAATACTCACTGAATAAAAATTTTTGGTAGTGCCCTTTTAAATATTTTCTTTAAAAGTTGTATCAATGTAACAGCGTTTGGTGGAAATCAGGTCCAATAGTATTTATATATGCGCGCGCATACAAATACACAACTGTATACGATGTGCAATGTACAACGTACAAACTCTAATTTATGTTGAAACATAAAGCATGTATGGATGCATATAAGCATGTGGGTACTTACGTTTTACAAGAGATTTTAATACTTCACACATGCGTCAGCGTTTATGTACATACATGCATAATCTATATTATAAATATCTATAAATATATTTGGATATATAATGGACGTAGAGAAGTGCCTAAATGCTTAGGTTTATATAAAATATTTAGTAATGCAAGTAAAACATTTCAATGTGAATTGACAATATTAAATGATATCTAATGAATATTCAAAAAACTTATTTTTTATAAGGAGGTATGAAAAAAATTATTCAAAAACCGATTTGGTAGTAAACAAAAGTGTCGAAATATAAATTATTTATTTTAGATTATGTATTATTATTGTTGAAATAATATATGCACGCATGTAAAAGATATAAATAGTTATATTCTTTATTAGTATCTTTTTACTTATATCACTTATTGTATTATATTATTTTGTACATTTATATTATCTTAATAATGTAAAATGTATATAATCTATGTAAAAATTATTTATACAAATACCAGTATATAGCTATATTAAATTATATGAGTAAATGTTTTCAGATAATTTTGCATATAGACTGAAAACATAAGGATATCCTTTAACTAAGTGTAATATCATTAAGTATCCATTGTCATACAAACATTTTTCTTTATAAATTCATATATTGTTAGAGAATGAAATAGTAATAATAAAACATGTATGGATAAAAAAATACAAGACTATTAACGAAATTTGTTCAAGGTTTTAGTAACTGTTATCTCATCTTTCTATCACGTAACTAAGAAAGTTTGTGTCATTTGCATCATTTATTCCCATTAATTAAAACGACATAAACCTTCTCGTTTATCTAATACAATACTAATAATAGTTAACGGTTTATTCAACCACAAGTTCATGTTGGTCTATCTCACTAAATGTTTTGTTAATATCCTGAACCCACTTCAATAATCTTTCTTCTTGGTCCTTTTTCAATTTATCAGTTTTCTTTCGTTTTGTCCCAGAGCTCCTTATTTTTTCTTCTCCCTCTTCGTCTTCTTCTTCCAAAAAATTGAACCTCAGGTCACGTTTTCGTTTATATGAATGTCGTGGAGGCTAAAATATAAATATACAGATACATTTTTGCATAAGCGTATCGTTAATAATTAAAAAAATTTCATATAATAATAACTATAGAATTATACCTGTGTAAAATGAGATGGTTCCAAATCAGCAAATAGTGGAATACTATGTGCAGAAACTACTGATCTTTCACCTGTTTCAGATAAAACATCAAATGTATCAGAAAAGTTAACAATCTCGATTGACTTCTTATTGTTTTCCTCTAACTTTTGTACTTCTTTCTTTTCAGTTAATATATTTTCTTTATTGCATATGTCTTCTTTCAATTCTTTAGTTAGTAACTTATTTTTTATTTCACCAATTGATAATCTAATAGGTTTTATATTGTGTCGTCCCATATCTGTTTGAATGGGTTTCTCTCCTTTATTTCTTTCATTTTTAGGCTTAATAGGAGACTCCTCTTGATTAGAATCATTATCACTAAAACCAAATGCATTTTTTAACTCCATAGTAGATACATTAGCCTTTTTCAGGGTTCTACTAATAATTGGTGTTGATTGTGCATCATCGAAAATTCCATGAGGTGTTTTGATTGCAGTGCTCTGTGGCATTTCCATTACATTTAAGAAATTATTTAAATTTGATTGTCTTAATACCCTATCTCTGTTAGAAATTGAACAGCCCTGTAAACCTGACGGTCCAGGTTGAGAATCATATTCTTTTTTCTCTTTATCAAATTGCATATTTAATATATTTCCTTGATTTATTTTAGTTTTGATCATTGTTGCTTCTCTTTTAAAACCATTCTTTGGACTTAATACATTTTTCGTTTTATTCTCATTATTATCAAATTTAAATATATTAGTTACATTGGTAGTATTTAGCTGAATGTTTTCAGTTTCAGTTGGTAATCGTTCATTTATTTGTTCTATTGAAGACTTAAACTGTAAGGAATGATCTATATTTGTAATTTCTGTACCAAATTTTCTGGAATTTACAAGATTTTTTCTTTTAGGGGTACTATTACTTATGTGTCTTTCTATGTTGATATTTTCATTATTCTTTTGTAAACTATTTTTTGTTTTTGTTATATTTCCAAATTGTTTCGATTCATTATTTAATGTTTGCAAGAATTTTTTATTAATATCATACTTATCATTTTGGGGTGTGCTTTGAAATACATTTTTCACTTGAGAAAATGTAAGTAATGGTGCTGCTCTCCAGGGACTGGAGGATATTTGAGGATCTTCTACTAATTTTACAATTGGTGACAAAGATTTTTCAAATAAAGAATAATTAAGCGCATCTTTTTTTTGTATGGTTAATTTGTTATTAAAAATATTTGTTGGTCTAAATGGTTTAAAATCATGTGAGGCTGATGTTTTTGAAATATTAGTTATTGAAATCCTTCTATCACTTAAATCTTCTATCGATAAAATTGTAGGTTTTGTAACTGTTTCAACAACATTTTCTTCTCTGACTATATTTTCTAAATCTTTTACTTCTTTATCCACGTCTGGATCTGTTTTAGGCTTTTCCACTAATTCCTCTTTTAATACATCACTTCTGTTTTTAATCAGAGATTCTATACGATCATCACCTTCAAATTTAACAACATTTGTTTTCTTGATCTTTTCAGGTTTGCTAGTTGATTGTTCTTTGCTAACTTGTTTTACTGGAACATTTCTTTTCTTCCGCTTTGCTATTGTTTTCTTAATAGCAGCTCTTTTTTTTCGTTTTTTTGGTACTCTTTCAGTTGAATCATTAACATCAAATTTAAATTCATATATTTCATTGGTATTTTCCTTGGGACTTTCTGGTGAACCACATTTATAAATGGGTGGCTTTCTTTTGTTAGGAGATAATTTCTTCACTAATTTATTATTTGTGAGATTTTTAGAATTTTTGTGAGAACGTAGAACTCTCACTTTAGATTGATTTAGAAATGATTCTCTTAAAGACATTTGTCTTGAATTCGAAATATTTTTATTTTTCTGTTTAATAACTTTCTTTTTCTTACTTTTTGAATCTTGTTTATTCATATTAGAACTGCTACGTGTAACAATTTTTTTAGATTTTACTTTGGGATTTGAACTTTGCTCTTTTAACTGTGACTCTTGAGAATTTCGTGTTGGTAAAGTACGTTTTCTCATTAGATATGGAGACATTTTTGTATAAATAACAAATGAATCTAAAAAATATATATAAAATATTAAGTAATAATGTGAAAGAACAATTAAATAATAAAAATTTATAAGTGAGAATATGACATATACTTTTTTATACTAATTATTGGATATACATATGTTAAGAATTATCATACATAAAGGTAAAAATTTTCAATATTAAAGATAGATATTTATAAAATTTACGTTTATTATCATTATTATTATTAACTTTGAATAAGTAGAAATAATTATATTTTTTAAATAAAACGAAAAACTTTAAAATAAGAATTTAAGAAATGTCATTTTAATAAACATACTTCAAAAGAGATGAAAGCGAGAATAAATTATTTATTTCATAAAAACTAACACTTTGGTAAATTTCTGTCAAACAAACTATTGACTAGAATTGTATTTATACACATGAATTTGTTTTTATTTTTAATAGCTTAGTTTTTATTTAAAACAATAGACTCAGCTGGTAATCCGTACCAATGAAAAATCCGTATTTTTTGTAATTAAATAATTTCCAAATAATAATCCTAAAATCACTAATACTATTAATATAGTACTATATCATAACTTACCTCAGCTAAAAGTTTAATTGACACAGTTTATCGAATAACAATTCGTCGAAAGGCTTGATATAATTTACGTATCGTATACCAACCTTCGTTTACATAAATCGGATATGATTATGTAACAATGAAAAGCATTCGTTTTATTATTTTATACATTGATGTAATAAACTACAAAACAGATAACATTACAACACAAGGATTTTAGTTTGCGAATTGCGACGTAAAAGTCTACATTAAAAACCATATACAACAAATCAGTAGATTGAGAAGTCCATAATAATCTAGATAACTTAATCTATCCTTATATATCGAATGGCAATACTGTCAATGTAGAAAACTTTTAGCGATTATGAATTATAAAACAAATATTATTTAATTTATATTTATTTTGTTCAATTTTACTTAATTTACTTTGAATTTATTTTCTGTTGCATATACACATATTTTGAAATAAATAAGGTGGGATAAGCATATAGAAACCATAAACCTAAGAATTATAAATTTCTAAGTTCATAACATAAACATGGAAAGTGTCGTATCTCTATTTTTTGTATTCTATGTCGAAAGAAAGTTCAAAGGATGTAAACAAAATATTTGCCGCCAAATTTTCCTTTAGCGTGTTGCACAATTATATTTTCTTCTAAAATATCAAAAAATCAAGTTATAATGGAAGGATTTGATGACCCAGGAATATTCTTTTCCGATAACTTCTCAGTAGGTGAATCTAATGAGACACGAACTAATTTTCAACATTCGAAGAAGAAGTTTATGGAATTTATTAGACAATTCCACGAGGGAAACTTTAATTACAAATATAGGTACCTGAATTAATTATAATGTTTCAATGTGTATAAATTTGGTAATTATATCGTGAATTTTGTATAATATTAATAATATAATAATTTTTTTTTAGAGATATTTTAAAACGTAATTATAATTTGGGTCAATATTGGGTAGAAATTAATTTAGAAGATCTGGCAGCTTTTGATGAATCACTCGCAGAAAAAGTTTACAAGCATCCAACTGAATATTTACCTATCTTGGAAGAAGCTGCAAAAGATTTAGCGGATGAACTTACAGCTCCAAGACCACCAGATGAAGAAAAAGTTGAAGACATACAAATTTTATTATCTTCAGATGCACATCCAAGTTCCTTAAGAGGAATCAAAGTATGATTTAAGTTTACTCTTAAAAAAGACAATTTTGCTGCTAAAAAAGATGAAGTAATTTTTATATTATATATAACATTAAAATTCGTGATATCTGACATTGGTTAAACTTTTTTATTTTAGCCTGATGCAGTTTCTAAACTTATTAAAATACCTGGTATTATTGTTTCTGCATCTGGAATTAGGGCAAAAGCGACAAAAATTGCTATACAATGTCGTTCCTGTAGAAGCATGCAAACTAATATTTCAATTAAACCTGGTTTAGAAGGATATGTTTTGCCTAGAAAATGTACAACAGAACAAGCAGGAAGGCCAAAATGCCCTCTGGATCCATTTTTTATAATGCCAGATAAATGTCATTGTGTTGATTTTCAAGTTCTCAAACTGCAAGAATTGCCAGATCAAATTCCACAGGGTGAAATGCCAAGACATTTACAATTGTATTGCGATCGCTATTTATGTGATAGAATTGTACCAGGCAATAGAGTTCTCATTTTGGGCATATATTCAATTAAGAAAGTTACTAAAACTACTGGTAATAGAGGAAGAGATAAAGCATTAATTGGTGTTCGAGCGCCATATATGAGGGTTATTGGTATTTCTATAGATGGAGAAAATACAGGCAGTGGTAAAATATCATAAAATAACTTTATGCAATGAATTTATTTTTTTTTTATAATATTTTTATTCAATTTCTGTGGTTTTCAGGTATTCATTCATGCTTTACAAATGAAGAAGAAGATTTATTTAGACGTCTTGCTTCAGACACTAATTTATATGAAAGAATTGCAAGAAGTATAGCTCCCAGCATTTTTGGTGCATTGGATATTAAAAAAGCTATAGCTTGCCTATTGTTTGGTGGTTCTAGAAAAAGAATGCCTGATGGACTTTGTAGAAGAGGAGACATTAATATTTTAATGTTAGGTGATCCTGGTACAGCTAAATCACAGTTATTAAAATTTGTAGAGAGAGTTGCACCAATTGCAATTTACACATCTGGGAAAGGAAGTTCAGCAGCTGGTTTAACAGCATCAGTCTTAAGAGATCCAGTAACAGTAAGTTAATCATTTTAACATATAAATATCAAATACTTGTTTCACATTTACCAAAATGTTTTATTTGATTTGTAGAGGAATTTTGTCATGGAAGGAGGTGCTATGGTTCTTGCAGATGGTGGTGTTGTTTGCATAGATGAATTTGATAAAATGAAAGAGGATGATAGAGTTGCAATACATGAAGCTATGGAACAACAAACAATATCCATTGCAAAAGCAGGAATAACTACAACATTAAATACTCGTTGTTCCGTTCTAGCAGCGGCAAATTCGATATTTGGTCGTTGGGATGAGATAAAAGGAGAAGAAAATATTGATTTTATGCCAACAATTTTATCGCGTTTCGACATGATATTTATTGTTAAAGATGAACACGAGCAAAATAAAGATGTAACACTAGCAAAACATGTAATGAATATCCATACCAATGCTGGTCAAGTTACAGAACAATTAGCAGAAGGAGAATTACCACTGCACATTTTAAAAAAATATATCCACTATTGTAGAACGTAAGGTTATTTTTTGCTTAAAATATTTTATTTATTTGTCATTAATTGATATACCTTTATAGTCGTTGTGGTCCAAGACTTAGTAAAGAGGCAGGAGAGAAATTAAAACATCGTTATGTTGTAATGCGAGCTAGTACCAGAGAACATGAGAAAGATATGGAAAAGAGATTATCTATTCCCATAACAGTTCGTCAATTGGAAGCTGTTATAAGAATTTCAGAATCTTTAGCTAAAATGCAATTACAACCTTTCGCTACACAAATCCACGTGAACGAAGCGCTTAGACTTTTCCAAGTATCTACTTTAGACGCTGCAATGTCAGGGTCTTTAGCTGGTAATCTATAATGAAGTAACTGGTAGTATGCATTTCTTATTATTGTACTTCATTTTAAACACATGTCAAAATTTAGGTGCAGAAGGATTTACCTCGGATGAAGATCATGAAATGTTATCGCGTATCGAAAAACAATTGAAACGTAGATTTCCTATTGGAAATCAAGTATCAGAGCAAAATATTGTTAAAGATTTCGTAAAACAAGCATATCCAGAACGTGCTATTTACAAAGTTATACACACAATGATACGACGTGGAGAACTTCAGCATCGTATGCAACGTAAAATGTTGTATAGATTACACTGAAATGTAATAACATTTTTCTTTGCATTTTGTGTTATATATTTATTCGTTTTATATATATGTTTTCATTTTGTACTATATTTCATGCATTTTCAATGTATAAATATGCATACATTCGAACTACACCTTAATAATCTTCTTTTTTATTTAGGACTGTAATTCATCCTTAAATGGATAATGTGGATGATTTTCGACCCTAAAAGAAGTCAAAGGGATTTTATATCTTTACATTATTTGGAATGAAATATCTTTAATAAATATATTTACCCCTTAAAAAACAAGAAATTAAAAATTCTTCCACGTACGCCTTTGTCTAAGGTACTCAAAATTTTCATTTCTTCTTCATTTAATGAAAAACTAAATAAGTCAATGTTTGCCTTAACTCTATCGGGAGATTTACTTTTTGGAATTACAACAACATTTAATTGTAATGAGTAACGTAGTAAAACTTGTGCTGGTGATCGTTTATGTTCTGCGCTTATTTTTTGTACTATTGGATGTCCCAGAACATCTGGAAAGTCTTCAACATTATGATTATATTTCGTTTGAAAATGCGTTTTAGCTCCTGGTGATCCCAAGGGGCTGTAGGCTGTTATAATGATATTGTGCGTTTGACACAATTGCCGTAGCGAATTTTGTTGCAGGTATGCATGTAATTCCACCTAATAATAATTAAAGTGATTACGAAACTATATCAAAGCCAAGTGTGATAAAATTTATTTACATGTCAAACCTACTTGTAAGTTACTTGGCTTAATTTGTGCGTTCTCCCATATATTTAAAATTTGTTTTTCATTAAAGTTACTTAAACCTATAGACTTTGTACGACCTTTCCTTACTTGTTCTTCCATTTCCTGAAACATTAAAGAAAACAATCAATTATAAGTTACTAACATTTTATTCATTAATAGTGCTATAGAATTAAACCTTCCACACTGAAACAGGATCTGTGTCAAGATCCAACATAAAACTTCCATCTTCATTAATTGCTGAGGTACAAGTACTTTCATCTAATTTAAAGGCAAAAGGCATGTGGATTAAATACATATCCAAATAATCCAAACCAAGTCTTTTCAATGATAAATTAATAAACTTCTCTACATCTGATGGTCGATTACCAAAATTAGGTAACTAAAAAGGTAATTAAATATTTTTTTACCTTTACATATGTATAAGTTATCTTTTTAATATATATTAAATGTTACCTTTGAAGTAATAAAAAGATCTTCGCGCTTCCCACCTTTTCTAAACCATTCTTTTAATACTGCTCCTATTGCTTCTTCATTATTATAATTGAATGCAGTATCAATGTGTCTATAGCCAACATCTAGAGCAGCTGTCACAACTTTTTCAATTTCTTCAGGTTTAGCCTTCAGAAAGTATGCAACATTACAGTTTTAAGTTTAAGTTCAAATGAAAAATGTAAATTAATTTAAACATTTAAAAAAGATCCTTGAATTTAAATAATAAGTTAATAATTAAATCACCTGCCATGTACCCAAACCCACAGTAGGCATATCATACCCTGATAACAATCGTACTGTTTGCATATTTCCTTTCTTCAATTGGTTTAATGCTGTAAAAGATATTTATACAAAT
The DNA here is from genome assembly GCA_014737525.1 of Bombus difficillimus. Taxonomy (NCBI): domain Eukaryota; kingdom Metazoa; phylum Arthropoda; class Insecta; order Hymenoptera; family Apidae; genus Bombus; species Bombus difficillimus. Next base: position 56,849 of record JACXIT010000131.1, read on the forward strand.
TTATTTAAATAATATTATTTTATATCCTTTTAATATTGCTGTGTTCTCATATTATTACAACAATTTTCAAGATTACCATAAACTATTATTTTTAGATATATATAAATTATCTACTTTGTAGTAGCGCTATTTGGATACAAAATCAATTTCTAAAGTTAGATCAGACTTGTACTGTTCTGAATACATAAGTTCACGTTTATAGAGAAAGAGAGTTGTATATATGTAAGNGTTCAACAGACGTTTATTGATCTGCGGTAAGTTTTACCCGCTAACATCGTTTAAAATGTTCTAGAAAATTGTTATTTATATTACAATTTAGATAGAAGTTAGATTTTTGTTGTTTCTTGTGTTAAAATTATTTCAAAATATTGTTTCACATAGTGATATAAGCGATAATTTAAAATAACCGGTAACAATATACTGCGTACGAGTCTAGTTTTATGTCTATATTTATAGTAACAAAAATATGCGAAATAAATAATTTAATTTAGAAATTTAAAATAGATTAAAAAGATAACGTACGTAATGATAGTACCAAACGTTGCTGTTGATTTGTTACGAAAAAACAATTGATAAATTGATGTTTCACATATCGGCTAGTGAATTTATCAAATAAATATCGATGATATTTAAGCATGTTTATTGGAAACATGATAAGTTTTTAAAAATTGTATAGATTATATCCCTACTAAACAGTGCAAACAGAAACAGAATGAAATATCATAAATATTTAAGATTCAAATAAGTTACATGAATTATCTTCCCGCGTTGCGTTAATACCATAGATAAGTTAAAATGTAGAGCTGATATCCAATACTATTAATTTGATATCAATTACAATTACAACGGATTAATTAATGGTGAGAATTAGAACTTAAACATGAGAAAAATATTTTGTTCAAAAATAGTATTTACGACTTCTGATTTGTATAAAATTGATACATAATAATACATGTTTAAGTTATGATAAGATAATTAAGATATGTAATATGTTAATAATAATTAGACTGTGGATGTTTATACAAATTGCTATTTTTATGAACACAACTAAAGAAATGAATTCTACAGAGAATTTGTTTTATTTTTTAAATATTATAACATGTTGCTATGGATATTCTGTACATTTTTATAGTCTTAAATTTTTCATAAATACGTACGCATCCGCAGCCTAGGGATAATTTATAAATTTGGGAATTTTATTCTGCTATTTATTTCATGATACATTTTTATATACTTATTTCTATAGTTAAAATAATATATAACTGTACTATAAACAGCTGTATTCATTTTCTAAATAAATTAGGAAACTTAATATTTTATATTAATGTCGAATATTGAGTTTGAGTTTCATTTTTCTTTCAGTACATTAGAATGTCGAATTATATTTTATAAGTAATATTGTATAGTTGGTAATGGCGTATGTCAGTTACATGATAATTTTAATATAACTGTACGTACTTGGTAATGTTTGTATAAATATGAAAACTGTATTGTATTCTTGCACAGTTTACAAACAAAAAATTTTATTTTAAAGATTTCATTGTAATTTATGATCAAATAATTTCTATCTTTAAATTACAAACATGTTGATTTACGATGTTCTACATAAAGAAACAGTATACCAATCAATTGTCAGTGATCTTCGTAATTACGGAGTTAAGTATCGTTTTAAAAAAAATATGTTTAAAACAGAACGATCCGAAGGGAAACGCATTTTGAAAAAAGTTTTCAAGACTTCTTTATTATACCAACCATTGGATGTCGTGAATTTATCTTCTGGTGCCATTGTGCATGTGCCTGTTTTTGTGAGTCATGCATCCACATTTTTAGAAAAGTATATCACTCAGGAAGGATTATTCAGAAAAGCAGGATCACAACTTAGACAAAAGGAATTAATAGTTCGTTTAGATAATGGTGGCAGTTTAGGGGAAAAACATCATGCAATTGATGTAGCTAATTGTTTAAAAACATTCTTCAGAGACTTACCAGAACCATTGATTCCATATACATACCATGATTTATTTGTACATTGTGTCATGCTTAAAACTTATTGTGTACAAGCGTTGTTATTAGCTTGTATTCTTTTACCACCACATCATCTAAATACTCTGGCATTTTTTATGGAATTTTTAAAGAAAGTAGCACAATATGAGAAACAAAATAAAATGGGCATTGATAATTTAGCAAAAGTTATTGGTCCAAATATAATGCCTCTGCAAGAAACCACTATGTCTGCTGTGCAAATGCGTCTTGAATTACACTTAATTGTTGTTAAGGTGATATGTATATTTGTCTTAAAGAAGAATGTCAATTTTAACATAAGATAACTTCATTTGCTTAATCTGGAAATATTGCAGATTTTAATTGAAAATGCAGAAAGTATTGGTATTTTACCAGATCATATAACACAAGCTATTTCTATGGAAACAATTGGCAGTACAGATAATGAGTTAAATGTATCTGATCATTTGCGTTCAAAATTCAAAAAAAAGAAACATCGCAGTGGAAGTCTTACACGTAAGCCACATCTAAGTGCCTCCAACCTCAATCTAAGTATGTCTGTCGATCTGTTCATAGTAATTTATTTCCAAACTATATTTACACTGTACTGACATAAATACTGAAGTTTCATAATAACAGCATGCAACGAAAGTTTTATCTAATAGACATAAACCTATGTTCTAACAAATGTATCATTAACTAACTTACTAACTTGATTACTTAACAGATCAGTATTCTTTTATTTACATAGAATTCTTTAAAATTTAAATATTTTTCTTTAGGAATGTTTAATGGTCTAAAAAAGATTGTTGGCAAAAATGCTGCGTCTGAAGATGGTAACACATGTGATAGTCAAAGGATATCTGAAAATGCTAATTCAATACATACATTAAATACTAAGCCCACAAAAAAAAGAAAAGTTGATTATATAGATCCACCAAGTACAAAGAAGAAGTATGTATTTGCTTCTTTTATAGATATAAACAATTATCATTTATAATATATATGATAAACTTATGTTTCAGAAGAGTTGTAGATAAAGCAGATAAATCTAAAAAGATTAGGCTTAGTTTGGATCGTTTTGTACAGAGAAAGCCAGTAAGAACATGAGAATAATTTATTTCATGACTTAACAAGTTTGATTATAAAAATCTACATAATATTTTTTATATTTGCAGAAAACTGTTGATGAAAGTACAGAATCATGTAAGAATACTTTTGATACTCAGGCAGAACGTCGTTGGAGTTCTGTTTGTGACTCATGTGGTGACTCCCAAAGGACATACAGAGCATATAGTGATAGTTCATCACATTTGAAATTAATTCTAAAAGACAGTGAAGTATCAAACGACCTTCACAGAGAGTATAATAATATGTTTGGTGATGCAGATGTTAATTTATCAGATGACAGTGACGAGCAGGTCTTGTTAACAAAAGATGATATTAAATCTAGTAAATGGCACACACAGTTAAATTCAAGTTCGGAAGAATTAAAAGATCTAGGTAATTATAAACAAAGACGAATGAACCCAATGAAAAGAAGATTAACTGTAAATAATTTTGAAACATATTCACATGTTCAAGTCACATCTGTAGATAATCAGTCAGAAGAATACGTTACGATACCTAAAAGCGAATATGAAGAAATAAAAAGTAGAGTTTTAGCAATTGAATCTCGTCTTTCTCAAGAATTCAAATGTGTAAATAATGGAAATGTTAAGGAGAATGATGATTTATTATTGCATTCTGTGAAAAAAGTACAAACTGCGTACGAAAGGACATTGGAAGAAGCTAGTATTGAAAGTACAGTAACAACAGACTATTTAGCTAAAAAACTTGGTAAAGAACTTAAAATTAGAAGATCAGATGAACACAAAATCATCAGGTCTCCAAGTGCTCGGAAAATAGGAAGTTTAAGAAGGAGATCACAAGAAAAAGTGATGAGGTAAATTATACTTTTTATGAGCTATGTAAATTAGTATGTTTCTGTAGTTTACAATCTTCAATTTATTTCTTCTATTTTTTAGCAAACGTGTTAGACGAACTGCTTCGTGGCACATTTCTCGCGGGTCAGATCTGCAATCACATATACAGTCTGATCAAGATTTGAGCAATGTTTACCCCCATAATGAAAAAACATTTTCACTGAATTATACAAAAGACGATGCTTACTTACGACCTATATCTACTTCCCTTTGGGAAAAAGGAGATAATATAATATTAAATAATGTATGCGATGAGTTTAAAAATTCAAATGTATATACAAAAAAACACAATCAGAATTCTTTTCAATCGGTGAAAGATCGAACAATCACGACGGTACGTCGAGTATCGTCTTTTCATGGTGATGAACTTACAAATACGGCCACGTATTCCGATAGCAAAGTAGAAAAACTGAAGAAGACTAATAGCCAACAAAATATGATTTTAAACAGTACACCTGTAGGTAAACTGATTCCGAAATCTGAAGAGAAAAAGAAAGCTGTTATATCCTGGAAGGATGCAGATGGATATTTTGGATCAACAAACCAAACGAAATCTCCAATTACTCAAACTGGTCGTGCGTCTATCGCAAAATTAAGAACTCAGAATGCAGGAATGGTACTAGCTAAAGCTAAATTATTTGATGAGTGCACGGCAAAAGTACACTCTCAAAACACTACTATAAACAAGAAAAACGGTCTACTTAGTACAGAGGATGATCAGTGCATGAATAATATAAAACAGAATTGTGAACGGACAGAATTGTGTCGAAAATCAAATAAAAATGTAAAAAGTAGAAATTCAAAATTGATATTAAAACATTCTCCTTCTCGTACTATGATGGAAACCGAAAATAAGGAAGAGGATATTGAAATGTGTTATTGTATTTCCAAAGACTTTATGACATGCAACACAGCCACTCATCAAAAAGAAAATAGGGCTGTTAAAACATCGCCTTTAATGCAAAATGTACCTGTGGATATGATATCACAGAATTCAAGACTAAGTATCTATAAAGTTGATAATAATGTGCTGTGTAAGACTCCGCATATTAAGAAGCCATTAACTGTAAAAACACCTAAAAGTGGCAAAGCATTAGTAAGAAGACCTCTAGTGGATTCTCGTAGGACACCTCTAAAGGCTGTTGGTCAATTAGGAACTCCAAAGTATCAGAGTCCTAAAAGTATTTTAAAGACGCCAAGAAATATCAGTAGACACTCTTAATTTAAAGTACAAATTTATCAGAAATGTGTTCAAGAAAGTCTATTCTGCAATACTTTCAATTATAAATTGATAAAAGTACTATGAGATTGTCTTACAACTTAGAATCTCAGAACCAAGTTTAGAGAAAAAGTTTATTTTCATAACACATCCTTACTATATATACTATAGTTATAGTACTTTTATGTATGATAAATTGTCATAAATATACAGAATAGTATTTTACATATGTTACATGAAAACATAAGTGTGTGATAAACATACTGAACCAATGATTTTATCATACATTTTAATACTATAAAATATAGAACTTTTTTAGACAAATATTTTTGCTTGAAGAAGTTATGTATTTATATATATATATATATATGTTCTTTTGTATTTGTTTTCGTGTTATTAGTATACATATATGTTTACATACATTTAGCAAAGTACAAACGTGTATTTTTTTAATTGCAATATTATTTTTTGAAATTTCGAAACATGTCCCATTTTTAAAGATTGAATTTCTTATACATAACGTAAAAAATTCAAATATACTGCCGCAATTTTTTATAATACAATATTGTATTTTCTGTTTTATGAACCACATGTAATTTGTTCATAAATAAATAAAACTTACACAAAGTTATATCCATTGTTATATCGATATATGTATATATATTATTATTAGAATATGAAATTTAATTAAAAAACTACAGTACAAAAATGAAATTTATTGTATTCCACGTGATTTAAATATATATAACATAATTGTAGACAATTATTCATCATTTCACCAATCATACTTTACCGTCTGTTCCATCTGGAATTGTCAAGTAAAAATAATACACGTTCTCCGTTGCAAACAAACAATACAGCTATGTCACGAAAGTTCTATTTCCTTTGTGCAGTAAAATTCTTTTCGATATTTAGATAATAAAGGTATGATATATATGCATACAAGGTCACATTTAATGGTTGTTCTTTTTTTTATTATGTAAAATATCGTGGAAATGTATTCATTGATAGCAAAGTTGATAGTTTTGGATATTGTCGTTATGATAGCAGCGCCTCGTTTATTCTAGTCGGATCTACAGCTGTTGATACGTAAATTGTTGGTGAAATAAGTGTCAGTGAATATAACATTCGGAAAGAGCAGCCTTTGGGCTGAAAAAACAATATATATAAAGATGAGAGAGGCTGGAATAATGTTAATAAGCACAGCATTAACATGTGCTGTGATAGGCAACGCGTATTATCAAAGAAAACAGTTTTATCCAACAGTAGTTCACATAACCAAATCCAACCCTAGTATGACGGTAAGTTTCGATGTTTTCTTTTTAAAATTTTCTGTTTATAAACGTTATATTTAATTATACATATACATATATTTCTGAATGTTCTAATGATTCTTCCGTTTGTTTTCTCATGTGAAATTTAGGTAATCTATACACAAGGTTTGATTCTAGTATTTATGATAAATGCTTTCTTTCGAAAGATATTTTTTGGTACCCTACGTGCTGCTGAACTTGAGGTAAATATATAATGTATTTGTTATCATCTTAAAAGGTTAAAAGATGTGTGTATAAATATACATATACTAAGAATTATTTCTTTACAGCATTTGTTGGAAAAAGTATGGTATGCAGTAACTGAAACTTGTCTAGCATTTACAGTATTTAGAGATGACTTCAGTCCAAAATTCATAGCACTATTCACACTTCTTTTATTTTTGAAATCATTTCATTGGTTGGCAGAAGATCGTGTAGATTATGTAAGTAACATGAGTAACTCAATATATATTTCATATATAATATTTTGTTTCATTTATTTTCAGATGGAAAGAAGTCCTGTAATAACTTGGTTATTCCATCTTAGAGTTGGTACTCTATTGGCATTACTGTTTGCTATAAATTTAACCATGATTCATTATGCGTATAATACAACAGCAACAAAAGGTCCCTCGGTGCAACTTGTTTTTGGTTTTGAATATGCCATTCTCTTAACTGTTGTATTCAATATTAGTGTAAAGTATATATTGCATACAATAGATCTGCAAAGTGAAAATCCATGGGATAATAAACCAGTATTTTTATTGTACACAGAATTAATAATTGGACTGTTGAAGGTGGGATAAAGTGATAAGATATATTCATTAAATATTTATAAAGTTATTGATTTAATATATCTTTTCTTTCAGGTTATTTTGTATGTTGCTTTTGTCACTTTGATGGTCAAATTATATACTTTACCTTTGTTTGCACTTCGTGCAATGTATTATACAATGAGAGACTTTAGAAAAGCGTTTCATGATATTGTAATGTCGCGTCGAGCTATCAGAAATATGAATACATTATATCCAGATGCTACGGCAGAAGAATTAGCTGCTGCTGATAATGTATGCATTATATGCAGGTAAAATAAAGTTACTAATTCATTAAAAAATGTAACTTCTCAGAAATATTGATAAAACATTAAAAATATACTACATATTAAAACATTGTACAACATTTAATAAAAATATACAACATTTTAGGGAAGAAATGGTGTCAGCAAGTAAAAAGTTACCATGTAATCATATTTTTCATACTGCCTGCCTTCGTTCTTGGTTCCAACGTCAACAAACGTGCCCCACATGCCGCTTAAATATTTTAAGACCTGTTAATAATAATCAAGGAAATAGACAACAAAATCAAGCACAAGCAGGACCACAAGTGCCTCAAGCTCCACAAGCACCAGGATTTAATCCAATTGGTGTGTATATTTATGGTTATTTTTGTGTCCACATTAAGAAAAAAAATCTAATGTTTAATATGTTACTCGATAAAGTTCAAGTTCTCCCAGCATTTTGGGCTGGGATGCAAGCTCCAGGGGCACCGGCAGCTTTACAACAACAGCAACAACAGCCACAACGACAACAAGTTTCAAATGCGACAACACAGCAACAACAAGCTCAAAATAGTGGGTCAAATACTCCATCAACCTCATTTCAAAATTTGGCAGCTAGTGGTGTACCGTTGTTTCCTCCACCATTCCCAACTATGGTACCGTTGCCTCCTATTCCTACGCCACCGCCGAACCTTACAGAATTAAGCGAAGAAGAACTTAGAGCAATGGAAGGTAATTTACGACAAGCCGTTGAAGCTAGAATACAAACGTTGCAAAGAGTTCAGCTTCTATTAGATGTTGCCAATGCTATGATGAACCAATATCAAACAGCAGCTGTTACTGCCAAGTATGTACGAGTTTTTTTGTAGCTTAATAAAATTTAAAAATAACGACTAATATTGTTATTTCATAACACATGTTAATTGCAGTATTCCAGTGCCAACTGCAACAAATAACACGAATGTTACAACAGATATTTCTTCAATGGCAAAACAAGGAACATCTAAAATTGCATGTCCTGAACTTAACAGTGAGCAACTTCAAGATAATGCTGAGATGAATGTTCCTACTGCAAATTCTTCTAATGATAATGTAAATACGTTATCAGGCATAAATGGTAATGATGTAACTCCAGAATCATCAATTAGGAATGACATGGAATCTTCAAGTGAACAAGAAATGCTACGAAGACGTAGGCTACAAAAATTTTCAGCTCATAAATGTTCGTAAAATTATGTGATAATTTGTGTAATATAATTGTACCTTGATCAATAACAGGCCTGATTGCAGATACAATTGATATTCGAAAAAAGATGTAACAATTATGATTAAGAGCTTGAAAGTTGAAGTTGATACTATAATATTAATAATCACAAAATATCACATAATCATTTAAAGGAAATAATATGATAAATTTTCCTTTTCTTTCTTTTTTTTCGCAAATTATTTTAGGAGCAAAATGTTCATGAAGCAAGTCATGCAGATTATGACTAGTTCTTATTCCTTAAATACTATGCGTGTATATATCCTTTCTACGATGTGTTTTTCCGATATATTTCGTAAAAAAAAATAATTTTTGTATCGATTAAATTGTTTCTGTATGCTTTATCTAAAAGTGATTTTAATTTATCATTTTTATCCCACAATTTCTATATCATAAAATATAACTTATATGAAACATCCTATCAGTCTTGTTTGTACTACATACAGGCTAATGTACAGATTTTACTAATTATTACATATTAAGAATGTTTGTATCTGTACATGGGAGTGGTAATGTCAGTTATTATAACATGACTGTAAAATAATTGTTTTAAATAACTCTCATTATGAGTAATAAATTTATCTGTCTATTTAGTAGTGCTTTTGTTTCCATCATGTAAATTTGTATACATTTATAAATTTGATATATGCAAAATTATTTGTAATAATTTTGAACAATAAACACATCAATTAAGATGACAAAAATAAGTACAAAATAAATTATATTATTTATAGAAACAAATTAATACGAAGTTACAAGATAACTATAAATGTAATTATTTTAAATTTAAAAATAGATAGTATATATATGTGTGTATAAATATAATTAATAAAAAATATATGTAGGTACAAAAAAAAAATATATATATATAATCATTATAGTTTTTGTTCGTACAAAAGAAAATTTTAAACACAAGTACAAGTAAAAAAAAAAGAGTATTACATTTATTTCAATAAATTATGATGTTAAATTTTGATCTAAATATAAAAAATTGGATTGCGTTTTATAACATTTCGTTACACGTTAGCAAAATAGTATGATATAATTAATTTCCCTCCAAAGGGAATTGCGAAAATATTCATATATTTCTAAAAACTATCATATACATAATTGTGATCATAACATTTATAAATATCGGAAAGGATATAAATAAATAATCATTGTTATTCATTAAATGTTATCGATTAGTGGAAAGATAATTATAACCTTATTTTTCCATACTGCAAATGCGCAAACTCAGTAGGACTGTAATATAGAGATCAAATTCTATTGTGTGAATGATTACTATTTGTAATTTAAATTATTATAGATAAGAGAAAGGTGTATTAACGTTTTAAAAATATAAAATTTTAAATCATACAGACTTCATAACAAATTTCTACTGCTACGTAATTATTTATAAAATGATAAGTATTTTTGTTAATATATGTAATTCTTTGCATAATACTTTCTAATATTCAATTTTATTTCAGGTATTTGAATATCTTTACTTTTTCCTCATAATTTTGATCAAATGTATTCTTTTATTTTTTATGCTTTAGTTTTCGTTTAATTAATGTAGTTTAATTAATTTGCCGATAAGCATATATTGAATATATATATATTCAATATACAAATATACAATACAATATTTAATCAATTGTAAATATTACAATATTATGTTTTTTTATATAAATAAAATCTATGTAAAATAAGTTTATGATATGATATATCATTCAAATATCATATGAAATATCTACATCTATCTATCTATCTATCTATCTATCTATCTATCTATCTATCTATCTATCTATCTATCTATCTATCTATCTATCTATCTATATATCTATATATATATATATATATATATATATATATATATATATATATATATATATGTGTGTGTGAATTGAAAGAACACAGGATAGAGAAAGTAGAAAACAAGAGAGACATGAGATAAATAATACAATTTTATGTAAAATCGCATCAATTTTTTAGTAGTAACAGTGAAATGAACTAATAAATTAACTAATATACAACATAAGGAATGAACTAATATTGATTAAGGATACAAAATGGACAAGTGAATGATATCAATAATTGAAACGTTTAATTAATATATCAACAATTTAACATTTCATATTTAATCTTCAATTAGCTTAAGGACAGTTTATATATTGTAATAATGAAGGTAATGTTTATTAAAATACGGTTCTTTCATATTACGCGCTAAAATCCTTGAGATACACGAGGCGAACCCCGTAGCGCGTTGTTGTGATCTAACATGGCGGAGTGTAGTGTTGTGGCTGCTCAGTGTCTATGTCAATTTTAGAGTGATCTTGCTTAATAAGAAGAAAAGGATTGCAATGGTTGATGATCGCGATATCGAAAGAAATCGAGTAAAGTAATCGTGTACTTATGAGTATTTGTATTACAAGAGGATTGAGTTTAATTTGGGTTTGGTTTCGTCGCGGGAACCGTACACAGCGGTGAGAGAGCACGCAGAGTGCAGTCTTCCCAGCAACAAAATTTTCTCCTGACCTTCTACAGACAACAAGCTGGTCTATCCGAATGACTCAACGAACAATCGAGATTTAATCGCGTTTCTTATACACGACACGTGATAACGAAAACGTGCACGACGTAAAGTTTTCCCGCGCGTCCTGAGAGGTTTTCTTGGCGCAAGAATCAGGCTTATGCAACAAAGAGCGCATAAACATCTATTACGGTAAACAATCTTATCCCGTCAATCAAACTCGAAGGGATGTGAACTAAATGACAGATCATCATTGCCTGAATTTTATCTCAATAATTTTAGTAACGAAACTCTTAATATTTGTGTAACTTCGTTAATCGAGGTCTTTTATAGAATTAGTGGGAAAAACTAAGAAAGGACATATAGGCTGATGAAGTCTGTAGAAATTGTCAACAATTGTTATTAGAAATGAATAAAGATCCCTTATGGTATATTTGTTAATTAACAATTACTTCATTTGTTTTACCCAAGATATTTAGAAAAGAAAATAATCTTATGTATGTGAATCGGAACATTAAAAGAACCATATATATATATTTAAAGGTGTCTTTGTCTTGTAAAATTAATGTTGTAATAAAAAGCCTTAATGGGTTACAAAGGAGTAACTGACAGATCGATATATGCAGATTTCAGTGCATTTGTCGATATATCAGAGAGTTGAGAATCGTTCATAAGTATATCTAAAAAGCCAAAGAGTTGGTGAAATTTAAAGGGATGCAAGGTAGCTGGTGATATTATAAAATAGTGTGTATAAGTTAATTTTTACAATATGACGGACACACGTAGAAGAGTGAAGTTATATGCACTTAATGTTGATAGACAATGGGATGATCGTGGTACAGGTCACGTTTCTTCTTCATATATAGATAGACTGAAAGGAATTTCACTTTTAGTCAGAGCAGAGAGTGATGGTTCAGTTTTGTTGGAAAGTAGAATACTACCTGATACAGCATATCAGAAGCAACAGGTAATGAAATAATGAAATAATTATAAATTTTTAATTCAATATTTAATTAAACATTTTCATGTAACATAATTTTAATTAAGAGTACAGTAAATAATATGTGAAGAATCAATCAGGTTATAAAATACAGAAATTATAAGACAATATTTGTTTTTTTATTTCAGGATACTTTAATAGTTTGGTCAGAAGGAGAAAATTTTGATTTAGCCTTAAGTTTTCAAGAAAAGGCTGGCTGTGATGAAATTTGGGAGAAAATATGTCAGGTCCAAGGAAAAGATCCATCTGTTGAAATTACCCAAGATATTGTCGAAGAGTCAGAAGATGAACGGTTTGATGATATGTCTGATGCTGCTCCTCCAATAGAATTGCCTCCGTGTGAGTTAAGTCGATTGGAAGATATTAATGAACTTATAGGAAATTATTTATCTTCACAAACGAGGAAAGATAAATTAGCGCTGGCTTTAGAATCAGAAGGCTATATTAAAAAACTATTAAATCTGTTTCATACTTGTGAAGATTTAGAGAACATTGAAGGATTGCATCATTTGTATGACATATTTAAAAATATTTTCCTACTTAATAAGAATACATTATTTGAAGTTATGTTTAGCGAGGATATCATTTTCGATGTTGTTGGATGTTTGGAATACGAGCCAACATTACCTCAGCCAAAGAGGCATAGAGAATATCTTCGACAGTTAGCCAGATTTAAGCAAGCAATTCCTATTACAAATGCTGAATTATTAGCTAAAATTCACCAGACGTATCGAGTTCAATACATTCAGGATGTAGTTCTACCAACTCCGAGCGTATTCGAAGATAATATGTTAAACACATTGAGTAGCTTTATATTTTTTAATAAGGTCGAGATAGTGACCTTGATACAGGATGATGAGAAATTTCTTACTGAACTGTTTCACCAATTAACTGACGAAGCAACATCAGATAGTAAGAGACGAGATCTAGTTCTTTTCTTAAAAGAATTTTGTAACTTTTCTCAGAATCTACAACCACAAGGAAAGGAGGCCTTTTATAAAACTTTAACAGCACTTGGTATTTTACCTGCTCTAGAAATTACTTTGGCAATGAATGATGCCCAAACAAAAACAGCCAGTATAGATATATTGACTTATATTGTGGAATATTCTCCAAGTGTTGTTCGAGATTATACATTGCAACAAATAAATAATACAGAACAGGACCAAATGTTAATAAATGTAATAGTTGCTCAACTCGTTGGCGATAGTGACCCAGAGTTGGGTGGAGCTGTACAATTAGCTGGTGTATTACGCCTGCTTCTTGATCCAGAAAACATGTTGGCTTCCGTTAACAAATCAGAAAAGACTGATTTCTTAAATTACTTCTACAAGAATAGTATTGGAACATTGATAGCACCATTATTAGCAAACACAATCGGAGAACGACCAGCAAGAGAGGATTACAGAACGGTACAGCTTTTAGGATTGATCTTAGAGTTACTATCATTTTGTGTAGAGCATCATACATACCACATTAAGAATTGCATACTGAACAAAGATCTGCTTAAACGAATACTGGTTTTGATGAAATCAACACATACGTTTTTAGTATTGTGTGCTTTAAGGTTTATGAGAAAAATTGTAGCATTGAAGGATGAATTTTATAATAGATATATCATTAAAGGGAATTTATTTGCGCCTGTATTTGATGCATTTGTGAGAAATAATGGTAGATATAATTTGTTGGACTCTGCTATTCTTGAAATGTTTGAATTTATTAAACTGGTAAGCACGCATGCATACTATAAAATCTTTTATAAAGTTGCATGCTTTATTTCTGACGCATCGATTAATTTCATTGTAGGAGGATATTAAATCGTTATGTTCGCACGTTGTTGAAAATTTCTCGAAAGAATTGGAAGCAATTGATTATGTACAAACATTTAAAGCTTTGAAATTAAGGTATGAACAGCATCAAGACAAGTTAAAGGATCGGGACAGAGCAGCTCTTGACAGGTATATTTCTGTTAACGAACGACATTTATATGAATTAAGAAATTTTTAGTAACATACTATTTCATTGTGCTTGTTTAGCGTTCCATCCATATTGAGAAATAGTCGATACAGAAGGGACCAGAGACAGTTAGACGAAGAGGAGGAAATGTGGTTCAATGAAGAGGAAGACTTTGACGAGGGTGAGGCGGTGGTACCCGCAGCAGCAGCAGATCTTGTGCCTCCGGCTTCTGCAAAAAAACAGTCATCAACATCAAATTCTGCGCTTAATCCCGCCCTTGCAGATTCTAAAAGTCATCATCAGCAACAGCAGCAACAGCAGTCCGTGTTGAACAATAATACGGCTAACAATAACATTACCTCGCAACAATCACAAATCAATAATACTACAACAACAACAAACGAATCTCCTATTACTTCGGAAATCAATCCAAATTCAACCATTGGCACAGTAGAGAAAGCTGGAACTGCACTATTTAAGAAGGTAATGTCTTGTTTCATTTTTAAGAACATATATCTATGAAATTATATCCTTAATTTAAAACACATATTTAATAATGCTAACGCTAATAACATCTTTTAGGGTTTGGTCGATTATGAAGGAGATTCAGACGAAGAAGAGGAGGATACGGAAGTAACACCATCTCCAAAACGACAAAGATTGTCATAGTAGGCAAACCGGAAGAAAACTGAGGAATTTGTGATTTTTAATTGCTGCTATACCATTTCTGGCCCTTCTACTTGCACAAAGAAATCGACCGAGAGAAAAGATCGTACTGTAAACCTTTTTATAACAGATAAAGGACTATTCTCTTTAAGTGAATGGACGTAACGAGGATACGTGTTCACAATGTGGTGAAAATGACATACCTCTTTGTGCTTGTGTGTATAAATGTACGAAAGGATCGGTATTGAACGCAGGTGGGTGAAAGGGTCTAAGAAATGGGATATATATAATTAGGATTAAAAGAAAAAAGATGATGAACCAATGCGATATAAAGAAAGAGAGAACTTTCTTTAAATAAGACATGATCATAAAATTGTGGCATAATATTATATGACCACATAAATGTTAAAAATAATAAGATTTTAACAAGAAATAGTCCATTCCACGTTGTCTGGAAACACCCCACGTACTAGAAGAAATTATTTCACGAATAGGCTAAGAAACTCTAGCCAGGCCTAGTGGTTCTTACGAATACAGAGTTTCTAAGCGTATGCTTAGATTCATGTAATAACTGAAATTGTGACTATACGTCATATTTACATCTATTAAGAAGAAACTTATTATGTAAAAAAAAAAAATCACATGTAAAAGTACATGATGTACCGCACAAAAACAACTAAGTGTTTTGTTTTGCCATCCATAAATTTTCTTATTCGTGTGATGGGCAATTAAGACCTGTCCTTAAAGGGGGTCAGACATCATGAAACTTTATCCAATTTAACGGAAATAGTATTTAGTTTGTATATATATGTATATTTGTAACGATTGTAAAACAACCTTTCGTGGGTAAAGCAGACAAAATGCGATTCCTTTACAAATTCAGTTCTCAATTAAGGTTCTTTGAACGAGCTTTTCGGTTGTCAATGTAAGTAGTAGAAATTGTACAATAAACATATTTGATTTGTGTATATTTACCAGTTTGCACTTCATGTCCGCAATTCACTCCTCGATGTAAAAAAAAAAAAAAAAAAGTATATGTGAAAGTGTTTTGCAATCTCGAGTATTAAATATAAACTATGGTATAAATTATTCGTAACTAATATGGGTAAGAATAGAAGCTTGGTATTATTGTACTTTGTAAAGAAAAGATAAAAAAAAAGAGGAATATTAAGTATATATATCTGTGCAAATTTATCCTTGCAAGATTTCATTATGTATAATATTTTCTCTATTGTCTAGTTTCGTCTAAATTATTTTCGATATAAATGTCCCCTTTGGTTTTGTAACAAAAAGAAGGAAAATACATAATAACGAAGTATTGAAATTTTAAAGTCATCGATGCCGATGAAAATCATGCAAACGATGCTCAGTAAAAGATTATTTTTGGCGCGTTAATGTCATATCAAGATCGAAACGGAAGTTGATTGATTTACATTAGCTCCAGATAAGAGTATCTACTTAATTTTTTAACTACTGATACACAACCGAGAATGCTGGTATTATAAGAGTCCGAGCTAACTTCCTTTTTTTGATTTACGTCAATATGAGTTTCCTTAGAACATTTTTTCATTTCCTATCTCGTTTTTTTTAACATTTAATATTGTTTCAGAAACGTGTGCCTCCAAATCTTGGTTGAGTTAACTCAAACAAAAGAGGAGCAGAAGTATTATAAGCAACTGTATAAATTTTTCACGTTGTTCCCCCACATACCCTGAACAGAGTTTCTAAGACTGCTTTAGACCTGTATATGTATATTGGACATTTTTCGTAAATACCACACATACACGTACCGTTTATGTACACATATACATATATATTAACTTATGATATTAAAAAAAGATGAGAAATCTTAGAAGTTAATTCAATCACGGAACGCAAGCGAAAAAACCCTGTGAATATCAAATTAGGCAAATTCGCTGGAGCTGAGTGATATACATGTTGTACATAAGAAGAAAGAAAAAAAAATGGAAAAAAGAAAAGTGAAGAGTGTAACTTGGATTAACCATGAAATAAGGAAGAGAAAAAGAGTGGGAGAGCATGCATGAGAGAGAGAAAGAGTGTGTGTGAGCGAGAGAAAGGATGAGAGTGAAATGTAGGAAAAGTTAACGATTAATTAATTAAGAGGATATCGAGTAATGTTATTCTTTATGTGTTTTACATAACATTCGTGATTTATTCGATAATAACAGGAGACGAGAGAAAATGGTAAAGATCTTGCATTGAACGTGCTTTAAAGAGGTCTGTAAGTAGGGGGAAGAACACTGAAAAGGAGAACAAAAAATGAATCGATATCTAATTGTAAGTGATACTAGAGTAAACAGTGCGATCGTAAATGCTATGAAAGCTAAATTTCGTACCCACACAGAGACATTCACATGTACACATGTATTTCACATTTGTTCATTGTCATGCGTCGTTCTCATTGCTATTGCTTTTTCTTAATTTAATGTTCATTGTATCCCGGTGCTTCGAGTCGTACATGTATAGCTAAACGAAAAAAAAAAAAAGAAAAAAAAGAAAAGAAAAAGAAAGAGATGAAATCGTCGAGTGCAAGTTTTGAATTTATATTATATTTCTCAAAGAAACGTGTTATTCGAGTATTCGAAGACTAGGAAAGAAGAAGTTCAATTAATCTTTCCCTCTTCTCTGTTTTATTCCAGCTTTCTCTTCTTTTAATACGTACGAATTAATTGCCTTTCCCCCCATATTTCGCTTTTGCAGTCGGTTTAAAATTTGACAAAATTAATTTTTTCTCGATCAGGAAGAACGAAGTCGATTTTTACGGTTATATATGTATATGCATTCATATATGTACATATACATATATGTACATATACATATATACATACATATATTTAAAGAGACCCGTTTAATCTAACTGTTGAAAATAGTAAATAGCATGTAAATACTTTTTCAGTGTTTTGTTTCTAATTTGAGGAAAAAAAGCAGTGAAACATTTCATGTAAGATCAGCGCCGGCGGAAATCGAGAAATCTTACAATCGTTATAGTTCGATGTAATATCGTACGATATTACATGATATAAAAATAAAATACCACGTGTTAAGAATATAATACGTTTTAATTATATGTACACATATTACACACACACACACACACACATATACACATACACACACAGTCAGAGGGAGAAACACCTTTTTATATGAGAAGTTATTCGTAAAAAATTAAAAGATAAAGCCATGCGAAGTAAGAGCAAGCATGAAAGGAAAAATTAACAGAGGAAACTTTGGTTTAATGTGTAGTATGGTAATAGTTGAATGGAAAATTCAGTGGCAAATGAATATTTTGCATTTTATTCTAGTGAAGTATGAACGACGATTGACTAGATGAGCTAAATAAGATGCGAGCTAAATATAAGTGGCGGAAGGCGAATACCGAAAACCACCAATTTCTATATTTTTTAATTGACCACACGTTTCGTAAATTATATTTTAAATTAAGTTTTCGAACGTTAGAAAAGTATATGATGAATTTTAAGTTTTGCATGTCCCGTGTTTTCTACCGGAACGAATTTATTTTACGTTTGTTTCAGAAGTGTAGGATTTAGTTTGTTGCGTTATTAATCAAATATTAAATGGAGTTAACATTCGTATTTCGCCACGAAATTATTTTGACCTTTGTAATCGGGCAGGTAAAAAGGAAAAAAAAAAAAAGTAAGAATGACAATTGTGTGTTACATGAAATAGAAGTATGTTGTAGAAGTGCGAAGAATATTTAATTAAATAAAATTGAAAATGATATAGAAAAAATTGGTCGATGAACGGAGTCATACTTACCTCATAATCAATGTTTAATCGCAAGGAATAAAATGAAGGAAGGATATTTCTTTGTATGAATGTAATTGTCATTGATTTTTCAGTTCTAATTGTCCAATTGTGATTTATACAACTTGTGCTGTTAGATAATTACATGTAAAACAGATTTTCCAGCGTATTTATACCTATTTTTTCTGAAAGCATTTTTTAAGAACTGTGTGTTACGTCTTTTACGTAAACTTCGCATTCTCTTCTCTTTGCATCGATCAAACGAGAAATTTGATGAATTAGAGTATATAAAAGGAATGAAGAAAGAATATCGAAAGATTTACGAATGGAAATCATCTCGTCTATGAAGTGTATGTGAAATATTTAAAAAGTAATTATTCTCTTTTTGTTTTTTTTTTTTTTTTTTTTATTCATATCACTCGTATCCTCTTAAAGATCTATACAAATTGCTATTACAAGAAGAATTCTATGCTCTTTTTTTACTTTTTTTCATGTTCCAGATTATGAAATTTCTCTCACGAGTAAAACTAGTGCCGATGATGCATGGTGATCGTGCGAAATTCATCGAACGACTGAGAGAACATAATGCAAGTGACCTTAAAAAGAGTGTTTATCATTTTATCGGTATTCGCAAGCGAAGATATACTTATACCCAAACTGTAACGATATTCGTCAGACTTATTTAAACAAAAGAAGGAAGAAAAACGATACAGTAAACATTTGGAATTGTATAAAAAAGAAACGACTTATACTCCCTTTGTTCTTGTTAAACATACTCATTTAGTCTTATTCTGCTACTAGGTTCGATCATTTTAATTCTTTCAATGTGTGTAAACATTGTATCCTTGTAAACTTCTTCGCTATCTTAATACTACAACGTAACGTCTATAAAAAGAAAAGCTGATGCAGCTGTATAAAAGTTCGCTGTGCATGAAATTTATCAGAAAAAAAGAAGAAAAAAAAGAGAAAAAAGAAAGGATAAAATGTCAGCATTTTATCTGGATAAAATACCGCCGTCCCGATCTCTTTCGTGTTAGAGAATCGTTATTATTGGCTCGTTTGCTTACGCACTACCTCTGCTTGGAGGCGAGCAGCGAGTACTTTACGTACTTGCAATATGGACGGTTCCAGAGGTTCCGATAATTTTAGTTCTTGTTCTCCTTTGATCGTGGCTTCCGCTACCGATCTCGCGGAACTCGGTCTCGATGGATTCATTTCCAATCGTTGACTTCTTGCTTCTTTCTTCAAAGCTACCAATTTATCGCGTCTGGCTTTTAAATATGCCTGCCTCTTTCTCATGTCTTCTTCGGATATCTAAAATATTAATAAACATCTTAATGAATTTGATTTAATTATTCTTATATATATGATTAGCTTTTTTTAACGGATACATTTGGTCCTTCTGATTTTGATTCGTCCGTGGACATAGAATCAAGAGGAACCACTTTAGGGAACCTTGGAATATCTGCTTCTTCTTTCTTTTCTTCTTCCTTCTCCTCCTCCTCCTCCTCCTCCTCCTCCTCCTCCTCTTCGTCTTTCTCTTCGATTTTGCTTTCGTCGTTCTCTTCTTTTTCTTCATCTTCTTCCTTTAAAAATGACTGTGTACGATCCCTTTCAGGAGTATTTTCCTCTTGGGACGCTTTTAGAGCTTCTGCTAACAATGCTCGTTCGCTGTTATATTTAGCTGTTAAGCGCTCATGTTCTTTGATCAACGAAGTTTCCGACGATATGTTCTGGTCTTCTTCCGAATCATTCTCCAAAACGTGTTTTCTGTACATTTTTCTCTAATTAATTTCAAGTTAAAGATCACACACACACAGAGAGAGAGAGAGAGAGAGAGAGAGATTCGAATATTCAATTTGTTCCTATATATAAATAAAAATGACCAATTACCAGTTATACACTTACTGAATGATTTCTTCCATGACTAAAGGATCTTCATTCAATACACCTGCTTCATACATGAAAGAAGCAGGTGTAAGACCATACTTCTGCTCAATCATATTCAAAGCTTGCAGTTGAAGCTCTAGATTCTTTTGAATCATCATTCTTTTGAATATCTCGTACTCGTTCGCCGCCCATATTTGCTCGAACAAGTTCTGAAACAAGTATCAAAATTAATATACATTGCAGGTGATTTTCTGTCCTGTGTTCAAGAATCTCTTTGACTCGCCTGTTGGAATTGTATAGGCATTTTTGTATACTTATTCACTGTACAAGCGTACTCGAATTGCTCCGGAGTGATCCCCATGTCTTCCATGAAACAACCAAGCAATAAGTCCACCAGATTTTTGTACTCCTGATATATCTTTTGATACTCATCGTTTTCCTCGACGTCCGCTTCAAATACTGTAAAAAAAAAAAGAAGAAAAAAAAGCAAAATCAAGAAAAAGACAAAATAATGGAACAAAGTATAGCGAACGCTTGTGAAAAAACAAAAGGTTCGTTTTTACAATTTTTAGTATCGTGCTCGTATTTCGAATAAAAATGGCAACTTCTTTTCTTGTAATATCTCGTATAAATTTAGTAGATTTAAAAAAGAAAAAGAAGAAGAATTTCATCTTAAGGAGCATCGGTCTTAAAGAAGAGATAGAGATTATAGACTACACAGAAAGGTTTATTGCGAAAATATCTCGACTTACTGAGTGACTTCTCTTCGATGAAAGTGATCAGAGGCGCGGACCAAATTGGACCCTGAAGAAAACCAATCAGGGAATCAAAGACCCAAGCGCTGTCGTCTTTGTCGTTCATTCTAACGCGATATGGAGGATTTTTTTTTTACAATCACTAATCGATTCCTTTGGAATTTTCTTCGATTTCGTCGAAACAAAGTTTGTGATACGCATACGTATTATCGGTGTCTCCTTTTAAGCGTAGTCATAGTTACCATACGGCAAAACACTTTACTTTAGACTTGCGCGAACGAACAGAAGCGATATCTAAAATAGATAGAAATCTACACGTTTGAATTTTCTTTATTAAAGAATAACATTTTTACAGGATAGGTATAATATTAATTACATACAAAACATCCTTGATTCACATTTTGGTGTTCTTTATTTATTATACGCAACTTGCTCGCTATGTAAGACTCTCCCCGTTCTGTAAAACAACTAATTTATGTTACTTGTTTATAATAAAAAAAAAAAAAGATAGAGAGAGTGTAGTACCACTTTTTGTAAGTTCCTGAAATAAGATGGTGTTCTGTTCTGTTCCGTTCTGTTCTAACAATTATATATCATTTATTCGTTAGGAACGAGAGAACAAACATATATAATATATTATACATATGTATATATATAAAAAAAAAAACTAACTTTAATTACATGTATAGAATATACATTGTAAAGGGAAACGCGTTCACAACGCGTTAAAAATAATTACGTTAATGTATATACAAAATACAAAAATCTTACGAATAGACAGGATGTCACTCTCTACAGGCTTTTGAGATTTCATAATTTAACATAGCAATTATTAATTCGTATAAAATTATAAAATAATTATAAAAAAACAGAAAGGAAACGCTCGTCTATAACATAAAGGAAAGATATTCGACGATATTATTTACAGTGTTTGTTCTCGTTTCTCATAGAATTATAAAAATACTAATAAGAAAAGGAAAGCATACTTGTGGTAGTATGATAAACTATGTACAGCGATATAGTCACGATCATCGGAGATCTACAATTGAAAATTATGCTGAGAATGATTCAAGGTATTCGTCGACATCGTATGGGCCGGATGGGATGGCGCTGGTGTGTAAAGGCTATGATGTGAATGAGATTTCGCTCTGGAGAGTTCGCTGTAGCGATCCTGTTCTGGTGGAGCGACCAAGAGCACCGGCCGCAAGGAGAGGGATTTTCGAGAACCAGCGACGCTCTGCGCCTCGTTCACGTACCCTGGGTTTACTTCACCTAAAACGAGACGAAAATTATCTTGTTAAGAATAATTGGTATATTTTAATTCGTGTAGAGAAAGACCCGTACCTTTGTACAAGGAACCGTTGTTGAAGGGTTCAGGTTGAAGTCTGACGTGCCTGGACGCTAGAATAAAAGCGAGCGCGGCCAAGGTAGCAGCATCTAGAGCCGCGATTGCTGCTAACGGTATCGCCCATCTAACGGCGCAAGCTCCTGGATTGTATCTACCAAATAAAATTACCGATATGCAATGACATTTTTATTAACATCCAACCGACAAAATAGCAAGATAATACTCGTTACGCAATTGGTAAAGTAGCTCGTTATTATTATAGTAATTAAGTATCGCAAAAAGTATCATCTCTTAGAATTAACGTCTCCTTACTATATATTTAGGACTAATGTAAATTTTGAAATTGAGAATTATCATGCATGTATAAATGATTTGAATAATCATCTTCTATTCGTTTGTTAGGAAATTTAAATTTCCGCTACCTGGATGCAGCGGCACCGCAGACAGCTCGAATTAACGGTGAATCCCAGCCCAAGGGATAAATGCAAACTCCGATCGCCATAGATATTGCTGAAACAAACAAAAGAGCATTATTTCTGGAACAACTATTCCTCGCTAGCGACGGTTACCACTGAAAATGTTAATATGGTAAATTTTTCAATTGCTAAAGCTATTCACATCTTATACTCGAATCCTACGACTTCCTTCTTGAAGCTATAGTTCATTGAACGGGAACATGAGTAACGTGGCTGGCATTTCAGTGAACTATCTTTCTTCGCGGATGTTCCGTGCTAGAGGTCAGCAGTGAAAGGTACCAATCTTGCTTTTTTCGCGTTCATTAATTTTTCATAAAACAAAACCGCTTACACCGAGAAAAATGCGGTAAAAGATTCGAAAGGAAAAATTTTATCGATCGAAATTAAATAGCAATAAAAATACTGTTAAAATTTTAAGCAACTGTAAATGGTAATTTTTAAATAATTTAATAGAGTTTCAAAGTACTCGCAAACAAATATATTTCCGAGCTTTTCGTTATTGAAATAAAATTAACGAAATAAAAAATAGATAATTAGAATTGACGCAAGTCATAGCGCAAGTTATTACGATCGTATTCTACGGAAAGTTTCCATTTCCGATTCGCCGTATGATCATGATATATGTATGTATTATACCGTACGCTCACAATCAGTTTCTGGGTGAAACGTTTCCCTCCTCCCGTAGCTGATTCACATTTCAACCACTGACTTTCACTGTCGGCGTACGAACCAGCCACGATCGCGAGTAATACTACCTTCGATCAATAATAACGCTATTTACAGTTTTTCGTCTCTATCATCAATGATCTCGATTCTTACGTAAAGCTTATTTCCTATTCAAATGTCCCCCGGTTACTCATATTTAATACGTTAACTTTAAAAGAGGATTCCTTCTGAAGATAATTAAAAAGTATCAAGAAAAAAAATTGTTTTTACGGTAGTACTTTAAAAATTAAATTATCTCGAATGGACAACTTCTTAAATTCTCTCCTCTTTCTTGATTAGTGTAGAAAAAAATTCTCTTTCCTGAAAGGTATTATAATTTTTTAACAGTCGAAGAAATGAAAATTCTATAGAAATAAATTTGAAAGCTCGCTAAAACAAATAATTGCATATGAATAAACATTATGTGCAATGGAACCTATGATCCCGGTTCAGTGCTTTCGTACGAGCTGCTGTCTCGTTCGTATCGATTAAAGATTAGAGAAATAAAGAAAACTTTAGTCGAACTAACCAGACTCTGAGTAATCAAGCGCAAATATTATAAATCGCGTAACTTGTTGCAGGATAAATCAAGTACGTCAATGTTCTTTAACTAGGTCAACATCGTACGGACAAGTATTTTAGATCCACTAAATATCATATTCAATTGTTTTAACCGGTATCATTATTTCCATCGTACCATAAAAATATTTTAATGAACAATTTATAGAATCGAATTAATACTAAATAGTATTATGAAATAAAATTCAACCCGGGAGAAGATTTAAAGAAATTATTATAAAGGAAATTACTTCTTTTCATTTTGCTTTAAATTGGAGTAACTTACTTTAAATATTTTGTATAGCTTTGCATATTATACGCGTTCTATACTGTACACTTACATCTCCTATAAGTACATCATAGTTTAATCCCAACAACACTTTTGCAACATTTCTAACAAAGACGCCATAACCGAATACGTTAATTGCAGAGGCATTGGTCAACCGGTAA
Organism: Bombus difficillimus; assembly: GCA_014737525.1. Lineage (NCBI taxonomy): Eukaryota > Metazoa > Arthropoda > Insecta > Hymenoptera > Apidae > Bombus > Bombus difficillimus. The sequence continues at coordinate 81,793 of JACXIT010000131.1, forward strand.
ACTAACTGTCTCCGGTTATAACGGTCTATTCTACATTTCCTTCTAAAACATCATCACCCTCAAGTTCATAAAAGGATGGGTTTTCTCCTTAAATTCATGTTTCCTAGTGATACGTTTGTGTCATCGGTAACTTTAGAGGTAAATCTTGATTCGTACATTACCGAGACTCTTTCGTTATAACGTTATTGTATTACGTATTTCGCAAGCACGGTTTCGCGGACAGGAAGCGCTTTCTACTTGCGGAAAAACACAATTTACGATAAGGAGTTAGCTGTTGATCGGTAGGAGACCACGACAATCTATCTTCATAGCAATCTTATATACAATAATATTCTGCTAACCGATCACGAATCGGCTAATTATCGAGACAGGCAGAGTTCTGTGAAATTTGATTATATCTGCCATTACGATATTTTCAATTAAAAGAATTAGTTGGAATAGCGACGTTCACTATTAATAAGTTACTATCGTACTTTATATTCATTCTATGTAGATAAAATCCAAGTATTTCGATGCAAATTTTAATTAGTAGCGTTTAATCAATTAGTAATGGTTACCGAAGATCAATTAGTTACAGATTAAGATAGAAAAACAGAAAATGCAAAAACATAAAAATAGAATGTCGAATGATACAGTATTATGAATGACTATTTCATCACGCTAACGGAACTCGAATTCTTTCCACTGTATAAAATTTAGTTGACAAACGAGGTTCGCGTAGCGCGTAGAGGGGCGTGCAAAACGAAACGATTGCATCACTCCCTGACTCGGTAGCCTCGGTGCATCACCGTAATTTTCAGCTACGTCGCGATGATAAGGTATTACGCGGACGATTACGGCAATAGCCCGCGAGAACACCCGGTTGCATTATACTTTCTAAAGTGATGCTCAATTTTCCTTCTTTTTTCCCCTTTGAGCTCGGTGATTATGCAATGATTGCGCTTGACTTCTTCTTTTAATCTATCACAATATATGTACACAATATAATGCGATTAAGATTGGAGAGATTAAATGCAGCCATTTCGCAAAGCATGCATTTTCGAATCATCCTGATCATCTTTCGTGTTTCTTAACATCCTATTACGCAATGCATGTATTCTGACTTATTGATAGTTGTATCAGTTTCGTCACTGGTATTGAATGTTACGTATAATGGTAATGCGTATTTAATCCAAAATTTGAATACCTCGAAATGCTCCCATACTTAAAGAATCTTCAAATATTATTATATTCTAGTTCCTTCGTTCGTATGATACAGTTTCCATGGTCAATAATTGGCAGTGATTACCTGAAACTACTTGCATCCAGGCGCACAGGTAGAACACAGTCGTACTCTGGCAGAAGAAGAAGAGAAGCATCGCGCAAATCGTCAATAGAGCTATTATGACAGCGACGCCGACTAGAATGGTGCTTACTCTGAAGGGAATGTTCGCGATTGTCGACAGATCGTCCAATCTGCCTATACATTCCTCGCCCAATTCACCTAGAGAGCATCAAGCAAAGAAATAATACTAATTAAACGAGTTTTATGAAAAGTACAGTAACGAGTTTTGATATTGGGAAAAAATTAATTTACCATTACCACCGTAGCTGCATCTGGTCCAGAGGCCGAATCTTCCTGGATTCTCGTGTTCCAAATCGCCCAGCCACTCCGGCGTGACAAATGCCACGACTCCGATTATAGCGTAGCATATGGTGAAAATACCCCAGAGAACACCGATCGCCTTCGAATTACGAATATAATTCGTCGCGTACATATGAGAGGATTCCACGTACTCTATCTTCGAGCCCATGTTGTCGCTAATGAAATATATTTGTCGATTATTTTCTATACAATTATAGTAACTTTTTTTAACTACCATAATATGAATGTTACGATGAAAAAGATCATCAATGAGAAATAAAATATGCGAGGATATCGTAAATACTTCCACCAATAATTTCTTAATGTCTTCAGGCAAAAATTCAGTTTTTCCTAATTTATTGCATGTAGATCGTTATAATCATTACAAAGACGATCTTATCAAAATGAACGAAGGCGGAAACACATACTCCTTCGCCAATAGATTGTCTTCAGCGTTTCCTCATCACCGATCCTGCAGCTTTACGTCGAGATCCAGTGTACGTTCTCACGTTAAATCGGTGCCAGTGCCGCCCGTGACATTTACGTCGGAACATTCACCGATCGCCTTAGCAAGGTGCAGCCCGTTTTTCCTTGCAACGATCTATCGATCAGAACGTAACAATATGCGACTTCTGTTAACCGTATCATTTTTCTTACGAGGACTGGTTTGGTCAAGTGCTTATTTTTTTCTCTCGAGTCGCAGATCGAAGAGCAATACTTGTGTCGTAAGTGTGATAAAAGCACTGTCAGAATTTGCTGATTAACATAGCACCGGTTTGTAAACAGCGCACAGAACGGGGCGCGCTTTTTCGATCCAGTACGAATTCAAAATCGAAAGTAGCTCATTGACCTCGATCAAAAATTATGAAATTCAAAATTCTGAACATAGCTTATACACAAATTAAGGCACAATGTGCGCTAATACTGACGCATAACACATTGCATTGCATATTGAGAAAGATATAAGATCCTTAGACTTGTCAAATCTCGAGAAATTAAAACCATTCGAGTTTCATTAGAAAGCTATTGGGTTTATACACTCCAACTTCTTCGCAAAGTGATTAATTTAATCCTTGACGTACCTTCGCCTCTCCCTTTCGCTGAACTTCGCTCAAGATACCTCCAAAGACATCTGTTTCGAATTGTCAATCACCCAACTTCGCTAGTTCGCTGAATTCTATTCCCTGAGAAACCTTCAATTCTCTTTGATACACTGGACAGGAGTTAAAAAAACAAACTTTGTACAAAACCGGAAGGGATCGAGTGAAATATTTATTTGAAAGAAAGAAACTTGTACGCGCGAACAGGTTCACGAGAGGAGATGGAATCGACGAGGACAGAGAGATACGACGACAGTCCGTTGAATTAGCTCACATAGCTACTGTTAACTACGAGTCGACGCGGCTGATCACCTCGACGAATCGAAAATACGTCTTAAAGGGGACAAGTTATGATAGCGCAGCGTATAGCTCAAGATGGCTGTTCAGGTGAACAGAGGTTGCCAGGTAGATAGAAAGAAGGGGGACTAGCACGAGAGAATGAGACGAGGACTGTGAATGGGGCCTCTTTACGGGCCCTGAGCTCAAGAGAAAGGCGACATCGCTACAGAACATTGGGAGTAGGGATACCGACTCGTACCACGTACTTCGTACGTGGACTGTTCTTCTTCAGCCAGTCCCTGCTGATATCGAAAAAATAAATAATGAATGCACTGTTATTCCCGCTATTCGTAGACAATATAACATATTTTTAAAAGATATCGATTAAATGAGAAATCTTTTCTAATTCCCCTTTACATGTATAACATCGGTAAACTTCAAAACATTGGTAATGTTATTTATGCAGTTCATTATTTGTAATCTTCAAGCGATAATGTAGAAAAATCTGAACATATGAGAAGAGTGAATTCTGTAATATAATTTAGTAGTATGTCAGAGTTAATGTCAAAATAACTTACATGTTCTTTCACATGATACCGGATTGTATATACATATTTTCGTAATGACGTGATAACAATGCTGATCGTACCTCTTGAATTTATCATACATATTTCCTTTGAAACACGACCAGGCATTTTTAAATATAAACTGAAATTATATAAAAGGAACTCTGATTACGTATTATTAGGAACCCATGAAATACTAACGATAATATAGTAGCATTAACATACGGATACGCGTTTTGCAGAAATGGCCCAATTTTACCTTTTAGTAAAAGTATACTACTTTCCCTGCTCTGATTTCTACAATTTTGAAAGTTAAATGACTGAGAAAACCACCACGATTACTTGCGGTTTTGACTTGATTACGTTTTTATTAGCCTCCCCTTGCTTCTATCAAGACCACTGTGAGATATATTCCTCAGTATGTATGTATATTTTTTCACAAATATTTGAAGGAAAAATTCGTTCAGTTTATATTCATATTTCAAGCAGGCTGTGACCCAAGTGAATTATACCGTTATCAAAGAAATTCCCTATTAAATGCATTTCATTGCCACCTACATTATCATTTATGGTATGTTTTGAAAATATTTCTAATCTCCGTGCGATTTGAACATGGCTAATAGAACGGTAAAAGATGCGAAATCTATTAGGGGTACAAATCCGCAATATTTAGTAGAAAAAATAATTAGATCTCGAGTGTACGATTCGAAATATTGGAAAGAAGAATGTTTTGCTCTGACTGCGGAACTTTTAGTAGACAAAGCGATGGAGTTGAGGTTAGTAAATGTTTATTGTCGCATATATATGCTCGAACAAATCGTTTTTCTTCGTGCAATCCGTTGTCTGAGTATGTTTGCTGTTGAAACATACTTTATTTACAAACTCTTGTCTATGCTCGATATTTTTTAATAATTTATGTCAAAACATAACCTATTGTGAATGAAAACAAACATATTTTAGGTACATAGGTGGTGTATATGGTGGAAATGTAAAACCAACACCATTCCTGTGTCTAATATTAAAAATGCTTCAGATACAACCTGAAAAAGATATCATAGTAGAATTTATAAAAAATGAGGAATTTAAATATGTCCGTGCACTAGGAGCATTGTATATGAGATTGACAGGATCTTCTTTAGATTGTTATAAATATTTGGAACCATTATTTAATGACAATAGAAAGTTGAGAAGGCAAAATAAGCAAGGTAAATTTGAATTGATCAACATGGATGAATTTATAGATGACCTTCTTAGGGAAGAACGATGTTGCGATGTAATTCTACCAAGAATACAAAAAAGGCATGTTCTTGAAGAAAATAACGAATTAGGTAAGTCTTTTAAATTTATAAATGAAAATATAAGTATGAATATAAAACAAATGTAATTTAATGTTCCTTATATTTTATAGAGGCAAAAGTGTCTGCATTAGAGGATGATATGGATGAAGGAATAGAATCCTCAGAGGATGAAGAAATACCTCCGGTCAAAGAGGATACTCGCAAAAGGACAGATGACCATGACAGAGACAGAGATCGTCATAGGGACCGAGATAAAAGACATTCACGTTCCGATAAAAAATCTGACAGAGAAAAGCAAAGATCGAGAAGCAGGGACAGAGACAGAGACAGACGAGAACGTAAACGGAGTAAATCTCCTAAAAGCCATTCATCTTCGCATAAAGACAAGGATAGAGATAAAGACCGGCACAGACGAGACGATAGAGATAGGGAAAGAGACCGAGATCGAGATCGAAGACGAGAACGCGACAGAGCTAGGCATTAAATTAAAACACCAAGGTATGACAAATGTTTTACAGGATAATTTACTTTTATAACTATCAGGTGAATAAAAAAACATTACTGATACAGCTCTCGAATTCTTTTTATAGTATGTATCGCACTTCGATCGCGATTAACAGCAGTGTGTAACATATACAAGGAATAGTTTTGTATTAAAATTATAGCATTTATCGATATAAACGCTACACAGTAGCTTATAATACCCGTACATTACATGTTGTAAGTGAACGTATTTGTTTCTTTTTAACGTTATACTATTCGTTCTACCTGGAATCATTACTTTTGACTTAATAAGGTCATGAAACGATGGCTGTTGCTTTTACTCTTATTTACAAAATTTCAGAGAAAATTTATCACTGTGATTGTTAACAATGAACTGTTCCACGATTTGTAAAGTTACGATTTCCTTGTTAAATGATATAAAAAGATATTGTATTGTAAGTAATCTATTTTTAACAACACAATGACAAGTTTTCTCAAGCACCATGTAATAAAATAAGTTGAGAATGTCATAGCCTGTCTATAAATGTACTCTACATTACATGCGTAATGTCTTTAAATATATACATACATATGTACCTTTACAGTACCTTTCATAATTAAAAAACAGTGAGCAAAGTACACTATCAATGCATGAAAAACACGCGAGTGCATCTATCTTGAATGGAGTAATTTTTCCTTAACGATTTATAGTTCATCGGATCAAAGTAAACAATTACCAAACGATGCATCTCACGTCAATTCGAATTATATCTATCAGATAAACACTTTTGTGTCTTTTTAAAATTGAGTATATCGATTTTTAAAATGTGGGTGAATTTAAAATAAATAATCTTTCTTCCTCTTTTTTTATCCACTTTAACAATTTACTCACTGCCTCAATTGCATCCGGTTTTGTTACAAGTGGTTCAAACGTAACATATAATTCAAAACCTAGTGTTACCTACAAAATACATACGTGTTAGTTGTATACCAAATGTACTGTGATAACTTTTACTGTACTACATATCATATAATTAAACTTACCCATGCTAACATGGTTTCTTTATCTAATTGCTGAAATATAAGCTTCAATGGTCGATTGGGACTGTGTAGCCTGTGGTGTAAACATTGATAAAGCCCCAATAATCTACAGAAGAAAAAACACATATCAAGTTTGTCATTATTATAATTTAGTTTGATTATTTTACATTTTTTTAATGTTGCAATTACCGTTCTATTTCTTCGTCTGTTGTATATGGAGGTTGAAATCCAGGACTCCAAAATTGTGCCGTGCTTCTACACTTATATAAAACGTGCCGCATTTCTGGCAATCCAATGTCAGCAGTTTTAATCGGTAGTTTATTCATGGACTCATTAATTGCTTCTAAGCAATTTGTTCGCCTTAATTTTTCTACAATTTTCTACAAGAAAATTTCTTATTATTTTTTACGTTGTTTTCTAAATACTTTATAAAGTTTCATTGTATCACCTACTTGTTTTGCTTCAGAAAGAACAAAGAACACATCTCTATCAACTGTGAGCAACAATAAGCATGCCTGACAATCTTCAGCCAAATATGATACATGTCCATGCATATACCCATTGGCATCAAACTTTGGTAGACATATCGGTGTCCAGCTCTCAGCAGTCTTAAGTGACTCTGAACTGTCGACCAAATTTTGTATTATATGTAAATCCACGGGATGTAAAAAAAATTTGTTCATTCTGACTAATGTTACCAATTGATTATTAGCTAGTAGTATTGCAAATACTAAATTCTGCAAAATTTTATATTCCTTTGATTAGTATAATTTACAAACACAGCAACATATTTTAATGTAATGATCATGTCTAAATTTTAATGATTACAGCACTGTAATACCTTTATTTTACCGCATGTTTGAATGATAGTTTGCGTGATAGAACTTCTCATTGAGGGGAGTAAAGGCAAACATTTAATAGCTCCTAGAAAAAATGCCGGTTCTCTGTCCATAAAATTTAATAAGTGATCTATCAGTCTTTCGCTACCAGTTAACAATCTTCTTAAGTCAAAATTTCTACGTTGATCATATACTCTAGTTAACTGTGACTGGGTTAACACAGAGATTATTTGATTATATACATATCTGTAACATAACATTCTTTACTCAAGTATCTTAAAAAAGGATGGCATAAAGTTCCATTATAATTACGTACGTTAATTGTAATGTAAGTTGAGGTACGCTTTCAAGCGTTTTTGAGACTGCAACTAAAATTAACGGACCTTTAACAACAAATACAAAGTTAGTATCTCCTGCATGAACAGATCTAATCATGTCACTGCCTGCTTGGACAAATGAAACTAGAGCCTGCATGACACCCATAACTGTGACTAGTTTATCTTCTGAACTATATCTAGAGTATATGGGTTTCCCTGCTTGGCTTAAAATAAATATATGTTTTTTTTGTGCTAACCACGTTTTACAACGTAAAGGGTCTGAATCAATGCTACTTTGACCTAATCGTTGTGTAACATCGTCCTAAAACATAAGAAATTAATTAAGTTAAACATACTTCATTAAAATGGTTAATGTAATTATATAACTTTTATCAACACTTCTGATTAATTTCTATCAATTATTAAAAACAACTCTTTTAATTACGTATACTTTTTCCGGATTAAAATACATTTATAGTGTTTCACAAATACAGGTTATGAAACGTACTAATTCGGAATCATCAAGCGAATTTGTTTTTTGAAGTTCCCGTGAATTGGACGTAGTGGGCGTAGTTGGAATGTCTTGCACATCTTCTTGTATCTCTGAGATAGTGCTCGTTGTGCTTTCTTTCATTTGTCTATCGTCAATACTATTGCTCATCTCCTGCTCATACTCTTCAAAACTATCGGTAGTGACGAGCATCGTTTCCGCAGAAGCACCAGGTTCAATACCTGGTTCGGGAATCCCATCATCGATAGTAGCAGACTCTTTCGCAGCCATTTTTATAAAAAAAATACTTCCGATCTGCCACTATTTTAAAATTTCTTTTCCCGATTGACATTTAACAACGATCCATGACGGATTGGCCGCCATTGTTGAATCCGTCTTATTTGGGACAGGACGGGACGGAATTGGACGGAACGCACAAACTGTTCAACACTGTTGCCAACTTAAGTAAATTAAAAAAATCACTATATTAGAGTTCACGTATGTTAACCGATTGCATTGTTAGTTGGCCACAAATCATATTTCATGTTTATAATCATGTTCTTTTTTTTTTATTGGATGCGAATGAAATATTGATAACCGATGACATATTTATTTATTTTAGGCACGTACTATTTGATAGGGCAAAAATGAAGTGTCTAGCACAAATGAGCAAGCAGATAAGCAAAAAGCTTATTCTACGAGCCCGTGTAGAATTTTCTTTTTACTTAGGTCTTCCTTATTTCCTCTGATTGAGCTACACTGTTGACTGCAACTATAAAAGTTTCGTATTATAATTAACAGATTGTCAGTTACAAATATCTTAAGATAGATTCCATTGGTTTCACCTTTTTGATCTTAACTTCTCCCAGATATAATTTTGCTCCATCTACAGATTTTTTTTTTTTCAAGAACCGACAGGGAAAATTAACGAAGCATAATTCCGGTTACAATTATGAACAAGGAGGCTATAAATAATACATCGTGTCTCTTTTCGGAAATATTATTTATTGTTTTGTAACAATATAGACTTTAAAATCAACGATTGTAGAAAAGCGAAAACTATTGTGCATTAAATTAAACCACTATGTGGTTATGAACAAAATGTTTCTCATAATACTCTGATACGAAATAGGCAATCAAGCGATATGCAAGTTGTACTTTAAACTGCATAAACAGGAATTATCGATACTACTATGTAGCCAGTTATTAACGCATATATATATGTAGCTGAACTATACATATACATTGCCAGTTTTTGATCGATAATTTCTACGTTATTGATATTGTAATTACGTTCTGTGTAGAACGTATACGTCTGTTGTACACCAACTGATCGATGAACATGAGTCACGACCCGCCCATTTGTAATTAGACTAGTTTGCACACATAGGAGATTCTCATTAGTCTTATAATACATAATATGTCGTTTCTTTCCCTCTTATTTAGATATCAATAACAATTGAGATTCGATTATTGGGCTACAAATATTTTCATATGTCTTCATATACGCGAACAACCACTTAGCAGGATAATTATGCATACATAAAATACAATATTTTTGTTGAATCCTCGATATAGCCTACTTCTGGTATTTCGATCGCGTTCAAACATAAAATCATTGTAAGAGATTAGGATTCATTGACAGATTCATCGACGTTGGTGCAGCTAATTCTAATCTAAGGTTTAACCATGATCTCATATTCTGGGAACGCAATCTCAGCACCGCCAAACGCTATGTAACACACGCTGTGCGAGGGTTGTACTTTGCCGATTGTCATAGCGCCTTCGTGCAGTACGCGGCCAGCATAGAGTGGCTCTCCGTCTTCTGATTCACCAGATGGAATTGCGTTGTGAGGAATGTTGTTTCCGGATGTTGGAACCCATACTGGGTTGCAACCACAGAGAACCTGAGAGAGAACAGTTATCATCAATGAGTAATGTTAAGATTTTAATTGAGAAGCAACGATTCGACTCCGTTTTATATCGTATTCAATTTTGATTTTTCTTTCTTTCTTTTTCTTTTTTTTTTGCGTTTCGAGAGAACGATTTACGAAGATCTCTCGTACTTACAGGATTAAATTGCTTCTATTCTCTTCTATCCTACCTGATAATCAGTCTTTCCATGTTCATCACCACCCCAAGCCACGTAACACACAGAGTCTCCTGGCTTCACTTTGCCAGGTAGAAGAGCACCCTCGTGATAGGCTCTGCCCACATACAAGGATTCACCACTTATATCTTTTCCTCCTTCGACTGCACCTGGAGGAATTATTCCACCAGTTGCCTCACACCAACAGAAATCTCCTACATCCATGACGGCCGATGGTGGAGGTGGGGCCGATGGATTCACGTCTAGAAGCAGGTGCCACAGAAACACATTAGCCACAGATGGTCAGGACTCATTTCCTTTGTTATTTTTTGTATATGATTAAGGTAGCGCTATCCAACCATTACTGGAGCGGCGTCAGATTTTTCCTCTTCTTCTTTATCATGTGTGTTAAATACATATATACAGGCATCTATTATGTCTTTATGTTGGATAGCACTTGAGGAAGAAGTAAACAATGGTATTAGAAAAGCAAATTATAAAAATTCTCATCTCTGATTAGATGCAACATCTCATGCTTCGTACAATTAAAAAACAATGCACGAAATTCGAGGAAAATTATGATTTATGACGTTGATAATGTTTACAGTAATGACACGTGCGAAGAACGATGAACGCATACCAAATGATAATGCGAAAACTTATTATGAGTTCTCTCCGGAATGAGCTTTCACGATGTTTTCGACAGAATTATTTAACATAATAAATAAATCGATCATGGGATGAATCACATCATAAGCAACTATTAGATTTGAGTTACGACCGAAAGAATGGGGATCGATCGGGAGGAAAAGGCATTTAAAGAATGATGCGTCTGCACTAACTAATCTGCAGAAAATGGGGATATGATGACCTCGGCATACTTTGTTGTACATGCGGCTATTAGGGTCTCGTGTAATAATATGGCTTGTATTCCGTGCAAATATGCATGTGCATGTGCATGTGCATATAAATCACCATGAACATATTGAATCAAGGCAGTTACATTTCTTACATTCATCCAAATTCAAGTACTATTATTTGTTAAAAAATGATAATTATATCTCCCTGTGGGCGTAGGTGCTTAACACATTTACTGTATATCGAATACTGTATTAGAATTCTTATAGATATGTACATAGATACGTGTAAAGATTAACAGAATATCTAACGTTTAAGATGTTCAATACAACTTGCAATGAAAAGTCTTACAAAGTAGGCGTGTGACACACAGTAAACGTGTTACTGTCGTTACTTCAATTACGACCGGACACGACAATTGGCGTGCTAACTGAACTAAACATTTTCAATCGAGAACATTAATCTGCAGGCAATCGTCAACGAGGTATAAGGTACGATTAACATACAATGCTCTTTTCTATCACATAACTATACAACAATAGAAGGTTATTTATTTCGAAGGTAGAATTTAGAACAGTATAGGGATAGTAGTTATAGTAATTCTGTAAAATCTAATAGCAAGTTTTCATTTATTCGTTGTTTATAGTAAATAGGCTGGATCGGTAAAGCGTTAATTTTAGCATTTGCACCCGAGAAGGGATCCGTTGAAAAGAAAGGAAACAGAAAATATAGCGTGCGTCGTGAAAAATAAGATTGCATTGATAGTTACGAGAAGCAATTAGTGGCACCGACACCCTTATCCTCGAACTCCCATTAACATAATACTCGTATAGGTACATCTACAAATAAAAAAAAGTAGGATTCGTATAAATTACATATTCTACTGAATATTCATGTCTATTAACTATAAAAAAAATCCTACTTTTTATTATAATCTTCAAGATAACGATAAACCAAGCCTCAACACCCACAAATGATCCGTCGGTCGATAATTTCTATCACCAAGGATGAATTGAAGCAGAGAAACAAATACAAAAAGAGAAAAGAAACGGATATTTAACAGGTAAATTACTTTTGTGGGGTGGATGGGATGGATACTGCGCGGTTCGAAGTTTCCATTTGCCGGTTGCTCCCCAACCGGTACGCACACCCACGTAGCTCACGCCAATCGGCTTAGGATCTTGCCATTCCATGATCACAGGACCATTAACATCACCAGCCCTGACCATGATACGACCATCGAGCCAACAAATCGCGAACTTCTTCGTTTCGTTCTCGTTCAGCAGATTTGGCGTATTCACGCGCACCTGTCGGTGCAAAATCAACGTTTTAACACGAAACCCGAACTATCGATTTTCCTTTTATTTTGTATTAAAACAAGAAAAAAAAAAAGAAAGATGGTCGATAAAACATTAACGATTACTAAATAACTGTTTCATTTGACGAAAAATTAAGAGAACGTCGTAATCAATAAATGATTTCGAGTTTCGTAAATTTCGAACCTTGTCGGGTTGTTTGCGATCGTATCTGATGATGGATGCTGTGTTTTCCCAACCCCCGAGCATGATTTCGTACATCGGGCTCGAGTCGCCTTTTTTGTTGGTCAGGGCGATGTGCGCGTTACTCTTAGCCCTCACTTCGATGAGGACCGAGCCGCTCCTTACATTATGAAACGTGTAGACTAACTCATTCCGTGTTGACAAGGGGCCGTGTCCTTATAGGAAATAAAACATTTAATTTCCAATCAGGATTTGGAAATGAATATTTTTCCTTCTCGTTCGCGTTCATTGTTCCCCCAAATTTAAACGCTTCATCGATGGTCTTATTCTTATAGAAACTTTTAACATACACGTGGCAATAGAACATGTTGGATATATGTATGTACTTACATATTTTCCACTTTCTATATTGCTATAACGATTTTACCGTATAGCATATTCGGCTGATAACCCTATCATAAGCTTGGAAATACGAGTGCTTTTGATCACACTGCAGCACAATACAAGCGTGACTCAACTACATGTGATCTATGATTCTTTTCTCGTGCATGTGTCCTTCCAATCAAACGGTGTCCAATTACAAAAACATATTTTAATATACAATGGGAATATTCGTATGAAAAATATAAAGCAATATGGAGGAACATATAGAATAATGTAAAAAAAGTGTTGATGTGAAATTCGACACCATTCGAAGTAAAGCGGTAAACGTGCTAGGATAAAACATGTTCGAGCAACAGATCTAAAAGCCTAAAAGGGAACAAATATTGTTTCTCGAGGTTTCGTATACTTTACGTACAACGATTTTCACCACCTACACATATGGCTGTATGGGCGACGATGCATTAGCAGAGTCCGTCCGAAATTCCATAAAATACCAGCAAGAAAATCGTATTAATAAATTGAGAATTAAAATTTAGGCACCCTTACATGTGATTTGATAGAAATTGCAATATTTTGTAAATATTTTCCCAAACGGAACACGGATTTACAAAGGGAATTGCTTCTAGAACACTAAAATAAGTGCGATAATATTGTTACAACTCTAAAAAATCTATTTGTAGACATTAGCTACGATAAATCTACCTAATTCATAAGCAAAAAAAAAAAAAAAAAAAAAAAAAAAAAAAAAAAAAAAAAAAAAAAAAAAAAAAAAAAAAAAAAAAAAAAAAAAAAAAAAAAAAAAAAAGGAGTTTAAGAACATGAAATACGATGAGAAGAGAAAATAATTTTACCTTCGATTAGCCATTCACCGGATGCACCCCAACCGGTGCATACCCCGAAGTAACCGATTCCGAACGGTTCTGGATCGGCATACGTGAGGAATGCGCTTGGTTCGCCCTCTTTGCCTACTGAGATAACACCATCGCCCCATCTGGTAGAATTATGTAAGAAAGAGTATTGTATTATTACGAATACCCAAGATGTATGAAACATATTTATTTAAGGTTTCTAAAAACAATAAGGAGAAACAAAAGGATATAAGAAAAGATATTCTCACATCTTGTGGCTGATAACTTAATAATGTAGTTGACACTACCCACCTGATCCAGAATCCACGCGTTTCATCAGCGCTCAGGATACCGGGTGTATCTGCCTCAGCGACATCAGGTTTCGTCCTATTTTTACGAATTACAGACTTGCTATTGCTCCAACCACCAATGAAAACCTGTGATTTTAACACGCGCGATACATTCGACTCTCGTTCGTTTATTTCAGAAATTTTATAATAATAATTAAACAATTTATTTTTCGATCATTTTTACCTCATACATAGGCTCACCCTCATGGGGGCCGGTTGTAAGCGCGATATGGGCATCGTTTGGTGCTTTTATCCGGAACTGAAGTTGCCCGCTCGCGACAGGATAGAAATTGTATTCCAATTTATCCTCGGTAGAAAGAGCTAAAAGAAAAGAGAAAGAAATTCATTATTATTAATAATACTAATTAATAACAATAACAATAATATATTATAATTTTTTAATAATAATACCTAACAGTAATCGAGGATAACATTAATAATGACTTTGATAAAAATTTAATTGAGCTGAAACTATGTTCAGTGTTCTTAAAAATCAGTTGAGTTAAAAAAAAACTGGCAAAGGATTTAAAATCCTCTTTAGTTGAAGAAATCCAGACGCCCAGACGTCTGGACGCCAAGACATCCTACACACGCACACAGTATCTACAATAGCATCTATTTACACAGACGCAGCGGGGTGATGTACAAAAGTAGGACAATGCAGGACTTTGCATCGATCAATATATCGCGTGCTCGCGACAGTTTCGAGTATAGATCGCCTCGTCGTACGTTTCGCGACTATAAATCACCTCTAGCGATCGACGATTCGAGATTATAATCGCGATTGCCCAATATTCTCTATAGAAAAAGTTGGTGATAGTTTTTCTTATTTCAAGCACGATCACTTGCATTTAATGAGCATATAATACCAAGAATATTAACTCACAGAGATTAACCATTCATCTTATCAACAGTATCGATTATTTTTCTGCGTTCAATGCAACTCTATATAGTTCATGATATGTAATATAATAGAAGTCTGTATCGATAAAAAGAAGCTTAATTTCCAGCTTTCGATCTCCAAGTTCAGTCTAATACGATTCAAGTCGTCGTTAATGGAACGTTCGTTTTCTTTTGTGGAAACGGAACGATTCCAGTCGTCTAACGTTTAACGAGCGATCATAAAATCGTTTAATCTTTTTATTTTTCGATCCAGCTGCAAACGATTTTGTCGCACGACCATAAATTCAATTTGTTCCTGACGTGTCAAATTAGCTTAATGCCATCAATGTTATTTTTCATCTTATACATGTGCACCTACATATTTGGAGAATTTACACTATAAACACATATTTCCATAATGAGATACATTGACCGGAAACAGTTAGATTCAGTTTGCTTTTAAATTATAGTCTTATACAGTCGTTCTTCTGCTCGAAGGACTGCACCCTCGCTTCACCTCTATACGCTCCGGAGAAACACCTTGCACAATAAAACATGTGCTCTGACTTTGTTGAATTATTAACGCTGATTGTCTCTGTCAACATTCGACACATGCTTCTTTACATTTTTTCTAGACTTTGTAAAAGATATAGAAAAAACTGGTCTTAATTGAAGACTTAACCAATATTTATCGGTTTTCGGAATGTTTCATGCTTGATAATTATTGAAAATTATTGTTTTTCACTTATTAGGTTGGAAATTTACCTGGTAATTTGATTAACGACAGCAACTGAATTCCAAAGTCTGTGAAAATTAACGCTAACACGATTGTCTCTATCAAAAGGTTACGCCAAAACGTGCGCCCGGAAAACATGCACATTCTACATTTATCAGAGTCTATTGTGACAGTGACAAATTATCACACTAAATTGTTTATTTCGTATTAAATTCTCGCATTCGAAATTCTTCGTAATCTATTTCATGTTATTTATCAATAAACAATTGATATTAATTTTGCTAGAAAATTGCTAACCCTAAGGTGCAAGTAAATTCTTATCTAATTGAACACCATCGCAAACAAACTTCAATTAATAAAAAAAAAATTGCATAGATCTTCTATTATCTTCGATTCGAATTTTAAATGTCGAATTTTTATTTAAATATCAAGTAATATCCCACGTGACACTATGTTGCTGCGCTGCAGGTATACTAAAATTACGTTATAGCACGCTTCTCATTAATCGTCTTTCCGTTAAGTAAAATGAACTATCGACTATCAAGACGATGATCCACGTACGAAATGACCGTTGTTACACCTACTACTACTATCGAAATGTTCTGTAACACGCGACAACAAGAATTTGCTGGACGAACGCAACACTTATAAATAGCGGCTTGTGTCACAGAGGCCATGTTCGTTGCTGACATCATTGTGTCATCGTCAACAATTTGAATCGCATCAATTTTTGTACATCATGAATCAATCACCCACGTTCCATCTTTCACAGCAACGATTTTTATCTCATACTTTACTATGCTTTAAGCCTAAAATTATCTAATAGATTTTTAGACTTGCTTCAAGACTGTATTTCTGTACGACTGCTAGTCTCTTCATTGACATTTTCTTAACGTAAAATAGTTATAAAATAGTTTAAACGATAAGGCGACCATGAATAATAGAAAGTTCCATTACGCGAGGCCGAGAACGCCATTGCGATGATGTCATTAGTATTTTAATGCCAATTACATACATACTTCATATAGCGGTACTTCGGTGATTCAAAGTGATCAATGTGCTGAACTTTTACGTCAAGAGTAATCAGTCAAAGAGTCATCTCCACGTTCGGATTAAAAACTACTTTCATAAATATCGTTTATCTACAGTTGCTATTAATAACGGACATAAAAAAAAAAAGAGATTAAAATAAGGAAAATATCATATACTTGTTAGAATAAATGTTTGCTTGTACGGAATAACCTACATGCGCTTTTACTGTACAAAATGTTTCTTGAACTTTTTCCATTTACTTATTTTTACATTATTTTCGATTAGTTCTAGGATATTCGTTTTGTTGGCAAAATTGATCGAAGTACCAGATGTTTTATAAAAGAAGCGTTACGCTTTACGTTGGCAATTAACATAATAATGAGAAAATTAGAGCTATTGAGCCAATTTCAATTGTGCAATGATGATCGTTGGTTGGTTCCACCGTTTTCACGTTTATTACCGTATTATTCTAGTGCTTTCATTAACATGACTCTAGAACCTATTTTAACGTATAATGTAGCGAATATGACTTTTTACATCTAATTTTGCTAACTTTACTGGATCCATTATATCATGTTCTATCATTTCTAGCGCAAATGCGTGGTTGCCAATAGTTTGACGATCATGTGTCCAGTAAACCTCCTAGTGCTCATTCGTGTTTTACTGTCATTGACCTCGCATAGCAACTCTCTTCCTTTTGCTAGCAAGCTGGACCGTGCTTCCTAACGGAAAAAGTATTCGCGTGTACGAGTTAAATTTAAAAACAAATACAAATTTTTATAATTCATCTTTATATAGAACTTGTTGTAGAACTCGTTATATAGAAAGTGAAATTTCAAATTGTTTCATAAATATTTATAATGAATATAATAGGTATATATGTACATAAAAGTTTTCTATAGCATATTCCTTTTATATTTTTTCTTTTCTTTCCTTGAATAAAGAAAGTGTATTAAAAAAGTATAATAATATTACATTTAAATACAAGGTACAGCAAATACATGGTGATATATCGAAACAAATATGGCGATTTCCGAATTCAAAAAAATTAAGGTTCCTACAGAGATTCCAGAAAACTTGAGAAAATAAGCGAGAACAGTAGAATTGCACGTTACGAAACAA
Source organism: Bombus difficillimus (assembly GCA_014737525.1). Taxonomy (NCBI): domain Eukaryota; kingdom Metazoa; phylum Arthropoda; class Insecta; order Hymenoptera; family Apidae; genus Bombus; species Bombus difficillimus. Next base: position 99,630 of record JACXIT010000131.1, read on the forward strand.
TCTGGAACTTGTGGTTGGTTGCACAAGAAATCCTGCAGAGATGACGTGATACCGGAATTATGAAAATTAAGGCTGTGTCACATATGAAACAGTACTGTTATGATTTCTCAACCGTAAAAAAGTTTCTTCAGAGAACAAGAAATCTGATCAAACGTTATTTTTGAACCGCGACTGTTTATGCATTTACAAGATACATATTTAAAGTTATAAAAATGCACAGATCACGTAAAATATTACATAATATGCAAAAATGTATCAATTACCCAAAATATACTTACATATGTACACATTATAATATATACATATTTACCAGATGAAATAAATCTCTCCTAAGATTTCACTTTTGTATGTAGTGTTGGTAAAAATACAAATTTGCCTAATTATTCTGTTATTCTACATTTCTATTAACATTATTCTATTATTATAAGACTCATATTGATAAGATGTTCAAACTTTCACCAGACCTACAAGATTTAGGTTAAGCGAGGACATATTTGTACTTGAATGGAACTAGCACGAAGTTGTATATGATTCGTGAAATCGCATTGTACATAGCTAAAAATGCCGGCCGGCCGGTTTGTCAAACCGGCACAGTCGCACCCGTATACGCTAAATATACTAATTTAACTAGACACTAGAAAATAAATTACGTAATAAGACATTCTCCTGTAAACATAATTCTATTCTTCGCCATTTCCTGTAGATCCTAATCGATAAGGTAGATATCTCAATATCTACTACTTCGATAGATATTCTCGAACATTCGATGATTCCTTTCAATGAAGCGAAAATATTGTTCGTATCTATTCGCCATTTTCCTTTCATTTCTTTAGATTCCTTGGTACAAAATTAGACATGATTATTAAAGAGATACTGTGAAATTATTATAGGCATTATATTAGAGGGATGATATTTGCAAGATCGAACTAGAAGGGTAAATTGATCATAGCGTCGCGTGTTTCTGAGAAGCGTTATGATACATTAGAAACGAATTCGATATTAGACTACCACGATAAAAATAGACGTGATCCTTTCAAAGTCATGCGAAAGATTTTCGATGATATTTCACACCTTCTTTCAAAATACATATTATCTTACGATGTTTATTACGATGATATGTATAATAATAATATTTATATAACGTTATAGTTGTGTCAAGTGCTACAATTGTTACAAGTAGTCGTAATAGCTTTTATTAAATATGTTGTTACATGTTATACTACAATGCATTATGTAGAAATGAAAGGTAGGATTGAAAAAAGTTGATGCTTTGTAAAAAATGATTTTCTCGACAGTAATTAACACGTATTTACTTAAAAGATATGCAGTTTCAAAAAATATTTCAGGATATTTCCGTCGAACGGTCATGATACGAAACATGAAAAATATAATATTTTTGTAAACTACTTTTGGTAAAAATTATACTGCCTAACTAAATATAACATATTTCGAATTACATGAATACAATACATTTCTAATTTGTGTGTGTTGATAATAATTATCTCAGAAAATTACTTATTCAAGGTATCTTCGTATCCATGTGTATTTGTATAAGTAGAAAATAGTATTTGTATTTTTTATTTTTTCCTATATTCCTTATCTTTTTTACAAGGAAAGAAAATCATAGTTTAAATAAGTAAATATTAATAAAAAATTGTATTTCTAAAATATAGAAGTTAACCGATTTATCATGTTTATGCAAAAAGGGGTTTCTAATGTCAAATAGGCAAAATGTAACTACAAATGGAGATAAATTAGAAAAAGTAATAAAAAAAATAGAAAAAAGACGTTAATATTGACTTAGCGATGTAATTTGTTGATATAAAAATGCAAGTGCTTACAAATAGCCATAGTGTTCTTCCAAATACAGACAAAATCAAAAATCACTGTACTACGTAACGATCACCTGCTCTTCGTGAAGGTTGAATTCGTACTGCGACGAAATGCGTCGTTTTGGCGCTTTACGAACGTAAGTCGTTCGCGCATGCCTAATACACATACTACAGGCGCAAGGTCTTAACGCCAGTAATTTGCAAGCGGTAATCAAACAAATACGATGAGTCATAAACTACTGACACATGTTCATTTTCGGATGTAGGCTGGTCAAAAAATTTGTTTGGAAGATACAGATGCGCTTAAAATATTTTTATAATACGTAAAAATGCGTATTTGTCACCTATAAATAGGACAAAAGATCTAAAGCAAAGTTAAATTTTTGAATCTTTGAATTCAAACATAATACCCAAATTTGTTAAGTATCAATGCAATACTTAAAATAATCATACTGTTTACTATAGTTATGCAATTATGTGGGCAATTCGACAGATGGTGAATAATTCAAATAGCGTGATTCATAAACTCCAATTACTTTTTAATCATTATATGTATTAACAGATACAGTTCATTGTAAGTGACTTATATGTTTTGGCAATACAAATGGCATTAACGAATTAATCCTTATTGTACGATAAGAATATTACGTAATCTTTAAGTTGTAAATTTATTTAAAAGATGATGATTCGACATATATATACATACATACACACACATTCATACATGATATAGTTTATTCATTCATAACATCATTATAAACACGTTTAGAATAATGTCATTATTATATGTACTCTTAGCCTTACTGCTTAGTAGTATCAACGAAGACTGGCATATAATACTTTGCTTTCACAACGATGATATACTGATAATGTCGACTAAATGAAATTACGTTTGCATGATATTTCTAACTAAATTGATTTCATTCATGCGTAACTTTACAAAAAATGCATATATGTAATTTCATATACTCATAGCTTCGATGACTTTGTTAAACAATAATACGCTGCTACATAATAATTCTAACGAATCATGCCGAATACGTGCATTATATTACCTTGCAAGATTATCTACATATAAGTTTATTCGGGACACGATTTCACGTTTTTATACACCGTAATTATTTAGCAAAGCCTAACATGTCTTAGTTTAATGAACAGCCCGACCATGTTATGATAAATATGTATGTAATAGGTTTAATATTTATTAAATTCTTAATATCTTAAAATTTATAGCTATTTATGTAGGAAAATTAATGGAGTAATTTATGGTAATTACATTTTTCAAAGTATATTTAACATTGTTAAATATACGAATTATTGAATTACACACAAATATGTAATGAAATATAAAAAATTATTATTCGATTAATTAACAATATAAAAATATACTGATATTTTTTCAAACAAAACGAGCTCATACGTGCGCAACTCTAGAAAATATTATCAGGAATGGAATAACTTTAAGTACTATCAATACCAGTTAATTCTTTGAGTTTGGTTATTAAGTCTTCGTTGTAGGCTTTACAATCGGTTGGGGATACATCAATACATGTTGATCTTAACCTGTTTTCATCCTGTAAATAATTCGGCTCGGTAAATAATTACAAATATTAGAATTTTGGAATCAGATATTAGAATCATTGCATTGAGTCAACTTACACCGAATGTTTCCATTTTCGTTCTTATCTTAAATATGAAACTTTTAAATGTTACATCGCCAAGTTTTTCGAGGTAAGCATCGTTATCATTTTCTTTTAATTCTCCAAGTTCCTGAGCTGTAATACCTAAAATTTTCTCTGTTTCGTCATTAAATGCTGTGACCCACATATTATCTGTCCAGTCAGCCAAGCTTAGCTGCAAAAATATTAAATATTAATAAATCTGACTTGCATCTAAATAGATGAAAACAAAATTTATTTTGCACTTACGCTTCCAAGTAAACGATATTTGAAGTTAGGGAATTCTTTATTACACTTTTCGCACCTATACATGCCATTTGCTTGATCTATCACCTGCAAAATACAATCTCTTAATTGATGGTGTTTTATTATATCTACTTATACTGTACGAGATAATAATTACCTTTTTTTTGCAGTTTTCACTAGGGCACGATTTATATAAAATATTTTCAGTGCGTAAGAGATTAATGGTCGCCTTTACCGTAAATATTTCCGGACCGTTCTTTTTATCTATCTGACTGTTTGCTTCGCCAATTGTGATCAATGCCTGAGACATTTGAGCTGCACTTCCAAATGCTCTTGAAAGTGGCTTCGCTTCTTCATGACATCCAGTTGTGTTAAACCAACCTCGTAATCTATATTAAAATAAAAAGTATTACTCTAAAACCAAGATTTTTTGCAATTACAATATTAGTTTCAGAGATGTATTAATGACTTTGACACCTATGCGCTTCTGGAATATCTGGATCAACCTGCACAGCAGTTCCACTGAGAGTAGACAAATTCTTTCCACCATTAAATTCGCCAACACGAGCTCCTTTAATGGCTAAAACTGGATTATCATTTCCTGAAAATTCTTCAGCTTGTGTTCCCCATAATGTAAGTGTTACCTAAAATCTCATTTTATGTAATATTATAAAAACTTTTCTATTCATTGAATTTAGTCAGGTAAAATTTTTACCATAGTATTACTTTCATCAATGAGATTAATATCCCTTTTTTTCATGTCTCTACCAGTGGTTCGTGATACTAACATCTGCAAATCACCACGAGATTTTACAATAGCCAAAACATCTGCAACAAATAAGTGTTATGATCAATAGATAATAGATTAAAGCGTTATTATATAATATATAAATAGTATTCATTTCAATTCAATATTTACCTATTATATCATTTTTCTCCTTTTGCTCTATATTGTTTATTGGTATGAAATCAAACTGAAGAGTTGGAATTTTATCTCCAATGTCATGGCATGGAATTATTTCTGAATCACCAGTTAGAGTCATTTCATAATCGTTTTTTAAATTATTAAATTGCTTATTTGCTGTTTTTAAAGTTGCTCTGGAAATGTAATAAACCTTTCCAATCTGCAAAAAATGTATATTATGATGCAACATTGTAAAATACATACAATAGCACAATAATTACCTCAATCATATCATAGAATTTATCACACTGATCTCTAAATGCAGTGCATCTAATCTCTCCACTTTCATCTACAAGATCCATGGAAAACAATTTTCCTTCCCCGCGTGAATTACTCCACGTTCTAATGGTAGATTTATTGACAACTCGTGCCTTTATTACCCACCTATGTAAAAGATTATTTAGCATATTAAAAAACTGTGACACTTAAAAAGAATGAAAAATTAAACACACCTGTTTTGATAAGGACTCAATGCAACGATTGGGATTGTGGATATATCACTGGTAGAAGACTGTTGACCACTATGCTTTGACACCAAGCTAGCTAAGAATAATAAAATACTAAAATAACATGTTATTGATACGATTTGTACTAATTCATCGTTAGTGCGTATTACTTTGCTGTTGTGAAGCAGTTTGCGCAGACTGTACACTTTGTGCTGGTTTAGATTCACCATCAGCGTCAGCATTTGTTGGATTACCAATTTTATGTCCAACTTCATCACCCGCAACTTTTAAATCAACACTTAATATGACCATTACTCGTCTAAAATAAAAAGAGTTCAATGTTGAATTGTTAATAAAATTTTGTTATTCTTTATTAAATAATTATTGCGTACTTTTGTTTGCCAGCATTATTTACCACGCTTATAGCATATCTATTTATTTGGCAAATGGAAAATTCTGTTAATACATTATCGGTTATCATTGAATTTAATTGCGTGGCAAGCATCGTAAATGAATTTATTCGTTTTCCATCAGATACAAGAAGCCTGTAACGTTCTCCACTATTTGAACTAGATAATTTCTTGTGACCCTATAAACAATTATCGTATTCGAAAATGAGATACTTCAGTCTAAAAGCAAATTAGACGGAGGACATAGTTTATTTACCAATATTTGCAATATCGGCCTATCGACCTCGATCCCGTTCATAATTTTCTAAAAATCAGATAAAATCAATTGCATCACAATTGTATCATAAAACACAAATACTATGTTTAAACTTACATCCAATGCTCCTTCCGTAAGTGAATACATCTTTTAAAACAGTGATACTAAATTATAAAACGTCGAATAAAGCTAATGATATCTCTACATCAAACAACGTATTACGTTTGATATTCTTTATGGCGGTATTTCTACTGAGGTATTTTCTGTACGTTTCCCGCTATTTTTTACGATATCAACTAGGAATATACATCAATGCAAGATAGTAGCATAGAGCTTATACTAGAGATGAATAGAAAGATCATTCAGCAGCAAAATGGACACTCAAAATAAGGCCCTGTGGTGGTCAAAGGCTACACTGTTCGTCGAAAAGCTCTTAATGTTTCTTGGTGGAAGAAACGAGCGAACACACAACGTTGCAATCATCTCCTTCTGTTGTTTTCAGTTGCATTCCTGTTTATGGATTTTTCCTTACTCCGGTGATCATCTAATCTAGTCGAGTATTTCGCTAGCGTAATTAAAGTTTATTTCGAGTAAGATTGTCTTTATTATTATGAAGTTAAAAGCTAAGTTGAGTAAGCTATTCGAATATTTAGATAGCGCGCGCTGTCGTAACTATAGGAATTAATAACATAATGACAATCTACTTTTGGGCGACATCACATGTGTTAATTCCAATCTTCACTTCGAACAGAAAATTACTAGGAATCACCATACAAATGTTTGTTCTAGAAATTACAAGGGGACGGTAGACTATATAGTTTATTAATTCGTGACGGTGGTATTCATCCTACCTCGTGCTCGGTTCATCGAAAAACCATTTTGTGCGTATACCTATACGTTTCGAACAAAGCCAACGTTAGGCGTGAACAATAAAATGAACGGAATAGTAAGGAAGACGTTACGTTCGCCGGTAATTAAAAATTTGTTTTCGCCAACTTCGACTACAGGAATCGCAAGTAATCAATTAAGAACACTGTGGAACGATTCTCAACGAATCCAAATCGCACCTATCGCTTCGACAAAATTATTTAAGCATCCAAGTATTTCTTGCAATTTCGGTTATTGTAGGCATTCTCATACGAAAGGTACATTATATCGTGATTTATTTCATCATTTCATCGTCATATAAATCAATCATATATGTTGTAAATTTCAGTAATTGTATTTTTAAACATGTATACATTTATATTACGATATATGTATGTTACTAATAATATAAGTTTTATATACTTTATTTATTTTAGGATTGAAATATTTTCATTAAGTAATTGTTTTATCGCTTTATCATAATTACTTCCTTCTCTTTTTTATAGCTGAGAAGGAGCTTGTACAATTTTTAGCTGAAGAAATCGTAGCAGAAAAGAAGGCACAAAAATTAAAAACCATTCCCACTGAATTAGATGGATTTAAAGTCTCGCTTGATGGGGCAGATGTTAATTTGGAAAAGAAGCAAGATAATGAAATGTAAGAGAACTTTTAACATAGGTCAATAATGCTATATTATTACAAAATATGATAAACTATTTTCAGTAGAAAATACATTTCTTCTTTTACTACAAATTATCTTTTACAGAATTAGAATCTCATTTAACATAAATCATACTGTTGATTCTGATTCTGAACCTGATATTGAAATAACTAATGATAATCCAGACATTGGTGAAATGAAAAGTAAACCATCCTTCACTGTTGATATAGTTAGAGAAAATCAAACTCTTGGATTCACCTGTTCCTTTAACAGTGAACCTGGTGCATCAGGTGCCAATGAAAGTTATAGTAAGTAACATTGAATTCTAACTTATAGCAATACATGTATGTACTATTGTACGATTAGATGAATGTGTTTTTCATACATCCATTTAATTTCAGATGACATCTTTGGCATAGATGAAATTACTTTATATACAGGAGAACATTCTGACAAAGTGTATGCCGTTGCTGGTGAAATTATTGATGGGGTAAGTAACACATATATTCTATAGTGAGCTTATATGTATCTATAAAAAATAAACCAAAGTGTTGAGTACAAATTGGAGTATCTGGTAGCCAATTTGATTATTGATCTTTGGAAAAATAAAACATTCACACATAGAATAATTTTATTATCGATAAAATTAATACTTGAGAATGTGACAATGATTTACTACAAATTCTTATCTAATTAAATTCATGTTTCTTTTTATATATGCTTATAGAAATATATATAATATTTATTTTTCAGTATCTATATGACTTACTGATGAATTATCTCGAAGAGAAAGGCATTTCAAACGAGTTTGCGGAGAAATTGGTTGAGCTCAGTACGAGTTACGAACATACCGCGTATGTTAGTTTATTAGAAGGTCTTTCAAAATTCACATCAAGACAATAAATGTTATTTTAATTTCTGCTATATTTATAATTAATTAGATATAGAGCATGTTTATGTGAAAATACGTTTATAATAAATAGATGTAGTACCTATGTTCGTCTTATTGAAGTAAAATGTCTTCTGATAATAAAAGTGACATGTACCATCTATATCATTTTATTATCTCAATGCTACTTATTTTTAAATAAAATAAATACATTGTGCCTTAAACTTCGTCGAAAACGATTTATTTTTATAAAAAAGTGGTGAATTTGTAATTATAAAATAAAAAGAGCATAACAGGTTAGATTGAAAAAGAAAAGAAATCTAATGTTTGAATCCGGTTTCGATGAATATCTTACGCGTACCAACTGCACTAATTATAAGAACATTTATAAAGTGGTGGAGTTACGAGTTGAGTGAAACAATGGCGTAAGTAGTCGGTAGATCTGGATGTGCGGATTATAAAGAGTGTCGTCGATTTGATAAATTACTTCGACGATAGGAAAGAAATGTCGAACCGCGATCCGGACAATTTGATGGCCACGAACGATGAAAATTTTGATTACTTGTTCAAGATTGTGCTCATTGGCGATTGTGGGACAGGAAAAACATGTGTTGTTCAAAGATTTCGATCTGGTACATTTATCGAGAGGCATGGAAACACAATTGGTGTAGACTTTTCCATGAAGACTGTACTAATCGATGACAAGAAAGTTAAGGTACGTTTATTTGATCTATGATCAATATAGCTATATTTCTCCCATTTTTTTGACATTTATAACCTACAAGTAATTTATATATAAATTTTAAAGAAGAGAGATCAATAGCTTCTTTAATATAAAATTAATTAAATAAATATAATTTAACATGGGAATGTGAGATCGAATAGATAATTTTTTGTTAAAAGCGAACTTTCACTTTAGCTTGAATTATTTTGTACAAACTGGTATTGATAATATCTTTTCCTTTAATTATATAAAATAGAACAGATATATTATAATACATAACAAATATTGTTACATTATGTTTTTCAAATTGGTAATATAATTTTTTTATATAATATGTATATATATATATATATATGTACATCACTTAATATATAATGATATCATCAAATCATTCAAAATGTTTGAAGATATTTTATTATTATTAGTTGCAAATATGGGATACAGCTGGCCAAGAAAGATTTCGTACAATAACTCAAAGTTACTATAGATCTGCTAATGGTGTTATTGTAGGTATGTGAGAGATATTATTTCTACCTATAGAAATATTTATAATGGCTTAAATAACTTTCAGTTTATGATATTACAAAGAGATCTACATTCTTAAGCTTACAACATTGGGTAGAAGAAGTACGAAGGTATACTTCATCACATGTGTTATTAATTTTAGTTGGTGAGATTTGTTTGTATATTTTGTTTTAATTACGCTTTGAATACTATATATTAACAAATAAAAAACTTATAGGTAACAAATGTGATTTAGAAAGTCTACGAGAGGTTGAGAAAGGAGAGGCAGAAGCTCTTTGTCAATATCTTCCTGAAGTGTTACAAGTGGTAGAAACATCAGCCAAAGAGAATACCAATATAGATTCTGTATTTTTCTACCTGGCAGCAGAACTTAAAGTAAGCATTTGGCTTTCATATAAAATGTAAAATATATAATAAAAAAAGATACAAGAATATAAAATATAAGTAAACACATACTGTTTTCATAATCATATATCATATAATCTTAAAGAAATGCGTATGTTTACTTCTTTCCAGAGAAGACATGAAAATCGTCAAATAAATGCTAATGAAGATGAAGTTGTTAGACTTGGTGCAAGTAGAAAACTGTCTTCTTGTTCAGGTTGTCCATACAAAATATTTTAGGTAGTGGTTTATAAACGAATGATATACATATCTTTACTATGTTTAAATTTGTATATAAAATGGAAAAACAATGTACAATATTTTTATAACTATCCAAATAATGTGATATTAAAAGAAATTAATTGTATTGTTAATAATGACAGAATAGTAATAATTGTGCTACAAAGCCAGTATTTTGTGACCATTTGATTATGGAACAGGAACTCACTGTGAATTTTGTATTAATCTGAAAAATTACTATTCTCTCTTTATCTGCTATTTCACTAGAGACTTAAGATTGAGTATTCTAAACGTATACATTTGTAAATACAAATGCTTAGATTTCATAACATTCAGTGACACTGATATACTTCAACTATTTATAAATGTAGCAAAAGTTAATGCACGTATTTATTTTTAATGAAACGAATCTCAAAAAGAACAAATATTATATTAATATATTTTTTTAAAGAAAAAATTTGCTATTGTACTATTTTTTTAATGTTATTGTAATATCGAAATTATTGAAATAAAATGTATATGACACTCATTGACACTCTTATCCATCATGGGCATAATCAATCCTTCTATACGTGCATACAAAAAACTATGAACATAGAAAGGTTAAAGGAACGATATATTATTAACACACTTTTTTAACATGTGCATAAAATCTGTGTTTAATTCTTTATTATTTCTATAAATATTCACATATTTAACAAATTAATATTAAACAAAAATGCACTAAAAGGGAATATTTCTTTAAAGGCTTTTTACATGAATTAAAATGTACATGTTTTTTTCATATTTTCATATTAATATTTCTAATATAATAAAGCACAATGATTGTAGCTCTCTTGATAACTAAAAAGAATATAAAACATATATAATAGATATATTAAAAACTGTACATGATAAATAAATATATGTATAAACGGAGGTATTTTTGTGACAGTAATTGATATATCTATTATATAATTTGTATTAATAAATTTTTTATATTTATAAATAGATTTAAAAGTCAAAAGTGTACATTTCATAACATATGAAAGTCACATTAAGAATATTTTTGTTTGATAAAAATATTTTATCCCAGTTATTAACTGATTCATTTTTTAAATTATATACATAATCAAACACCACCGTGATTTTGATTCGATAATTGATACAAAAACCCCAAATAGCTTGTTCAAGGAATAACAAAAACTTCATACTCTATTGTAAGTCCTTCTATGTTTTTCATCCACTTGTACAAGATAATAGGCTCCAGGAAACATATTTTTAGTGGTGCTATGAGGAGTAAATGGTACAGTATGACAATTCTGTTCACGCCATTCTAATTCCTTTGTATAAGCTTCTGGGGAAACCTTTTGACGAGCATCAAGTTCTTCTTTAATGTAAGAAAGCGAAGAGATAATTTTCATTAAATTTGATTTTTCGTTACATTCGTTTGTTATTGTTAATGAATACATAGTAGAACAAAGTCCTGAACCATATGAAAATACTCCCACCTTAGTGCCTGCTAATTCTTTTATAGGTTTACTAATTAACAAGGAGGCCAATCCAGTGTATACAGATGGAGTGTACATATTTCCTACTTGATTTGCTATCATTAAAGAAGGCTGCGTTTTCTGTTGAAAATTTGGCTTACTTAAATTCATAAATGATTTCTCAATATCTCTATTAAAATAAGTGTCTTCTAATTTAACATCATGAAATTGCGCTAATTCTGGATGTTTTTTAGATACTTCCTCCTTAGATATGTTTAAGAAATCAATAAAAGCTAGTCTGGCAAATGACTTTTGTACTAATTTACAGTATGGAGAATGAAATAAAAATGCATTAAAGCTATCTAGAGTCACATTGTTATTGTGCTTGTTCCTCGCCTTTTTACAGTAAGTCTGATAACAAGTATCTAACGCGTTAAGATAACATTGAACCGATAATTTTCCATCTACAATAGGATATTCAGACTTTAAATTTGGCTTGTAAAAATCATACGCATGTTTCATGCATGATGATCTTACTCCACGATCAATTACTAAAGGTGCATTTGGACCAATTAACATTGCCACAGCTCCAGCGCCTCCAGTTGGTCTAGCACTTCCAGAAGAATATACGGCATTATCACCCGCAACGACTAAGGCCAGTCTGCCATCCCAGGCACTGCTTTCTACCCAAGATATGGCATTTAAAAGAGCAGCTGTACCTCCGTAGCAGGCATTGGTCGTATCAGCTCCTTCGATGTCTGTACAATCATATGGTTCAAACAACTGCATAAGAATAGATTTAACTGATTTGCTCTTGTCTAATATGGTTTCAGTTCCAACTTCTAATCGTCCAATATCTTGCGGTTTTATTTCATACCTATCCATTAATCGGTGCACAACTGTTAAGCACAAAGAATTAATGTCTTCACGGTCATTGCAGAAACCCATCCTACACTGACCTAAGCCAATAGTGTATTTCCCAGCAGATACACCATCAAATTGCTCCAACTCTGTTTGCTCAACATATTGAGCAGGAAAGTATATCTCTATAGCTTTGATACCAACGTCTTTTGGCCACATATTGATATTTGACTTTAATCGATCGATTTTGTCGGATGTTGTAATATACTTTGTAGTTTATATAAATCTTTCTGTACGTATAATTTTTCTGAAGTAATCCTTAAAGTCCTATGCTCATGATAATATACAGGAAACGTATATTTTTCTCGTACTCGAAAATATACGTGATGCCGGTTGACCGTAGAATATGCATTAAACTCGTTCCCCAAATATCGTTACCTTTGTGTAATGTTTTCTTGACACTTGACTCCGATGATAGTCTTGAAACAATAAGAATTCAGCAGATAGTATTTTTGAAAATTTCATTCGTAGTTTTAAGTCGACAACTTGCAACGAAGAAAATGTGTGCTTTGAGGACAGACACTGCCACGTTACTTACTGCTAGATACAGACCCACTGACGAATTCAGGTTAGAAGTGAAATTCGACAAGTGAAAATTACGGTCACCGAATAACTTCTTATCACGTACTTTGAAATTCGTTTGACCTTTTTTTTCCACTTATAGGTTTCGCTATCGCTAATCGATCTCGCTAGAGGAAACCAAATTTACAAACAAACGTCCCTCGCTTAAATGACGCTCGTCGAGCTGCCGCCGTCGCTTATTCAACCAGTCACATTCCTTCTCCTCCTATAGAGGGGGTAAAAAATTCATTTATTTAGATTCCTTTACGAATATATTATATTTGATTTATTTATATAATATGTATCTTTACATATTGTAAGATAATTTATTCTCTTTTAAATATGCCACGAACATTATTTTTTACATTTCGCGATGATGTGAAAAGGATTCCGCAACGGAAAATTTTTAAATATTTTGTCCATTCTGTATTATTTCGATTTTAATGATACTTTTTGTGTATATACATTGTATTCGTATGTATGTAAATTAGAATATAGGATACTGGAAAGGAATAGATCTGATCAATAGATGGGTCGACTTAAATGGTAACTTTTATAGAAATGATATTAGATTTGTATTTATAAGAATTGAACCATTTACATATGCCGTAATGTAATGGTACAAATGAAAATAAGCATCTTGAATAAATCTTTGTTAGTGGGAATACTTAGTAATGTCGATCGAAGCAAATGGTGCGATCTAGTCGGGAAGAATTCATTGCTAACAGTGAAAATAACAGTGGAAATTTCACTTTTCTACCACAATACTGACCTATAATCAGTATATTTTTCTATATGGCGTAATTAATAGAGTGAAAGGAAATATTAGTCAATCGATTGGCGTTTCTGCGATGTAGGAGTGTATATATCATCTATCGTTTTAATCATCATATCGTCTATCGTTTTAATAATTTCATATAGTATTTAATTTATTTTGCCGATATGAAACGAAAAAATGGCATATGAAGTATATTTTTTACATATAATTAGCATTACAAGAACATCGGGTTCATGATCTTACATGAATAATTCAAGAGCCAATAATACAGGCAAATTTTATGCGTTTCTATTAACGTTATAATGTGAAATATATGTAATCAGAAACTTTTGGACTTGCTTAAAAATCACTCACCTCTTTGTGACTTCTATTTTTTTCTTCCAATACTTACATTGCGGTGCAAAATTGTGCGCCAAACTTTTGTTACGAACGAACGTTGTCTTACATATTGGTAGGAACTAAGGGATAATTTTATTTTATGTGAAAATGGCTTTCTTACCGAAAATTCTACAAATTTTTTTGGTTGAAACAATGGAATTTTAGAAGGAGGAAAAAAAAAAAAAAAAAACGAGCAGAAATTACGAAGAATCAATGTTGAAACGAACTACATACCTCGAATTATTTGGTACTTCACTTTAATTTAAAACAGCAGTTATCCGTTCACTCCTTTTTTTGTTTTTATGTGATGGATTTCGTATTACGTACAATACATATATACATAATTTTATCTGCATAGGAATGAAAAACAAATTTAGTACTTAAAAATGCACAAAAGATGGGTTCGAAACGCAGTAACATAATGTTTGATAATTTTGTATATAATTTACTGAATACATAATCCTAAAGTATAATAATAATAATAATAATAATAATAATAATAATAATAATGTACTATATGATATTTTTCTGGATATCGTTATTATTACAATATGTTCTACAAGATAGCGGCGGCAGCTTTGTTTTCATCTGGCACGGCAAAATATAATTCGCGTTTGTTTTACCTACTTTCGCTTTACCTTTCCTGTATTATTGTTGTGTTGTGCCTCGCGTATGGCGTATACGTATAATATGTGTAATGATCGTGTATCGTGATGATTCACGCGATTTATGACGATTAACTATTTAAATATTATAAGCATTGCTGATTAGAGTACACATACAGTAACTGATACACTTCCATTTCGTCGACTCTTTATATCTTACAGCTACGCGTAATATAACATTGAAATGTATAAACAGCTTTTATTTGGTCAACTAAGCAAATGCATAAATCCTTAATAGCGATAAGATATAAGTCTTTTGCTTTTATTCATCATTGACATATACTTAGGTCTTAGAAACACGAAGGAGTTTATCTTCCGCTATAACATTCTGAAACATCATTCTCAAAAAAGTAAAAACTTAAGTACTCGATTATTTCACTTGGTTTGTTGCTCTTCGAAGAGACAGATACGACAATTTTCAACATAATATCGATTGCAATTTGAATCTCGTATGGTATTAAAAATCTTAGATTCCATTAAGGTGATCTTCGCTGTAGAATGTGCGTTTGTACTTCGGATTCCGACGTCTTCCTCATTGGAATTTTTATAAAAACAAAGTGCAAGTTCCAATGAGTCCTTTTAGATAATTTCCTCTGCCCCCCTTTTTTTCTTTTTTTTCTTTTACACAAAAAAAGAAAAGAGAACTAAATACAAGAAAAATCCTCCGTCCTTGAGAGAGTCATGTATGCTTACTGCTATTTAGATAAAAATATCGTAGCTCGACGAGCATACTGTTCAGACGTTTTATACTATTGAGCTTAATATTATTCAGTGCAGAAATTGCGATTCATTCAATTATTTCTTAAATGTCCGCTTTTAGATTCTATGCTGTTTCTAACATCGAAGAAGGTTGTATCTCTAAGCGTTCTTTCTTCCTCTTTTTTTTTTTTTTTCTTTTCCTTCTTTTTTCTTTCAGACACATCGATATTTTGAAAAGTATCTCTTTTCACGTAGTTTCCAAGTACAAATCGTTCTAATATACCATTAGCGTTACGTTTATTATTTCTGTTAATAAACTTTTCAAACTATCGGCGTCGTTTTCCGTGCGATCCAAGCGATTTGCTTTGAATTTCTAAATGGATTGTCGGTATCGAGAAAAGATCAAGGTGACGAGTCGAGTCTTTTTACCTAGAAAAATCCGTACAAAATAGGAATGTAACACGTAGTTTTTCCCAACAAATTGAGATGAAATCCTTTTTTTTTTTTTTTTCTTTTTTTTAACTTCTTTTTTCCTCCGACTGTTATGAGAAAATCGCACGAATCTTATTTTACAAAAACTGAAGAATCATGTACTAGCGTTATTATAAAATGCTTATTCTCTTCGTATTGGCACACCAGTAATTCAATTAGCTTAGAATACAAATCCAAGACTGGGCAAACTTTTGGACTTCTTTTGCAAAGGATCCGATCTGGCGAGAACGCTCCTCCGCAAAGTATCAGATAATAAAAGATATAGATAACAGGAAAAAAAAACAGAAGAAACACAACTGACCGTATATGCGACGTAAAGAGTTCAAGGAACTTATTGGTAAATCGGTTTGCCCATCCTTGTTGCATATACCAACGTATATTTGGACGGGTTCGAGACGGCACGGTTATTATCTCGTATATATTCCGCATCAATTCGATTACCATCCGGCTTTGATAATAAACTTAATTAGCTCGTAACTCAATAATTTCTATTTCCTTTGATTTTGCAGTGAACAAATATTCACGCACTGTCTCGAATCACGACGATCCAGCATATACTTAGATTTATTTTATACAATTTAATCTTACCCGATTTGTCTCGTTATCGATACAACTTAAATTTACACGAATTGGACTTATCCTTACGATCTCCTCGATTTCATTTATACATAAATATATATTTATATATGTATATATATATGGCCACTGCTTCATTTAGAATCACATTCAACGTTCCGACGTAGAATGATGCGAGTTGAGAGTCGAGTGAAAAAACGAATAACGTTGTCCTTTTCTTATGTTTAAATTTCATCGTGTTCGATAATTCGTTACGTTATAAAGCAGCACGCTGTTACTCGCATTAAGCGAATACTGAAAGGAAGAATACGATTGATGTAAAACAATTATTTATACAATTTGTTTCTTAGGGTGAGCATCATCCCTTTATAATTATATAAATGCGCTATCCTGTAACAATTTAGATTATGTAATAGAAACATCGATATAACTTATTGCTAGCTTTAGATACAGAGACCTGTTTCGTTTATTAGGTCGATAGTGTATCGCACGTTTCAATTTTTTTTTTTTCTTTCATGGAGAAAGATATTTTTACGCTCCGCCTAGAAATAATAGGCGTGCAACAGTACTTAGAAACTCATGTTCAACCGAATCTGTTCTTCCAGCTACGTATGATACATAGAATGTATGATACAAGAGCGATTATCGTTCGATCATTTTGCTTTGACACTTAAATCTCCACGAATTGCCATTAAGATCTTACACTTCTTGATATTTTTATATTATACACCTATATTAACATAACTATCGTATTTAAAATATCGACATAAATATTGACATATAATCGTGATATTCAAAGTATCAAAGACAATATACATAAATAGATCAGTGTTAGAAAGGAAGATTGATCGAAAGAAATCAAAGATCTTTTGTTTTTCTTTCGGCATCCCTTTGAACACTCTTGTTAAAGAAAATTACGTCCTTTGAAATTATGTCTACATTTTGTACAATTATTGTTTATCGAATTGTACTAGGTGTGATTTTGTTGGGCATTAATAATAGGAAGCGCGAAGAAGCACAGGCAAACACGACAGAACAAACACTTTCATTTTCACTCTTCAAAGCATAACACGTTTATGCTCGTAAATGAATTATTAGAATGCCGAGGCAGTTGTATAAACATTATACGAATGGTATACACAGTACACACGTCAACTGCATGATTTAAGCAACAAATATTTCTATCTTGTCTTTTAATTAATTAACGAATCTCCCGAGCCACACCTTATCTTTGCTAATTCGTGAAATGTGCACGAGCAATGTTGTTCTAAGATATCGAAAATCGTAAAATATCTTATCGTGAAAGAATGAAAATTTTGAAAAGCCAGATGTAGAATAGACCGGGAGATTTTATCGGTAAATCTTTCTCGAGTCAAACTTTTTTTTGTTAATTTATATCCGATTTCTCTTAAAGAAATCGTATTATCAATATGATATTTTTTCAAGAAAAATTACTATCGATTACTTTAAGAAAAGCTCACTCTTCACGTTGTCTTTCTGAAGTCGACTTAGAATAGTCCTTTCTTCTTATTCTTCTTATCCTTACCGTCGACAGCCCTGAAAAGAATTACAACGTCAGTAGAAATAAGAAATTGTTACATTTATTAGATGACAATATAACTTACAAAATATGTTAATGAATTTTAAGACGTAGTTATTTACTGATTGAGAGTTTTCTTCTGCTTTTATGAAGAATATCGATGACTTGCAACAAACTACTATCTGGCTATTCGTAAAAACATAAATATCCTTGTTATCTGATTTTTATATATTCATTAAATTAATATGTCCATTTTATGGAAAATGATATAATTCATCATCGTTATATAAAGTACAATCTTTTATGAAATTCATCGTTTAAGATATGCAGTGCAATGTGTATATCCATCGACGATAAAATTATCGTATATATACAGAAATATACGTATAATCTAGCCATGCCAAAAATCATGCTTCCAGAAATATATACTTTTATGAGCCACGACTATCGAGTCACATGCTATCTGCAAGTGTTACTTTCCGTCTTCTGAATGTTAATGTATCGTTGTACACTTGTTGCGAGTAAATTAAGAATATTTTTGCTTTTCAAATTGCAAGTATTTATATGTATATAGTCGTTATATGTGTAATTAATAAACTGTTGAAACAATACACAAGATTTTAAAATCTTATACGTAACAAATCAGATCTTTGATATTCAATTTGTAATGGAGAAATACACATAAAATCGCTATTTTCCATAGATATTTGTGCATGTGAACGTCAAAATACATAAAACGTGAAAACACATAATACGAACAGGGAGGCGTAACGTAGACACATGTTAGGCAAGTACGATATGCCACGCTGTATGTTTTAAAGTCACGTTGAAATATTTTTCTGATACTAATCGGTATCATCCTGGACATCGCTTATTCGCAATAAGGCTAAATAAAATGAGGGCGACGAAGATGGTTAGTAAATGTTTTAGGAAAGCATTACGTTTATTTGCGAAAAAAAGGTTTAATGATGAAATTAACAATGCATAATAATCGTTTTTTGATCGTGTTTAGTGTTACCCTTTATCAAGCTGTCTCTCGGTTCGATTCATATCGATTTGAAGATCTGAAAAGAGATATTAAACTCGTATGCAAAGGGAATGTCAATACATGCGAACTGGAATGTATCAATGGAAATAAAAGTAACAAAAATGAGAGAAAAATAAACAGACAGCTTGTTCAGAGTTTACAATAGCTTTCCATAATACTTGACGAAGTGTGAATGTTATTTTGAGTTCATACAAGTTAAATTATGCATGAGTGTAACGCATGTTGCCGTGAATATAAAACTGTGATATCCATACGAATATAAAGAGTTTTTGCAACGCTTACATAAATTTTATCAAACTTCGTGCCAAAAATATGCCTGTCTAAAAATATCTATCTGGATAACGTAAGACTACTATCCAAATTCATTCTCGATACGAAGGTATCTTCTTTCTCTGGTTCTTTACTCTAAGATTCAATGTCTTTCGCAATATAATGTTTAACATCGTCGCCTAAAAATAAACATCCGACGTTATTCAGCTTTCTTAATGGTACTTCAACTCTATTATAAGTAGACAAGCATTCGTGTGACAGTGATCATCGTAAACACCACTAATTCAGTTCGATTCCAAGCTGTCGGTGATTCTTCGTCATTCATGATATATGTGTATTATAAACATGGTCTTATACTCAAGGATATTCGTCGTTTTCGTTTAAGAAACGGTCGAGAAACAAAGGAAACGTAAGCGATAAAGATACCTACTACCGTACACCGCAGCAACCGATTTATACTATTTCACAATAGTCTTAATTAGGATACTTTGCAACGCGAACACGTGCTGCTAATTATAAAACAAAGCTAATCGAAAAGATAACGGACAGACAAAAAGATACACAAATACTCGTACGATGTGTAAATTAAATTTCGTGGACGTATACGAATACGCATTGTATATATCGGTATATTTGTACGTATACGTTAAATCGTAGGTAAAATAAACACACGCATCAAACGTATAAAAAATGAGATCGACGTTAATGTTTTGAAAGATTTTAGTCCTTGGACACAGCGACGTAGAGGCATTTTGTGAGTAAATGTAGATACAGATTCTACGATCTACTAAGGATGCTCGGGATGTTGTATGACAAGCTGTATCTGTGTAGGGCTGTCTTGAGGTGATTTGAAACTGGTGTGACGGCGTAGGAGACTTCCTATCCCTCGGGAACCCTTCAATGTACCCCCGCCACCGCCAGATCCCTCGGAAGACACTGATCCCGTCCTAAATTAAGGGACACCCCGATATGGTATACACACAACAAACAAACAAGCGCAAGCATCACATAACATTCGTCCGTAAAAAAGAAGCTTTCTTAAATGAACACGCCGAGAATATACTTGTTCCGTTTCATCGTATCGAACATTCGGTACTAATTTCAAATACTAAGCGTTCCAAACGTTCGAAACTCCAAGTAAATATCTTTCTATTATATGCACGTATTTTGCGTTTTCGGTTTTGCTGTACGCGTAATCGTGGTGCACAAGGAGCAGACATCGCATACACGTGGAAACGACGTATCTTTTTTCGAATACTTAAAAAATAATTTTGAAAAAAAGAGGGAAAAAAGAAAAGAAGAAAAATTAGTCATCTAAAAAAGCTTGGAAGCAGTAATATTTGAATGATTGAGCCTAACAATAGCCTGTTAAAACCAATCATCTTGGAACGAAACAAAATTGTCAGGGAATGTACCGAATCACGTTGAATTAATATCGAATGAATACATTATGTTAAATGAACTTGAATTACGTTCAAAAGGATGATTACGTTATACATGCTTATTAATAATTATTAGTAATTTCCTGCCATTAGACTAAGCTGCGTGGAACCATTTCTACGTGAATTTCGAAAAAAATAAAAAAAAAAAAAAAATAAATAAATCGGCAAATTTGTCAGAGAGAACGGCAAGGTAAGAGAGAACGATAATCGTAATTAAGATTAGTAATAAGTGAATTATAACAAAATACAATTATGCTACAGGCTTATTACGAATGCTTTTTATTGCACATATTCAGCCGAATGATCTTCCTAAAGCAAAGATTTAAGCAATTAAAAGATATTTCTAATTATTTGCATCTCATTTAGTTCGATGAAATATTCGGTATACTCGTTAAAGCGTTACACTGTCCATCTATACTGTTTCCCCAGTTCCTATAAGTATAAAGCTATATCTTGCTAATTTATAAAATAGCTTTCCATTCGTGCAAGAAGCAGATTTTCTTCTTCGTATTTAATATCTTTTTACATAAAGAATGGTATATCGTAACGATTACGAGAATGTGGACAAACGGAAGCAGATCTTATACACTTAAACAATACTTACTCTTTCGAATTAGCTTCTAGGCTGCGTCTACGTAATTCTTCGATACTGTGTCCAGTCTGTTGTTCCCATGCTAACTTTTCAGTCTCAAATGCTCGTCTCTTTTCCTCTAATTCACGCACTTGTTGTTCCAAAGAGCGTCTCATTTGTTCGTGCCTTCTTTGTAGCTAAATCAATTTTTCCCCTGATTAAAACAAGTTCTTTCGAAGATGCGTACGTATACATAGCCGATGAATACTTACATCCGCTTCCGAGTCTTTAAGTTTTTGCTTCTTCTCTCTGACTTTCATTTCAAACACCTGCTCCATATCAATCTCCATTTTCTTCATTTTATTATCGTGCTCCCTCTTCTCTTCTTCCAACTGAGCCAACGGATTCCTACAAAACGTACACGAATAATTCAAGTTCAACGATATTTTGTTAAACGAAGATAAATATTTTATAAAAAGTTTCTTTATCAATCGCTTGGGTTATGTTTTTTTTTTTTTTTTTTTTTTTTTTTTTTTTTTTTTTTTTTTTTTTTTTTTTTTTTTTTTTTTTTTTTTTTTTTTTTTTTTTTTTTTTTTTTTTTTTTTTTTTTTTTTTTTTTTTTTTTTTTTTGGTGGGTGATCTATCTACGTGTATGGGGAATTGCAAACTGAAAATGTAACTTGTCGTAATAATTTGTAAACTTAAGAAAGGTGGAAACGGAAATTAAGATGCCAGAAGAAAAGGAAACGTAGACTAAAACTAAGCGGATTCGCGTGTTATATTCAATAGTACTAAATATAATCAGCGATGAAGATTTTATAGCTAAATTATAGCAGAATTAAACTATAATGCGATCTACTTGTTTAAAGTAAATATCCAGTCGGAGGGTTCACTACAAACATAAATTTTGATAAACGAGGTCAGAAACGTCGATTTTAACGTCATCCTGAATGAGCGACGTATACAATGATTATTCCATTTTATGCGATTAAATTTTAGAATGTACGCATGTGTCGACAGAGTGAACCGCCCCTTCCTCTTTAACTAAATAAATACGCGTAGAACTAAATGCGTAGAAAATGGAAATTGGAGAGGCTTGTGCACACAAAACTATATTACACGATCCCGGTCTTATTAAAAGACTTACCACACTGTCATGAAACTGTTCATCACTCCTGGAGGGCACAAACTAACCAATAAGAAATCAGCATTAAAATTCACGTATGAGATATACTATTAAAAAAAAAAAAAGTATTTTCAGGATCACTTTCGTCGCTAACCTAAACTATAATATATTAATAAAGTTAACTAATATGGTATCCGACTATCAAACGTATATGACTTACAGAGATAATCTTTAGTCTTCAATAGTTTGCATGCACAAGCTTTTTATACTGTTATGGTAAAATGAACAAAACAAAACCAATAAGACTACGAGTATCTATGTCTGCGTTAAAAAGAAGAAAACAAAACGGAAATCGATGTAATTCGTTATCGTGTTTTATGGGATTTCCAAATATCATTAAACTTTTACTCTATAATATTTTCCTGTTCTTAATCCTATACATGTATGTATATGTATATACGGACGTATACAGTAAATTTCAATTTTCCTTTTTAAGCGTCTTACATTTATAATAACCAGGTACGAAGGGTACACTTACTTATTGGAGACTTTTGTTGGTTTTCCATCCACTCCAACGCCGGCTAACGTGCGACATCGGAAATTTTCATAATGTACATTGTTTGTCACGTCTTTCAAATCTTGCAAATGCGTCCTAATCACCATGTTTCGGAGTGCTATGAAGTCGCAATGTTCCAAATTTTCCACTAAAACAATCGGAAGGAAGAAAGCATGATTTCTGCTCGAAATTCGAACGAAGCTAAAAGATACAGAGAGCTATTCTCAAGCTATTCTCTAGAATGATATACCTTCTGCAACTCCCCAAGGATACTTCCTTCCACGAACTTTCCTACCATCGTGTTCGACCACGGTGTTTGCACCCACCACCGCAAACGGTACTCTTTCTCTAAGAACTTTATGCAGTTTACTTTCTTCTTCTTCCTCCACTTCCGGGAACTCGTAAATTTTTATCTTGTGTTGCGCTATCTCGTTCAAAATCTAAACAATCAACAACGACAGATTTCAACTTTAAAGACGACCAAGAAGCAAGGTTACGTCGCATGGTCAACGCGTTGACGCTATAGCGCAAGTTTATAATTTGATACGCACCTATGCGAGCTATCAGCGATAACTATTCGACGTATGAAGCAACGCGAAAGAAGTTTGTTTGCGCGTCGATACGCGATTACAACCGGTTTACTCGATAATACGAACCTGTTTCTTAAAATGAGCACATTCGTCTGGCGTCATGGTGTCCGCCTTCGCGATGACAGGTATAATGTTAACTTTGTCGTGAAGACGTTGCATGAACTCTACATCCAACGGCTTCAAACCATGACCGGAGGGTGCGACGAAGTAGAGACAACAATGTACTCGACTGTCTGGTATCTGCCGTCTCACTACGCGAGACTCGGCGTTCAGGAACTCCTCGTATTTTGATTCGATATATTCGATCACCGGTACCCAACTGAAACAAGAATATCTTTCTTAACTCTTTGTTGCGTAATTCGATTCTAAAGCTGTGCACAAGTTAGTTTCGTTGAAATTACCAATTGCTGTTGTCGACCGCATCGCCAAATCCGGGCGTATCAACGACGGTCAACGTGAGATTTACACCGTTCTCCTTTAACAATACTTTGCTAGTCTCTACGGCTACTGTTTTCTTCACCCTAAGGCTAGGGCCAGGATACTCAGCACTGTATATATCAGCGAGGAACATGGAATTGATCAAAGTGGATTTTCCTAGTCCCGACTCACCTATGTAGACATATAAAAATATTATTTATCGGAGTAACGAAAAATAACGAAAACTATGGAAATTAATTACTAGTAAGTTTATTTTGCTACACGACCAAGCATTCTTCTCTTTAATCTTCTTTTAGGGGACAGTTTGAAATACCGAACGGTACCCTGACCTTTCTGCCCGCGTACCTTGAACTGACCAAAGTGCCGCGCCTTCTCTCCTTCAAGGATAAGCGTTTGAATTGCTCTATTTACGGAGAAATGGCTCGGTTTATACCGGTACTAATAATAGCAGCACTCCGCCTATATTCTCGAATTTCAAACTTCCATGTAGACGACGCGACGCGATCTATCGCCACAACTTTTCCAGAATCGCCGTTCTCATTGCAGAATATCGATCGTTTATTATTAATCGACTTGGTCAATATCTTTTTATGACACGAAATTTGACGAAAAAAAAAAAAAGGAAACAAAAGAAAGTAAGATACATAAATCAATACAAATTTGAATCGTAATTCTCCTGAAGAAAGAATTTTGTATACGTATCTCGACGTGAATTTAATGTCCAGTGATTTAAGCTGGAAACTAATTGCAAGGCAAATTTGATTTTAAGAAGGATTTTTGAAAGAAAATAAAGAGTATGAGAACCACTGCTGCTTCGAGTCAGCCCTAATCCAGTCGAGTGAAAGAGCGTTCTGCACGTGTTAAACAGATGGAGGTTCATAAGGCAATATCCTCGACGAAATTGAAATACCAGCGGGAGAAACGGATCTCTCTTTGTGCCTGGATCTAGGAAAGTTAAAGGACGACAAAAGAAAAGAGAGAAAAGGAAAGAAAAAACAAAAGTGCGTTTATTCGCACAATGGATTGATATCCGTACTCGTTAATGCGAGAAGAGGGACGCAGGAGAAATCGTAGCGTGCATTTTTTACGGTCCCTTTGAAAAAACGAATTCCCTTTACAACGAATTAGAACTCGCCTTGGCCATTCATCTCCCTAAGCCTTACGCTCTACGCGATCATTATTTTTCCGCGCGACTCTTCTCGCATTTTTCCTCTAGATTTCGCGTATATGCAAACTCACGTCACGTTGAAGAAACTCTGTATTTTCTTGTTGAAGATATCGGTCGTTGCACTTAAATCGATTAATCCGTAATTACCTGGATACATGTTCGATCAAGCGACCGGTATTTACATAAAGAGTACCTTCCCGAGTCTAGAGAAATCGAGTATATGGCGTAACGTTGAGAGCCAATTTATTAAAGTCCATCGAAATACATACGTATCGAAGTAAATTGCACGCGATACTACTTGCACCTGTTTATCTCGATACTACGATGTAACATGAACGCATAACATAGTCGACGACGTACATAGAGCGGTAGACGGTTTTCGTCAAAGTACGCGTCGCGATACAAAGGGTTTTTGAAGAAAAGAGAGAATACGATTGAACTAACCGACGACCATCAGAGTAAAATCGAATCCCTTCTTAACGGCCTTTCTATAGACTTGGTTAGGCAGATTCGCGAAACCCACGTAACCGTCCAGTTCTTTGGGCTTGGTCTGTGGCGTTGGTCGTGGATGAAGAACAACGGTTTCCTTGTTCTCGCTGCTTCTGTTCGACTCCCGTTTATTGCTGTCCTCCGATGCATCGTTTTGATTCAGGATCACCGTGGACGGAGGTAATCGTGGCTTGGAAGCAGGCGCCGACGATGCGACGCTGGTGTACACGGTGGAGGAGGCTGGCGGTGCTGCGTTGGGCGAGGCGAGCGTCGTGATCGTCGTGGTCGTCGTCGACGACGTACTCGTCGACGACGTGCTCATCGACGACGGGGCCTGCGACGGAGGTTGCGGAGGCGGCACCGATGGCACGGATGGCGACGATATTATTCCGGCGTTGTCGCCTTTGAAAAATAGCTCGCGCTTCGCCTGTATCTGCAAACGAAATTTACGCTTTTTGTACGATTACATCGACCGTGATAAGTGATCGAATATTCGAAGAAACACAGTTTTTAACGCTTCGAGGACCGTACACATATGCGTTCTATAGTCTGAATTCTCGCGTATTTTTCGAGCGATTAAAAAGGTTGAAAAGGTCGCTCGGAAAGTTCGCGCCGATTTACATTTCGATTCGACGTACGTTTATCGAATTATATAGGTGGCATTTTGTTCCACGACCTTTCTCCATCTTTCACGCTACTCGAACATTCCATCCTTCCAGAACCTTTCAGGTACTTCGACGAAAAAATTTTCGATATCGTCTTTTACGTCGACCAAAGAGTTAAAAATTCGAGCGAACTTTCCCAGCAGCATCCAACGAGCGTGATATCTTATTAAAAATCAACGAATTCGTTGCTTTCCTTACCGTCTTATTCAACGGTAGAGTTAAAGTTTTTATTCGCGCGAAGTATGTAAGATGCGAATTCGAGTCTCCAATTTTCAAAGTGTTAATACGAAGGACTGTTTCGTACGTGAAAAAGAAGGACGATTCTATCTGATGTATATCGCAGTATGTATTCATTTTTAGCTTCTTCGAAATCATCACGATACACTACGCGTACCGTCGATAACTTGCAACGTCTTTCGATTCTAGAATCTCTGTAAACGTTGTTGCTGTTCCTTCTTCTATTACGTTATTCAGAGGTCATTGAGAAATACCTATTCACGCCAATAACTATCATCGACGGGGAAAAAATAACAACACGTACCTACCAACGGTCGATATGTCTGCAATCTGCCCCAAATACATAAATGCCAGCGGCATTTACGTATTTCTTCCAGTTTTTTCCCCCTATTCTCGCAGCTATTAGCTATCTTTTAAATCGTACACGGTGACACGCGTATGCACGCACTCTGATCCAGTTTCAACCTTTGTTCCGTTTTGTTTGAAACCGTTCGTATATTATACGCTATACGGGGACACGTACCAATTGTTTCTACACCGCTATAGCTTCGTTATTCGAGGCATCGTTAGCAGCAGTCGGATCATTGATCCGACCGCGCGAATTACAGCCAGTCTATCCTCTTTCCTCGCTTCTGTCCATCTTGTACTTCTATAATAAACGCGGCTACTCTCATCTAGTCGGAAGTTAGCCCATCTCCATTCGCTTCTTCCGTCTCTCGCTATCTTTTTCTTCGTTCGCGTGCCAGGAAGTTTGAATCGATCGAAAGGATCAACAAACACGCGTAAAAACGCAAACAGGCCAAATAATAACGCCGCGTCGTAAAGGAGCGACGGTTTGTTTGTTGGCGATCGATACACGCTTTACGTACGTACGACGCTTGCGACGAGCTACGGTCAACTTGGAGCGGCGGTGTGTCTTACGAACTTCCGGCCGGAAGTGGCCACTGTGTTCACCGTACTAAACAGAGACCGCGGACTACCGTTGACGCGATTTAGGCTGCGTAAATCTCGGCCAAAATATATAGGTCGAACCAACACGAGCGACGAATCGAGCAACTTTTTCCCATAGTTGGAAATATACGAGCCGGTGTACGCTTCCCAGATCGAATTCGACGTATCGCGCACGGGAAGATCTAATACCGCGCGTAACGAAGTTGTATCTTTTTCTTTTTTCGCTTTCGATTTTTTTCCATCTTCGGTACAGTCGACGTAATTCCAACCAGTAACGTTCGTGCGAATGTTAGAAACGTAAATACCTTGGTGGAACTACGCATGGCGAATTTCGAAGAAAAGCGCGCTAAAAAAAAAAATTTGTATTTGCTTTTTATGCGGTGTAGCCTGGTTTCGCGAGGCAAACTGAAAAGAGCGTCAGAGTTTTCGTTTGAAGCGCGAAACCTTTTGCGATCCCCGTTGCATTCCGCGACGTCAAAGACAGCCACGTTCTCCCACCGCTAGACGCGACTCGCAAATAAAAAGGAAAAGAAAAATCGTGTACGCCGCCATGCTTCAATACCGGAGCGTAGAAACGAAGCGGCGTACAGTGAATCATAATGCGCTACGTGTTCCGTTACGATTCGATCCTATCGGGCACCTCGCGTACGATATAAATTAAATAGCTGGCTCGTGCTCGTTAAGGAGCGGCGAGAAACGTGCGTAAGGTCAAGGCGGAAACGACCGTCGCTTACGCGCGCGTCCAATTTTCGACATGGAGTTTCGCCTTTCTCGATATCCAGCTGGTCGATATTGTGACGCGCGTTCGCGTGTGTTGGTTTGCACGCGTCACGTAATAACGAGGGGATCTCGAAGGAGACTAGCTGCGGCTAGTTCTTCCATTTGCCGTGTCGTAAATTCCCCGAGAGAGGCTTCCTCGCGCCACGGAACCGACGTTGCTGACCGACTCGCGGAAATGGATCGTGTTCGGTCGAAACCTTTGTGTGTTTGCGTATGTGTGCGCGCGCTTACAGAAGCAGCACCCAGAGTCAACGTACGAACGATTGCACTTTCAGGGTGTTTTACACGTAGGCGACTTCGTCGACATAGACTAAACTGTATCGTTATCCGCGCGTGTATGTACGTGCGACGCGATGGTAAACTCGCGCGTCCAAAATCGATCCGAAACGTGGATAACGGAGCGTTGGAAGGTACCTGCTCTTTCCATTTTTTTTTTTTTTTTTT
>JACXIT010000131.1:129102-198614 GCA_014737525.1 Bombus difficillimus
TGGAGTAAGCGAAACGCTTTAAGCAAGACGCTGGCGTCTCTTAGCGCGCGTAGAGAACAAAAAGGACGTACGTCGAAGTGAAGCTAAAAAGTATCAGAAATCGATCCGAAACGTGGATAACGGAGCGTTGGAAGGTACCTGCTCTTTCCATTTTTTTTTTTTAACACAGTTACAGGCTAACGGCGAGCGAGTTTTAAACGGTAAGTGGAGTAAGCGAAACGCTTTAAGCAAGACGCTGGCGTCTCTTAGCGCGCGTAGAGAACAAAAAGGACGTACGTCGAAGTGAAGCTAAAAAGTATCAGAGACGCTCTTACGTTTCCGTGGAAGCTAAATATATACGTACATATAAGCCGTGGTGAAACTAGTTTGACTAAAAGGTCGAGTCGAAGGTGGCGCGTCGACTCTGGGTGGCCTCGACCGTATCATTTCTAGGAAAAATCCACAGCCACGTTGATTACGGAGACGTTCTTTATTTACGGCACCATGTAACACAGAGTTGCACGCGTCGCATCCAACGAGGCTGGGCATCCGCCGAGAAAGAGAGGCTCTCTCTCGGTCGAACCGAGTGCAGCATCGTGGAACAGAAACCGGTCCGGTGCGCTGTGTAAGACTGTACGACGGCCAGGCAGCCTCGTTCCAAAGTCCCTTCGGAGAGATCCAAAGGAGGTGGTGGACCGTGGTGGACGCACCGTGACAATTTAGCCGTGCGACTGGCTTCCTCTCTAAAACCTTGAGGCTTGTGGGATAGAAACACGGAACAATGGAAAATCGAAGCAGCTCCTCGAAACGTAAGATCATTCCACGACCGAGAACTCGGGTCTCGAGGTTTGCCTGCCGTCATCGAGAATGACGAGCTTCTCGCAACGACGATACGCGACTTTACGCAATACAGTCGTTACGATTACAATTAAACGACAACGTGGCAAACATGTTTTTAGTTTTACGGAGGTAAACTGTTCTCACTTTCCATCTAATATTCGGATTGTTCGTATAAAACGGCATACGTAACGTGATTTCCAAACGACGAACTTTTGGAGGAATCGTTACAGATCGAAACAAAGAGAATTCGGTAATCGCTCAGCCCTGGAACAGGAACGAGGTGGCTGGCTGCTGCGACAGAGGCAGCTCGACCTTTAGCTAATTGCTAAATTAGTAAATCGATCGAGATCTATGCTCGTAGGTTGACGTTTTCAGCGACGAACTTGCACGCTTTTCGCGAAACCTGTACGTTTCTTAGACCGTAAACCGTAGAACGAAATTCCGTCTGGAAGATATTAGGAAAGAAAAGGCGAATCAGCGCGGACAGCGTAAGATCGGTTGATCGTTTTAGCGAGATCGAACAATGACGATGGCTTTGGAACGACGACAACGGTTAAGAAACCTGTACAAGCTTGTCGTTAATTAAGGGCTTGCTAGTAGCGGTCTATTATCGAAGGAATCTAAACCCCACGTAGAACGAAAGCAGCCACTTGTATCGTATTAAAGCGGCGAGGTACAAAAGGATTTCAAAGGAGAGACGAAACGATGCCGAGGAATCTTACTTTTCACGGAGCAATCGATTTATAATCGTCTGTTCCACGATACTTGACATCGACCTACGCTTAGCTTTCCTTTCTGTCGCCAATCTCGAGAGCGCCATATCGCGTAGAAAATTTAACTTGAAACTCAAACTTCGATTCGAATGTTACGTATTTGTGCTGTAAACGGAACGCCCGATGTACACGGATCGTAGGTATCTACGTATACTCGTATCCCTCTACGGGATTCGCGCGACTGTCCATGAGCGCACCATAGAACACCATCTCGCGATGACACGCGTACGATCGCTTAATACGATTCTGCAACTCGACGCAGCATCGTGTATCGAGTATAAATTTCCCATTCGCGCTTCCAACATTCGTAATCCGTTTTCTCCTACCGCGCTGCTACGTCGATTTGCTAACGAACAACGAACGAACGATGGTATCGGTAAGATAGAATCTTCTTTCAACGAATGCAGCCTTTGCGCGAAAAACAACAGAGATTGTATGGAAAATATATTTTGAAGTAGCAACGTGAAAGAAAGAAGATAATACGAAGAAACGGAGGGAGATGAGGGGGAAAAAGAAAAGTATTAATTTATTATCGCTACGATCGGGGATCATCTCGGGCAACTTGTCTTTCGCGCTTAAATTTCTAACTCGTGCACCGTCAGCTAAAAGCAATTTTTGCCTCGAGGGAAATCGCATTTTATCAGATTTTCCCTTCTTTCCGCGAGCAAGCTTCGGACTTTACTCTCGCGAAATACATCGTAACGACGAAACGTCATCTCCACCGTCTTTCGCGCAACTTTTAAATACTCCTCTCCGCTTGTTCCTTTCCCAACCATCTTACCCCGGCCGCTTTCACGACCGTACAAAATGGAATTATTTCGCCGCTCGGAATATTTATTCGTTGATGGAACCCTCGGCCTGTCCGAAGACGCTCCATCGTATCTTTGTAGTTGTATAATTTTTCTAGTCGTCGTGAGTCGATCGTTGCGGATCAACCTTTCCTTTTCTTGTTCCATTATTATACATCATACGGATCTTGTTCGCGTGTACGTCGAACGCGTTGCCGCTAGACCGAAGAAAATTACCGAGTAACACGGAGGAAACACGATAAACGGTAACTCGCGACAGCGTTCGAATATTTGTAGACTTTTCACGTACGCGTTATGCGCGAGATCCGTGTCTTATTACAGTGCTTGCGTTTCAAAGTCTTTTATATAAAAAGCCTGACATTTACGATATACGATGTGCGTATAGATACTAAAAGCAAAAGCTTTTCGCGATAAGTGTTCGAATACTTTGGTCAGCCATCGTGTAAAGGTAAAGAGGAAGCGGAAAGTGCAGAAACGAAACGAGTCGAACAGAATCGTACGATCTTTTCGTTGGGGACGAGGTTTGGCAAAAAATCTTGGACCATCGGTGAAAGCTATATATATTTCCATTTCACCGAGGGAAATTCCTTCCGGTGGATCTAATTCCAGAGGAAGGAAAAATAATCCTTTCTCCATCCCTCGAGATAAGAAACGTAGCGAATCAATGATCGACATCGAACTTGTAAATAGCGAACCAATCGACCATTCTCAACGAGAGATGGGAAATTGCGTTTAATTTCTCGGTATAAGGAGAACCAAAGTCTCGCCTCGTAACTGTCTATCGTTTAATATCGAAGATTAAAAAGCGGATTTTCAAATCAAAGACGATAAACTGCAACTTTGAAAGCGGCTAGATGATAAATCGCAAAGCCTCGCTAAATACGTGCAAATTTGTACCTGACAATGGCCTGCGCGTTGATATTCGTCGCTTTACGCGACGTCGGTCGATCGCGTAGAAAGCGCAACGATGAAGCACGGATGTGACATAATCGATAAACCAAATTAACAATTAACGTTAACGGCGAGGTTGCTCGAACGAGTCGCGTCACTGGCGTCTGGTTTCGTGGCCGTTTCTTCCAGTTGCTCTCTCGAGATTCCATTGAGAACACGGTGAACCGATATCGCGAACACAATGGAGCCTTAAAGACCGTCTGAATGGAGCGCAGATGGCTTTCGCGATCGTGCAACACCTGTCGCGTTCATTTACATCGTTGTAGATCTGCATTGGCCACGTAAATCCGTCAGATTTTCCGTTAACTATCTTTATCGTTGGCAGATGTTAACCGCGTTCAGACAGATGCTCGCTACGCTGCCATCGTATTCAATTTGGCAAACATGGCATCGTGTCAGCAAGGAAGAATTCTGGCCAAACCTAGGACGCATCTTTGCGAATGCATTATAAATTATCATAAAAAAAAAAGAAACAGAAATTAATATTACAAAGTCATACTTTTAAAGATGTAAACATAGACAAATTATTAAAATATGTTTCTGTAAGTTAACTTGTGCGTAAGATCGTTTCTCGGTATAACGAGAACCAAAGTCTCGCCTCGTAACTGTCTATCGTTTAATATCAAAGATTAAAAAACGGATTTTCAAATTAAAAACGATAAACTGCAACTTTGAAAGCGGCTAGAAACATCGCAATGTCTCGTTTAATGTTACTGGTAAGACGCTCGTCACATACGCGCAAAATCATCTCGAGTTGCTAGTTCGCCCGACCGAAAAAGTCTTTCTCGCTAATTCTGAATAGTCGTTGATCGTGATCGTCGACTAGCAGCTAAGGAAACGCTAAGAACAAGCGGTAACTGCATTTTCTAATTAGCAGCGATCGCACGTAGATGTTGTATCGTTTCGGAACTGTTAGCAATTTGCTTCAACGATAGTTGGACGATGTAAAAATAACGCAGAGAAAGGAAGCGAATACACAAATATGAATATGTAACTTGTTTGGTTCTTTTTTCTCATCATGCAAATAGTCACTTATAGTCAGTTGTCAGAACGTGCAGTTAGTGTACGTACGAGTATGTACACAGCGAGTCCCAGAAGTATTCCTAATCTTCCCTCCGATTTTCGACTTTGAACGACTTCTTACTAGCGGTATTTTATATAATACAAATTCGACGTAATAATAATCAAAGGAATATCATCGATAAGAATTGTTCTTCGAATTTCGAATAGTAGCGTTTCGAATGCTACGGCGAGTCCTACTTTGAACGATCGATATCTTTTAAAATACAAATTCAATATCGTCGATAAGAATTATTTTGACAGGTTTCGAAATTCTTATCGATGATATGAAATTTGCGCTTTAGAAGATATCGGTCGTTCCAAGTCGACAATTCGATAACTACGAATATCTACTTGCGTGACTCATTGTTATGCACACGTACGCAACGATATGACACGATTATAGTCGTTGTTTGCATTTATCCTCGAGTTCTTATTAATTGTATTGACAAGTTCGTACGTCGGAAACAAATACGAAAAGAAGAGAACGATGGCAATAAAGAAACGGTGGTATTGGATCTGTGCACAAAACTATTCGAGATATGTACATATTTCGTTGATTTCCCAGAGGAGCATCCGGTGCGCCGCTTTTTTCCGCCGGAAGTGGAGGAGAAATTTTACGGCGGAGAAGCTCGCGATTCTAACATATATATATATATATATATATAAGATAGCAGGTTGCTTTAAGTTGTCTGTTCGGAGAAGGAGAGAGCTGGTCGAGAAACAACAAGATCACGATCTATCGGAAACGTCGACGCGCTGGTCTATCCGTTCGATAAGAACCGTGGAGAAGAACCATTTCCTGCGTAAAACCTACATGGCTGCCAAAACGAAGGCGTGGAAAGGCGTTTAAGACAAACAGAAACCTCTGATAACAGGTTGAAGAAAGTCTGGTAGTTCTATAGACGTCTGGCGAGCAACGAGACAAACGCGTTAAAAGCCGCATATACCACAGTGTCTGAAACTTTCAGATTATTACTTTATCTCGTGTCTTACTGGGAAGAAAATATTTGTAGAATTTTCTGTACGTGTATATGGTACGAATACGCGAAACTGCTTTTAATAATAATGCTATGTCACGAATTGCTAATGACTTTGAAGTTTACAAACACTATACATATGTATATATAGATGAAACGAAGCGTAGAATAAGGTAAAGTAAGGTAAGGTAAGGTAAGGTAAAGTAAGGTAAGGTAAGGTAAAGTAAGGTAAGGTAAGGTAAGGTTAGGTAAGGTAAGGTAAAAGAAGGTAAGGTAAGGTTAGGTTAGGTAAGGTAAGGTAAGGTAAAAAAAAGGTAAGGTAAGGTTAGGTAAGGTAAAGTAAGAGAAGGTAAGGTAAGGTTAGGTTAGGCAAGGTAAGGTTAGGTAAGGTAAGGTAAAGTAAAAAAAAGGTAAGGTAAGGTTAGGTAAGGTAAGGTAAGGTAAGGTAAGGTAAGGTAAAAGAAGGTAAGGTAAGGTAAGGTAAGGTAAGGTAAGGTTAGGTAAGGTAAAGTAAGAGAAGGTAAGGTAAGGTAAGGTTAGGTAAGGTAAGGTAAGGTAGGGTAAGGTTAGGTATGGTAAGGTAGGGTGGGGTAGGGTAAAGCAGGTCGCATTAAATTCACTTTTATAGATTCGACGCGTAAGGTAATGCTATTGACGCGATGTTCGAGTCCGAGACGTTTCGATAAACAAACACACTTTTTAAATCAAGCGATAGAATTGTTACACCGATACACCGCTCGATAGGCCAGAAAACTTGGCTGCTCCGTAAGACGTTGAACGCTGCCAAAGTTTCGCTGGCATTCCGTGCGATATCGTCACAGCGACGAGCGATCGCTTTCTACTCGAACCTTAACAATATGTGCTCCGCGTATGCGTATAACGCTTTAATCAAAAGCTTCGATAAAGTAGAAACAGTGCGCTACGTCGGGTACCCTCGATCCCTTCGTCGTTCTTCGTACAGCTTTATATCAAATTGAATTTATCAAATCGATCCGATTGCACCGCGAACGTTCATGGAAATTTGTCCATCTTTTGAATATCGCAATATATCTATCTGCCATTTTCTATGTTCTACGTTTTCGTGTTTCCCAATTTTTGTAACAGACCTAGTCCAGATGTAACGCCGTGAGAAATTAATAATAAGAACAACCCTCAATTACCACGGATTATCGCGCTCAACGAACGACTAATTAGCCAAGGATTTACGAAATATCATTCCGCGACGTGGTGATTATTCGTTCGGAATGCAAGCGCGGAGCGTTGGCGATTCGCGTGATGCGCGGATAGCGTTGGAAAATTTGCCCCGTTCGTTTAACCCGTTTGCTCCGTCGCAAATTGTACACTGTGCATTGTACATTGAACACGCAGCGGACTCGGAAATAACTGTTTTCATCGACGAGGCGCGGCTCCTCGAAGTTCTTCAAAGTCGAAACTCGTAAATCGCTGTACCGCGTGTATCGTGCAATAATTTTATTATCGTCGTGGCCGTTTAGTCTCGCGTGGCCCAGATTTCTGCCGTCTAATGGCTCGCTCTATATCGTTGTAGCAATTCCGTCCAACGACGCGTTCCTGTTGTATTTAATTCACCTCGAACCCTTCGTGGAACAACGAATTCCAAGCTCGTAGACTCGCGCTGCCGTGTCGTCCGTCCCATTGAACGTTCTCGCGCGAAACCAGTCGCGATATGGAACAGCTGGAACGCGTTTCTCGCTTCTGCCGTCGATACGTAAATTCGGTCAACTTTCCCTCTTAAATTTCCTATTCGGATCGATCCGTAGATTTTTCGCAACTGCCGATACGCGTTCATCGCATAAACTTCCAACGTTTCTTTTTTGCTGTTTTCTCTTGCGATTCTTTAATACGTATTTGGACAAGTTAATTGCCGAATATAAAGAACAACCTGGATAGGTGTATCGAAATTGGCAGGCACTTGAGAAACACAGCAGGCAAGCAACGGTCTGTCTTTATTCGACAAAGAAAGCGTTCTTTTACGACTTGTTGCAAGGACGGAGCGCGGGCTTGCTTTTAACGCAGATCGAAAAGCTTTCGTTCTTCGTGAAACGCGTTGCCATTGCTTCGTAAAACGCGCGTCAACGTTGCTCCGTGTTTCAAGTATTTACATCGGATATTCGCCTAACCACGCGCACGCAGTAACCGAACGATTGATCTTCCCTGGCGATTTATAATATCGTGGAAAAGTCTTCGGCCACTTACGATAACGATTTCGTTATCGTAAAGAGTCGTAATGTATATTTAACTTTTCTGCGTCGTTCAGTTCGTCCTCCGTTCGAAATATTTCTTATATCCGAGGATATATACGCGTCGTAGTACGCGCCAGCCTTTGATCGAAATTAACGGCGATGCGCCTTCCTTGAAAACGTAATTACACAATGCCGAATATAATTGTTCGAGTACTCTCGTTCGTTACTCTATTTCCTTCGCGTAACGTTTGCATTTTCGTTCGTAGTATCACGTTCTCGATGCACGTTGCGTTTTACAACGATCCGTTTTGTGTTTTTCAGTGCCACGGGGAGATACTATTTTATAAATAGATATGAATTAATCGAAAGCACAGACACGGAAGGGGCGATGATAAATACACGCTCCAGTATCTAATCGGTCTTCTACGTAATTTGCGTTACGGCATTCGCTTTTGCATACCGATGATCGCAGTGGAATCGCACCAGTGATTACGAGGCCTGGATTTTTTCCGCACCGACGCCACGCGACGCCACGCGACGCCACGCGACGCCACGACGCTTCCACTCGTCGCGAATGCAACGCGGCGTGTCACGTAGTTTTTAGAATACAATGCAGTCACGAATATAATAGAAACATTCTTCTCCTCTTGAGTCAACAACGATACTGTCTCGTTCTCCGCGCAATCTCGCCAATCCGTAAAGAAGACCAACAATGTGATTTTCAATTTTCATTCGCTTTCTATTTGTTCTACGTATTACGAAACTGGCTGCGACCGAAGACTCCGCCTTCGTCGCAGTTTTCTCAAACCGTAGATCGCAACTATTATCAGTGCAAAATTCCATCCGTGGATGATGGGAACGTGGTAAATTTAGCGGACGAACGATATAAAGCGAAGAACAGTAACGCGTGTAATTAACCGTTGTGCAAATAGATCCGTTTCGGATGGTACGGCGGGTGAATGGAAACGGTTGAACGTAAGGGGGGAGTCGCGGAAGGTCGAGGGGGATTGTTAGAAAAATCGATAGCTGCTAACGCCGCGGTCATTTTCAGCTCAACCCCCTTTTTTCGTTTTCTCGGTGTAAAACATTTGCATTTTTTACTCGCGTAACTACGTGTTCGGATCGGCCCGAGGAAAAACGACTCGTCAACCAGCTTCCCGCCGTTGCGATCGCGCGACCTTGCACTTTTAAGTTACGGTTAATCAAAGGAAGGTGTAAAAATCGAAGGGCACCGAAAACGTTCGATAACGAAATTATTGGGTTACAGGTACGAGCTTCTCGAGCGTGGACATAATTGCTCGTATGGAAACTAGCACAAACAAGATTCCGAATTTGCTTTTTCCACCCCGCGATCGCAAAGCGTATCGATCCGCTAGCTATGCGAATTCTTACGTGGCGATTTTAACACGCAAAGAGCAGAGTACTGCTCAGGATACAGAATACTATGCAACTACGTATGTATGTATTTAGCGATCCGTGGATATATCAGCCGATCAATAGATTAAAACGAAAAATGAAGCTGCACGAACGGTGAAGAGTCGGAGCTTCTTTTCGAAATTTCTTTTAGCTTCGTTCAGCTTCGCAACTACAGCGTCGCGGTGTTCCCTCGATATTCTTATAAACAATGAAATAATAAATCACGTAACGATTGTACAAACATCGCGTTATTAAAGATTAGAAATTGTATCTTCTTTTCTTCTCTTCTCGCAACTTCTTTCCCTATAGACGAAACACGTCTAAATTACGAGAAGCATCGCCTTGTTTATCCGTTTTTTTTTTTTTTTTTTTTTAGAAAAAGAAACACGTATTCGAACGGTTTTTCCAACCGAGTCCCGTTAATCCCACGAGGAATTGACAAAAATGGCAACTTCTACCTTAATTCGGATAGCAAGCCTGCGCGTAACCCAATTCTCCGCTTAAGTGAAATTCTCCGGGTAAACTGAATGTTTCGAGGCACGGTGGTATTCGCGTGTCCTCGACCCGTACGAATTTCCTTAATTAACGTTCTTTTAAGAGTACAGCATGGTGAAATTCTAGCAGCAAGATGCTGCGTCTCGCACGTGCCGGCACAACGTCTCGGTTAATTTCGTTCAATTAACGTTCAAGCCAACCCGGGAGGGACCGCCGCGCAATGCCACGTTCTAAACGAGCCACGGCGAGAGATTAGACGTCGGGCCTCTTTCCTATCAACCCGTTAATCCGTTTTATAGTTTCCAACGTTCGAGTAAACAGCCAGTTACTCTATTTTACTAGCGGGTTTCACCGGGTAACCGACAAAATATACGTCCCGTTACAGTTCCTGCTGAACCGTACAACAACGTGTACTGGTTCGCGTTTCCGATGATCGAACACGGAGGAAGATCGTTTTGAAACGATAACGTTCGATCGGCTAACCGGCTGTTAGCGCCGATCGTTCGAGAGAAACGCGCTGGATAACTTTCTCGTTATTCGATTATACGCTACCAATAAGTTTACGCGGAGGGTAAGGTTTCTTGGAACGCGGTAAACCAGGAAACGTTCGATCGCGCGTGGCCCTTTTCTCGCCGATGATAGTTCTTCCGCGAAGAAGAGCCAGGGAAAATAGAAAATAGATAATAGTAAATTCGTAAACCTGGTAGGATTTCTGGCGGAGGAGGTCGGCAATATTTGGCGACACGAGATTCTTTGAAAATGGACAAACAGGGAACAGAGTAGCTCGGAGTAACGAACGATGAATAGGCTGCTTTTATATTTCACGACGACTCGTATCAACGCCACTGATACGTGTATTTCGTCTTAGAAGTTTTACACATATATATCTTTGCATATAGTATGCATTCTGTATACTTTTAAGCCTCCAAATTTCGTAGAAACAGTTTCGCAGTTTAGAGTCTATAGAGATGGACTTGTAGAGCCTTTCAATTGATCAAAACTTGAATCAGTAGCCGCTAATCGATCTCCAAACAGAAAATATACTAACCTACTACTGTAGTCTAGGCAGAGGTTGGAAAAATGAGAGCGAAGAAACGAAACGTTTGACGAAGCTCTCGCTGTGAATGCGCAAGTTCGTTCAGAGAAAGAGACAGCAAGAGTCTACCACGGATCTCCTTTCTTTCTCAACCGTTCTCTTATTTATTTTGTTCTATGTACGACCACGTTCGCGTTTTGTTTCATCGAAAAGTCTATCGCGCTATTTGTGTAAAACCGTATATAAGCGTGCGGCGAACATGCCATAAACAGTTAGGTGCACACGTACCTCCGCCGAGGGTTGGAAATGGAAATACCATAGAGAACGAGGAACATGAACGTTGTTCGAAGCGAAAAAAACAGGGAGAAAAAGTGGGACGCGGCCTGCTTTCCTGAAAGGGTGCTCTGTGTGTCGGGTGGGCGGGTTTCCCCTTCGTGTTCCAACGGAATCAAACCAGGCTCGTCCCAGCTATGAATTTACATCGAGCGCACGCTAGCGGGAGTCTTCTCTGAACGTTCTCTTCTCTAAACCGCGTTGTTCCAAAACTGGTTCCACCAGATCCTCGACGAATAGACGTACGACCGAGGAGGACCTCTGGCGCAACTCGGCCAGTATCGTTGTTCGAGTTTCACGAGTCACGATTTACCGATTTACCGGCCTTGATAAATTCTCTCGCGTAACGGCAACGAGAAACGAGTTTACCAATCAGACAGATCGAGTCTTCCGAGTGAATTTTACTTTCTCCAGCTCTGACCAATTTTCTAACAAATATTTGAAACAAAACTTCTTGTATCTTTCGAGTCGGTCGGCGACGATCACGTCAGCCACCGTGTCGTCTACGTACGTGGAAGAAAGAAGGGACTTGAAAATTCTTTCGACCAGCTGCGTTTATCCGAGACGGAACAATGATCTCATTTAAGGTCGACCACGATCACGGAAGTCATAAATTTCCATTTTATCGAACGCGACCAGGCTTCTCCGTCCTTCTTGGAAGCTTCCATCCTCGTTTCATCACCGGTTCCGTATCGGTAAAGACTCGTAAGAGGCGATGATCGCCGACGTCGATAATTTCTTAGTCACTTTTAACGAGAATTCGACGCGTACACGATATTCTGCTAACGCAAATACCTGTAACTTGCTACGCGAATGAAAGATAATAAACGGCGAGGAAAACCCATCCGCTTTTATCATCGTCTCGATTAACAATTTTTGAACGAACGCGCTTCCACGTGTTCGTTTATTTTTGTACATTTCGATGCTCGCAGTTCCGATAAACGTACGGGTATCTAGTTATTACGAATACTCGAGTTTCGATGTCCCGAACAGTTTCCAAACGATATCCCTGCGTATGCACGTACGACGCCTTCGATTTAAAAACCACTTTCAAGTATATCTGTTTGTCGTTTCGTGAGTCACGAATTACAGTGTATTTTTTTATTGTCTATGACGCATCATCGGGGGTTGAACCCTCGGTTAAAATCGCCCCGTAACACGGACAGGACCCCTTCCTCCGAATATAAGTACGAAGGGTAGCCATGTGCGTGATCTCAGTGACTCTCAAATCTTTACGACCACGTGTCCGCCCCTAATATTACTTCCAACTTGGTTACAACTAAAATGCGATTAATTTCGAAACTTTATCGAAATTATCTGGTACATGCATTGCGATTTATAAAAATTAAAGAACTCTGACAATCGAACTTTTCGTCTATCGAGATTAACAAACAATCCTGATTAATTAACGATATTTAACTTCTACGATGGAATTTTGATATGTATATATACAAGAATGGGTAAAACACTTAGCGAAACAACGGTGTATCGAAGAGTTAGGTACGACTACTCGAGTTTCCAAGGCCAAAGTATTCTGGTCTTGCTACTTAAATTACATACAACGCTCCTGCGGTGCTTATTTATTCGACGGAACGTGTTTCATCCGTTCGAGTTTCCGACAAGTTGCACGAAATTTAGTCTAATTAAAAAAAGCAAGGATATAAAAATAAACGCGAACGATGGGGTCGTGTGGTACGAAGCTAAGAAATCGGAAGCACATACTTGACGCGAGAGAATTAAAACACAAGTCTGCCGCGAGCGCGAAAGCCCATGAAAGTGGACGTAAGAACGATGCCCCATATCCCCATATGTTGTTCCTCCCTCGACCGCCTTTCTTTCCATCGCTCTTGCCGTACATCCCACTAGACTAGCAAATTCTTTCTCCCTTTCTCTCCCTCTCTCTCTTTTTCTCCCTACCCCTTCGCGCATGCAACCATAACAGGGAGGGCACATAGGGCAAACTTGCCACGTGTTCGATTCGAACGGATGTTCTTATCGATCTTTAGCTTATTCGGAGATGCAATTATTTCATCTATATAACGATAGGCGTTTCTAAAGAAAATTGAGAAGTCGCGTATTGTATCACGTATCGCGCACACGTGGGTAGTATAGCGAATCGATAAAATCCGAATTTTGAAATTCTGAAAATTCTAATTGCCCTTCTTACGTTTGTAGCGATTACGCGCAAGTCTGATTTTTTATTTGTCTTTATTAGGCTTTCGAAGCACCCGAAAAGCGCGACGAAACAACGTCAACGTGTCTATAACGTTGTATAATATAATCATTCGCGGAACTTACGAATCTTTGGAACGAACGTACATTCGTATGGAAGAAAAATCCGAGGTAAAAATTTCACTTGTTCGCCTGAAAGCGATTAAAATCAACGATATTTATTTAACATGGAAATTATGAAAGTAAAGTAAGTACAAAGAATCACGTAACATGATGAACGTGAAATTTCGAAAATTATGCACAATTTTCAAGTACGTACGTATGAATTAATGCTCTCAGTTCTTTAATAGCGATAAATCTTGATCGTAAATCATTAGCGAAATTGCATGTTGCAATCATAATTAATCATTTATGTCGGATCGAAACGACAGCAATTTTTTTTTTTTTGTAGAACATTAACAAGCGTCGACTGGAACTGGTTAAGTCGAAGCTAGTCAGATTCTGTGAGTCATAGGCAGCTTTCTCACGGAGTCGCAAGAACGGAATAAACGGAACGATCACGTGGTTCTTTATGCGGGGTCCTCGAATGTCGAAACGACTGACGAGAGACCTCCAGCGTGTCAGGGATATAAAATTTGATTCTTCGAGAGGCGAGATTGAGTTACGGATTACCGAGTCACGAACAACCTGACAGAACCTCTCATCTACCTATCGAAATCTTCAACGACTTTCGCAAAGTTCCGTTGCATCTACATCTCTAGCTTTCGATTTACATATTAAGTTAGACAAATTTCCTACTAAATGGTATAAAAATATAATTTTTTTATTCGAATCTGTTTCCAGATCTCTGTAAACGAGTTAACTCTACGTATTCTGTAACGCTACAACTACCATAACAATTGGATAAATAAATAACGGGAAGATTATAAGGGACAAATATGACAAGAACAATCTTGTTAATTTCCTCGTTTTCACGTTACTTAATAATCGAAAGGATGTACTTTCTTGCATAGTATATTGTAACGTATAGTCGTAAGCTTTATTTTATTCGAATCAGTTTCCAGATCTCTGTAAACGAGATAACTCTACGTATTCTGTAACGCTACAACTACCATAACAATTGGATAAACAAATAACGGGAAGATTATAAGCAACAAATATGACAAGAACAATCTTGTTAATTTCCTCGTTTTCACGTTACTTAATAATCGAAAGGATGTACTTTCTTGCATAGTATATTGTAACGTATAGTCGTAAGCTTTATTTTATTCGAATCTGTTTCCAGATCTCTGTAAACGAGTTAACTCTACGTATTCTGTAACGCTACAACTACCATAACAATTGGATAAACAAATAACGGGAAGATTATAAGCAACAAATATGACAAGAACAATCTTGTTAATTTCCTCGTTTTCACGTTTCTCAATAATCGAAAGGATATACTTTCTTGCATGCTATGTTGTAACGTATATAGTCGTAAGCTTTATTTTATTCGAATCTGTTTCCAGATCTCTGTAAACGAGTTAGCTCTACGTATTCTGTAACGCTACAACTACCATAACAATTGGATAAATAAATAACGGGAAGATTATAAGGGACAAATATGATAAGAACAATCTTGTTAATTTCCTCGTTTTCACGTTACTTTAATAATCGAAAGGATATACTTTCTTGCATGCTATGTTGTAACGTATATAGTCGTAAGCTTTATTTTAATATAGATATAAAGCTTTCAGCAGTAGCTAGTAAATAGATAACAAATCCATAAAGTTTTGTGAGCAAATTAACGGCATACCTGATATCTGGAATATGAGAAAGAATATTTAAAAATATTTTCAGTGTAAATACTTTGCAAGTGAATTCCACGATCAAATTAAAAGAGAGACCGAAAGTTAATAAAAAAATGTCATATCAGTCATATTGGCCGTGGTTCGTAAATTTAGCGTTAAAAAAATGTTAAAGATCTACAAGTTTGATATAAGATCCCTGTGTATAGCAAGGGTTAACATTCCACGTAGTTTCCGTGGTTGATTAATCTTTTTGTAATTAAAGCGTGTTCGTCCGTTACCTTTATAGACTTATCGATTTTAGATTTACGACGAAGCTCCTCAAAGACAACTAAGGTTACAAGTTCTATGACCCGGCCCGTTAAACGCGAGTCAGGTTAAGTTAATCGATATGAAATCTACCTTAAAGACTAATCGTCGCAATCTCGACTGCGAACTTGCTATTTGTGCCAATTGAATTTCCTATCCCATCCATATCGTCGATATTCCATGTTACTTCGCTTTATATAGTTAATGTACGTATCGATTCGTTTACACGCGAACAAATCATAATCTCAACGATTTCACCGTAAACTGAAACGTTCGATCTACCACGCAAGTAAAGAAGAAGAAACACCTTTCCATATCGGAGAAATATATATCGTATTAATTTTTTACTAGATGAATTTCTGCAGTA
Source organism: Bombus difficillimus (assembly GCA_014737525.1). Lineage (NCBI taxonomy): Eukaryota > Metazoa > Arthropoda > Insecta > Hymenoptera > Apidae > Bombus > Bombus difficillimus. Next base: position 144,610 of record JACXIT010000131.1, read on the forward strand.
AATATCTCGGAAACAGTATATACGTCTTCTTAAATTCGTTTCAAATTTTACCAACATTATCAATGCTACGCGTATCTCGTTACAGTGATAATTAAACTCCAAAATATTTTATATAAATACATAAGCGTTCTGTGATAATGTAGTACGAATATCATATATAGCCTCGACCATAGAACAAAAATATCGAAACTATCGAGAGTAACAAAATGACATTTTCAAAGAGAGACCTAGGGATAATAATCGATACGTGATCGATATTTCTCCGTGTCTGATATTTAGGCTTACCGACGTGGTGTCGCCGTTTGATTTCTCCCCGTCGAGTATCCTCTGCCTAAGGGCAAGCCTGTCGAGGCTCGCCAGTCTGTAACTACCTCCAACTTCGCGATCTCGGCTCAATCGTTCGGTCGTGCCGCTTCCATTCCAACCGGCGTTAAAACTCGACGTGTATTTTGGCAAAGTTGGCGGTGGCACTTGACGCGGCTTATCACGGTTCAACATCGAATTACTAGTGTGCAAAAACGACGAATTGTTCGAGACAGTCCTCGTCGTCGACGACCAACCGATCGTCGTTTTTATCCCGTTGCTTTGTGTACCGGCGGAGCCGTTTTGATTTTCCGTCGACATTTCTTCGCGATTTCACGTGATTTCTATTCCACACGATTCTTTCTCTCCTTCTTCCCTATATCGAAACACAGCTTGCTATATTTCTAATTTCCTTATTTCTCTTACTAAGAAAATCATAATAGAGATTTGTGTCACATTTCATTTCTTTTTCTTTTTGTCTAAGGATCTGAAGGAAGTATAATTCGTATGTGTCTAGTAGCGTTGCAGTATGAAATGCACTTTTAATAAAAAAGAAAAAAAAAAAACAAAGAATATACTGTGAATATAACAACTGCTTAGAGTTAGCAATGAATTTTATCACATACGGGCACGCGCGCGCGCGCGTATTCTCTCTTAGATCGCCATTTATCCTGATTTCCCACAAACGTTAAATTCAAGAAATTACAACGATTACTTCATCAAAGATAGTGATATTACAAAGAACTTTGTATAAGGCATTAAACTCTCATTCATCTCCAATTGTAGAAGGAAAGTGTGAGAGAGAGAGAGAGAGAGAGAGAGAGAGAGAGAGTGAGAAAGAGCGGGGGGGGGGGGAGAGAGACAGAGGGTGGGAGGGAAAGAGTTGCAAAAAAAGATTCCTTTGAGCGAATCTTTGGTCACACGGGCGAAACAAGAGATACAAAAAAAAAAAGAACAATGGATTTCGAGTGTGAATTTATATCCCTTGAATGGCGATATGTTGGCCCGCTGTGAAAATCACGACGTGCCCTTGGAAACGCCTTTGTTACACAGGATCAACAGAAACTATATCACGGTCATAGGCTTTGCTGATAATGTTACAAATGAACGCACAATTCGAGCACACATGTAACACGCGCGTATACATATATGTGTCCATTGTGAAATGATTAATCATCTCTTTGCTCGGAGGAAAACCAACGAAAATACTCACTATATTATGATTTTGTGTATATTATATCTGTCACACTGGAACGGGAAAATTTGCGTACGCAAATATGAAACGACACTGGAGTGCCACAGTGTAGTACAGTACTAGTGTAGTACAGTGTAGTACTAGGAGTAAAGAGCGAGAGAGGGTAGTAAGAAAAAGAGTGAAAGAGGGAGGAGAAAGAGAGAAATCTCGTGCATCGGTTAGAATTGCGTGGGCTCATGAACGCCGGTGTTGCTGCTGGTGATTCACGCTGTCGGCAAACCGGCCGAACGTGGCCGCGTTCACTCTCACTTTTCTATGCATTGTTTCATTATCGATTATAGTTTCTCCGTATTTTTTTCTTGTTTTATGAGAAAAGAGAAGATTCGAACAACGTTATTCTTCGTTCCACCGGATTGGCAAGTAAAAGAAAAACAACGATGGGGAAGAAAAAGTTAAACGACCTCTCTCTGCCAAGCACGGACACTAACACACGCGCGCGGGCGCGCATATATGCACACACAGTCTTGCCAACAAAGGTTGACGAAGCGACAACACGAAGACCGACTCATACGACTCGCCAGACTCGGATGTACTGCGGTCCCTAACGCTAACGAACGACCACGCCTGACGCAGCTACCACCGAAAGTGGGGGTAAGTTCGCTACATTGCCGCTTGTGCTCGTCGGATAACCAACGAAGCTGGCTGCCTCTCTTCACTGCGCATGTGTTCCATGAAATAACGACGACCAATAGGAACACGCTATACGAGCAGCCTGGCGGATCAGCGAACATATTGTTCTCACCGTGTATATAGTTCGGTCAGTGTTCCAAGCCGACGAATCATCTTGTTCAAAACCATTTTTCCTAGATCACAAACGAAGATATACCGCAGTCACTGTCCTACGGATCCAAGTGTTTCCATTTAATTTCGGTTTCTGTTTGGGATCACGTAGTTGCTAAACTTTCTTTCGGTATAATATTTTGAATTTTGTATTTCAAACTGTATCGTAAAAAATTGAAATTATTGCGAATCTACATACATTGCGTATCCTATGAATAGTACAGATTATAGATAGATCACAGGCGAATGTATCGTACGTTAATGTCAATGAGAAGAACGAAGAGAAATTTCTAATGTGAAAAAGTTGTACGCTTCCACGTTACGACGATAATTAATGTTATGGCGAAGCTCGTTACGAGTTACAGTCCAGTTTGTTAATTAAAATGAACGAGGAAAAGCATTGCTCTTGTTTACCGGCTGTTTTCACCGATGTAAAATGTAACTACATACTAGACTACTCGGGTATGGTGGCGCTAGGTGTCTGGTGAACTTTTTCTTCGTTTGTTCGTTAATTCGAAAATTTCACATACCGTACCTTATATACATGATCCTTTTTAAAAATGTACGAATTGATATCTAATACGACTTTTACAAATTTTAATACCAAACGTAAGATTGAAAGCAATAATATTCTATCCGTTGTAGTATCGTTTGTTAAAGAATAACGATTTCAGATTGTAAATGATAGAGACCACAAACAATGTGTTTGCGAATGCATGCGGCATTCGGAAATACAACGATACACGTAGCTTAATAGTTCGATGTTCTTATTAGCTCAGGTTCAATTAAGGCCACGATGATGCTTCAAGTATTCTCTGCTACGTACATATATGTATACATACTTGCTAGTGTCGCGTTAGAATACCAAGCATGACATGGCTGCTCGGCAAGTCGATCGGCGATCATTGACACCGTAAAGAACTCGAGTTACACAATATCATTCGGATCATTGCCATTATTCCTGAACGCTTAAAGAAACTTTTGCAATCTTCGTTCTCTCGGTACTTGACGGTTTTTAATAATTTCATACCGCTTTACCTAAATGTATCACAGTTTTGATATCTAACCTACTTTCAACGTTTATCCTTCGATCCGATATTCGAGTAGCGCTTATAGACTAAACTAAAAAATAAAATAATTTAGAGAATTTGCATGCAGATAAGGATGCCGATAGAGCTTAACCTTGATCGTATATGTGTATATACGTGTATAGCGAAGAAACGAAATCGTTTACGAACAATACGAAACATTTTGAAATGTCATTGGTATTGCAACGAGAAACATTTATCACGATTGTAGTGGCAACATTTGAAACAAATCTGTCTAGCTGGGTATCTTTTAACATCGATTGCCACTTCTTTCGTAAATCTTTCGGTTTTTTTTTAAACTACGTGTCAGCCTGCAACAATTCGATCTTGTTATTTTCTTTCTCTTCTTTCCCATTTATCTGTGTCACTTGTTATTTCTCGTTTATCAGAAATTCATTATCGAACGAATAAATAAATAAACATTAGAAAAAAAGAAATATAACGAAAGTAACTACCTGTTGAGACGGTTTGGTTAGTTGGCCATTGTATCTGGCAAGGATCGCCGGGTTTAGACGACGTCTCGATGCTGCAGATGCTGACATTTTAACGAATCTATCGTCGGAACGATCGTCCTCGTTTTCTTTATTAATCGCGCACCACTCGTTAGAATTCAATCGATCATCGCCGTTCGCCAGACTTTACGTACCCTCTGACGTCCGTAACATTTTCGGCACTCGAGCACGTAATTGATTATACGAATCGATAAGGAACAACTTTAAACACACGAATAAACGACTGGCATCTCGCAATAGCGAAGCGTCGGAACCTCGGAACAATTAATTCAACTACTTAAGGAACGAATTTCGCGTGTCTATATGACAAAGGCAATTAAACACCAAAGGCAGGATTAATTGGACGCGCTCACGCGATAACTTCCAACGAGCCTGATTATCAGTGGTTATCGCAATTCCATGACAGACCGCGCCGTGAGTATCGCACATCGATTGTCCCTTCGTTTCGGTGCAAAACTTGCACCTTGCGTTCCAAGCACCTTACTCACTGTGATGATTTTGATTGTTCGCGTGAATCGTATCACTATATCGTCGACCGCTGATATCTCGAACGTTTTCCTCGAACGTTACACCGCGTGTGTCAGAAAGATCACAGAAAAGAACTGTCGCTTAACACGTTCAATCCGATACGATTCATCGATGATGCTGAAGCGACGGTTACGTTTCGTCGTCATTTAGATATTGCTACAGTTACGAACCGGACGTTAATTTCTAACAAAAATATATACACACACACGCATATATATATTATTTTACAAAAAAAAAAAAAAATTGTTAAATAACGAAAGTTGAGAGAATTACGTAAATTACGAAAAGATTTCGAGTAATATGCTAGATATAAATATAGTAGATCGAACGCGTCAAGATTTGAAGGAATAACGATGCGATATCGGTGTGAAAAATATGCCCACTGAAAGGATCGAAGCAGGGATCGATCGATCGGTCGTATTTCGTCAACGAATTACGAATGGAAGAAAATACGAGGACAAGAGGCAATGGTAAACGAAACAGTCTCCTTGGTAGGTGAACCAAATCGTACGGATTGCCAGTACGGAAAGCACGTCCGTGATTTTAGTATTGCGAACACGGGACGCGCTTGCACGCGTGTCGGCCGACAATTGGAATGTGACTAGCCTTATCAGAAACTTACCGCTGCCGTGGTGTCCGAAGTAGCCGTGGCGGTTGTGACGTTGTCGTGGTTATAGCGATCATCGTCATCGTGTCGGCGTTTATCGCGTAGCGTGTGGTCATCCAACATCCGCGTGAAACCGGAAACAGAAAAACGGAGAGAGAGAGAGAGAGCGAGGAAGGAAGGAAGGAGGAATGCGATAAAAGGATGTCGGGGATAAGGATGAGGTCCGGCGATGTTGAAGGAAAATAACGTTCATGTTAGTACGTTGCAAACAAAATATCGTCGAATTTGCTAGACGAAGCGTACGACTAAAAAGACAGATCTCTTAAAAATATTCGTCTTGATAATAATAAACATTGCCGTAATAATATATTGGGAAAAATATTTGCACGTTTTTGCCAATCGCGTTCAAAGTGAAAAATCTGATACCTCATTTTTACGGATACCTGAAAAGCGACCACGTTTTATACGTAAAATTATCACGTTCTTTCCTCTGTCGAAGCCACGATATTCAACGGTTGTAGAAATTCTCCAAATAAACGAATTGCTTTAGGTAACTCGAAAATTGGTTATCGTGTATTAAATTATGTAAAATGGGTATCGAGTACGCTTATTTATATTATTACGAGTAGAGTTTCGTCTAAAGTCCAAAAGTATGTATATCGTGCCTCAATTATTATACCGTTACGTTCGCCATACGTTCTTTCTTTCTCGTCATCTTGCTCGATTATTGATTTGTATTCTCTACACTGTCAATCTACACGGTGGAATGCGGCGAAGGAATTAACGTAATTGAAACTGGCAAAGTGCCGAGGACAACCTTATTGGGCAATCGGGTCATTCGATTAGGCGATCCACTAATTATCTCGAGCAGGGTATTAACGCGTTAGAACGTTACAGCGGAACGTACTCGTTCTGATTCTACGTTATCGATACACAGATACATGTTCGTTGCAAGATGCGTCTTTCCCTGCTAACTCGTGTACAAATACAAATAATTATCTTTATACCAGTTAACGATGTTTCCAATTCTCAAGATATCTCGAATATCGTTCTCGTTCCAACCGACTAGAACGCTGTGTGACGATCCGATTAAAAAAAAAAAAAAAAAAAAGAGGTACGTCTTTCGAGCGAGCAATTTAATCGAAATATCGATAACGCGATGCGAATTAATTCGTCTCGTTCGACGAAAGTGGAACACGCGTAAATTGTGCCTGTCGATTTCACGAAAGGATCATAGTCGCGATTTTCTGAAAATATCTTCATTTTAATAGCAGGCTAGCGTTTTAGAGACCAAACGATCAATATAAAACTGTGTACCACCTGCGTAGATGGAAAAGATATTGAAATAAAATGTTTAGAACTTCCTCTCGTTGTTACAACGTTGGAAAGCAGAATCGATTTTGAACGAAACGTTAATTCGTCGATTAACGCTGCGTTCAACGTTGGCTCTTAACGGATCGATCGCTTCACGACCCCATAGAGCCTGCCAACGTACGTACGTACAACGAATTAACTCTAATTTCTCTGTCAATCGAAAAATCAAAACTTTGTTTTTTTTTTCGTTCGCGTGCTACGATTATACGTCGCTAGATTATTTCATTGGTAATTAATGGAACCGCGAAAGAAGTCGCTTACGTGTATTTTGCGGGATCAACACCACGGTGGAGGTTTCCATTTTGATCATTGGAATATCAACAACTCCTCCCCTTTACTTTGTCGCTGCTATCAAACTTTTTCTTTCGGGCTTGAAACTCGCTGGAATCACGGGACCAGCTCGAGACGCGAGTAAACGTGGCACGAAAATAGATATCGCAAAAAGTAGAGAACCGCGAAAATGCCGGTGTCGGATCTTAAATATCATGAGAATTCCCCTTGTGCTGGTTCTGGCACATCCATTCGACCGTACTTTAACTCCGCTACATCCTGCGGCCCATCGTCGATCCGATCCTCGTATTTTTCGCTATCCTTGATAAACCTCATACGCTTGAGAAAAATAGTACACGACAGAAGAAACGTTAATACGCGCGATCCTCTTTTTAAATTTCACGCTAAAGTTCCCCTTAACCCACCAAACACCAAGCACGAAAGCGAAAAAGGTAAAGAAAGCAAAGAAAGTATAGCGTTTTCAAGATGCAAAAAGATATATATATATATATATAAAACCCTCGCGCAATATTTGCAGCTCCTTTTCATAACCATTAACGAACAGACGAAGCGACGCTAGAAAATAGAATAAATCGACCGATGAAAATATTGCAAACGTTGCGCGAGACGTTGCGTTGGCGCGGTGTTGGCGCGGTGTTGGCGCGGTGTTGGCGCGGTGTTGGCGCTTAAGAAGATAAAACGTTAAAATGTTCTTGCTCGTCGTGGAAACCAAAAAAGTGAGAGAGAAAAGGGAGAGAAAAATTCCAAGAGCGCAGGATCGAAACGTCGAAACCAAATTATCGAAGACCTTGGAGCGCGATATCGCTCTGAACGAGAGATAACGTTCGCTCTTAGCGAAGAATTCCTCTGCGACGTTCCTACGTAGGTAAAATATCGTAGTAAACTACTAAACGCGTATCAGAGTAGTAACCGACGATCAACCGTAAATGCATGTAAAAAGTGGAGAAGATAATAACTGTGTATGGAGACGGATCGAACAGATGGAATAAACGAGCCGGCTGTCCCCGTTGATTTCTCTCGATCTCGATATCGGATGATTCTCGTTTCGTCTCGTTCGTATCGCGACGGATCGGATAACGCGAGATAACCGCGATAGAAACGAGATTCCTAAGATTCGTGCAGCGCTACAAAAGCGGCGGAAGACTCGAAATTAGATTAGCCAGGGAGAGCTATCGGCTGGAGATTTCACGGCGCGTTTTCTCGTTACTCGAGCGGAACGAAAGCGTTTGAAATTCCATCGATTCCTTCTTCCACCGATCGAACGACGACTCTGCCAGATAAAACGATCTCGATCGATGAAAACGGTGCTCGCGATGACCGATCGCTCGAACGACCCGGCTAACTCCATACGCTTGCTTCGTCCTTGGTCCGATCCTTTGTTCGCTCAGTCGTATCGAAATACGATCGGTCGTCCAACCGAAACACGGAATCTCGATTCCTTCTCATCGAACACGCGCGTTTTTCATCGTCAAGGAAGAATCGTCGCGGAAACAATGAGTTATCGAGAGACACCAACGTCGAATCGACTGCTCCGATTACAGTTCAAAGCGTTTAAACCGCACTGCTACCACTACCACTGCTCTGTTTGTTGTACACATGGCAAGGATTCCACTCGTGGAATCGCGAGAAATTCGAAGAAACGCAGGAAGAACGCGAAAAGAATTGGATGTTCGGTAACCTCGGTGGAGGGCTCCGCGTGTCTACACTCTATACGTCGAATACAGAAAGTGTACTAAAATGTTGACGAGGCACGCGGGTTCACGATCGGCCAGCGGCGTGGTGGCGAGCCTCCGCGTGTTTCACGTGCCGGCGATGAAGTGGCCGGCCGTTCTCTGTGCGCGGCACAATTATAATGTTAAACCTAGCGTCTTCTCTCTGCCTCCCTCTTTTCTTTCTTTCCTTCTTTCTATTTTACGTTCCGGCCGGTGCACCGGTTCTAAGCTACCGTGGCTCTTGCCCCGTCAATCACCCGCCCAACTTCCATCCTATACGCACCGCGCATTCCCATTTATTCGTTATTTTTATTTCGATCGCTCTCGATCGTATCGTCGCGTATGAATTTGCATAGGAACACGCGCGTAATCTATCACGCGTCCGTAGCGACGCGTTTAACGCTTTAGCGCGAAGTGTTCTAATATATTTCGTGCCCATTTTATAATCCGCCATCTCCGTATTTCCGTAAAATGGCATTTTCTAATGGACAGAAAAATGAACCGAAGAAACGCGGTGGACTTTCTTCCATCGTTTTTAATTCGTCACGCTGAAGCTCGAAATCATTGGCTTTCTTCTCGCGGAATAGTCGTACCGCGAAACGAATAACCTTTTGGAAATCTTCGCGGAGAAATTTTCTATGAAACTAATTGCAATTAAAAATAACCGTGGCAAAGCCCTCGGGAAACACATTGCGACCCTCTTGAGTTAGTCTCGAGTTGAGAGTCGCCGCGACCCTTTTTGTTCGAGATCTGGGTTTTAGTGCCCTGAAAAGAAATTTTACACGTTCTTTCGAAACGTTACGTTTCTCCGTACAATTTTTCTAGGAAAGTAGAGAATCAAAAATTTGACATAGGATTGTGTAACTTGCAAGTTATATGTCACTATAGAACAGTCATAGCTGTAGAAATAAACGAGAGGTCGATGACACAGAGGTAAGACGGAATTGGAAGAAAGTTTGACTTTTTCTTTCTCATGGTATAACGTGGATGAAATATCGACGGGTATATGGAGAATTCGAAACGAAAGAAGCCTCTTTCTGCGCTTAGTTGTGAATAATACATGACGCGGAGTTGCTCGCTGTGTCGAGTACGTATATATGTATACTCGAAATTCGAGCCGAATAAAATTCATTTTGCGCAAACCGAGTCGAAGATCGGTACTTTTAGCGGCTCCATTATTCAACGCTATTCAAACGCTTGTTTCGCTATTCCATTTTCTTGCGATACTACCAAATATTTATTTACCAAATATTAATCTTATTTTTACAAATTTATATATAATTACAAAGAGGTGGAAGTCGGAAAATTCGTTTATCTACTAAATATTATAGAGAGCGCTATACTTCGAGTATTTTACATATCCCCTTGCATCTTCAACATTTCTTCAAACACCCTAGAGAATTTGGAAATGTCCACTGATAATTTATCGATAAATTATCGGTTACAGAATCCTGGTATCGATAAGATAATGATTACAAAAGTGAAATTCCAACATGCGGCCGTATAATTTACTTATATTCTCGTTTACTCTCCCTTATCTTCCGTACATATGTACATATACCGAATTAACGACTCTATCGATAAGTTGCTAATATTTAGCTAATATTTTTCAGTCGACGATCGTTTAAATAGAAGCTTCGATTCAGGATGCAGTCGGAAGAGGCGACAAGAAGAAGTTCCAGCCATCTTTAAATACAGATAGCTATTCATTCAAGTTTAGCTTCGAGGTCAGACAAATGAATGTACAATAAAGCAAGGTTCGGAATGCGTCGCCAATCGGTAATAACTGATCGTTATATTTCATTTTTTTTCCCCCCTTCGTCGCTCCTTACTCGATGATTCCTCGTATTCAACGTAAAATTATTTCACAAGCGAAATCGAAGAACAATCTGAAATTATTCGTTTCGTTAGCCCATTAAAAGTATAAAGATGTTACAAATACGTCAAATTCTTTAAACGTCAGAGAATTGTAAAATCCAGGTGGGAGAATTGGCGAAGAGAAAGACACTAAGCAAATCCCTGAAATTTATCGTTCGTAGTAAAAAGAACGACCGAACAAACAAACTAAAGAAACAAAATTCGATAGTGTAAATTGATTGAAAAATGTTAATGCAATGCGTCCGTCCCTAATGGATTAGAAACAACGATATGATCGCAACTTTCTTTCACTAAGGATATAGATAGACACACCTTTCAGGAAGAAAGTAGAAAAAACACGGACAGGCAAGATGTACATACTCGCTATTATTGCATTACTACCAAGATCAAAATATATGCGACAGATATGATTTCACCGAGTCGTGTAGAATAATAGTTTAATGTTACATGACTGAAGAAAACGAGCTAGTTGGGGGCACCGTATTACGGCCACTGGTAAAACAGCTGGATCACAAACATTAATACTATACGCTAATATTAGATACTACTATATGATACTCTTTCCGTACCAACGATATTCCTGATATTTTTTAATAAATACCAATGTTACAGACTTGAACGCATCTATTGGCTTGTAAATACGGAATTAAAATAATAAAAAAATAATTTCTATAAGGTAATTTAAAATAATCAAGTTGTATTATTTTTGTTGCGAGACACGGAGCGAATGTAATTAAGATAAACAGCGCGCAGGAAGAGAGTTCAGCTCTCGGAAAAGATTTGTTTTGATTCCTCCTGGTTAACTTGAGATGGCAATTTACACCGTGCTATTTAGACCACTTGTGTACGGTTGAGTAAGCGATGGTGATAAGTGAGATGAAACATAACATTGAACTACACCGTACAACCAGTAATGCAAGCTGCACGATCTCCTACAGCGAGAGTAGAAAGAAAACTCTATCTTTAATTCCTAGTTACTGAAAAAGAAAAAAACTAGTTGACAAAAAATTTACATATACTTATCCTGATCTTAACAAATGCTTATTTATATCATTAAATCGTTTTAAGTATTTTAATTGTATTAACATTGTCTGAATCTGAAATCGCATACGCACATTATGCATGGTGTACACGATGCTTGTAATGAAAAATACACGTATAATACTACAATATTGTTATCTAATATTTATTGCAATAGGAAGTCGCTTATTAATTGTCACACAATACGCCTATACGTGATACAAAAAAAGTGAGAATATATTATGTTTCGCACAATGTTTTCATAAAATGTTGCTGTTGACAGAGTTCATACGAAAAGAGAATAGTAAGAACTGTACACGGTACGAAAGAAGGTAAGAATGAACTACGCGTTGTAGAATGACAAAACTCAGAGGAATCTCAATTCTAAAGATATACGTGATGCAATCGTAAAGAGTAAAAAGTAATAATGCGATTTACGTGGTTAAATTAAAACGGTTGAAAATGTGTTTCGTCAAATAGTTGGTAGGTTAGGTCGGCTGCTGTATTGACCGGGCAGTTACGGCTTACGGCGCTGTGTATTGACGCAAAAATTTGGCGCCCTCAAAATGGTTGTCTCAACGAGCCATCGAATTTCTACGTATTGCACGCGTTGAAGGATGCTTCTCGCTACTCACCACTTCTCTGCATCGTTCCGCTAGGTCGTTACGATTCATTAAACATAACTCTACCGATCGAACAGCGTGAGAAAAATTTTAGCAGAACACCACCAACGTATCCATCGACACGACACCAAACCCTGTCAACGCGACCAACTACTCGTGCCTTAACCCAGCCGCTACCGCTGTCTGGCATGCGTTTTCAAATGATCTCGAAGAAAGTCGAATGGTAATCGAGATATGCGTGCGCAGAAACGAGGTTATGTCAACGATTCGACCATCGAGCGAAAGCTTTTTACGAACAATTGACCCAACACTTTCGTCGTACAATTGCTATGAAAATACTTCCTATTTGTTTCGACTACGTCATAATATATATATTTAACGTCAAGCTATTACCATGCTATAACTTACATTCATATTTTAATTTACGATAATTGATAAATATTTGAATTAGAAGAGACACGTATACTTTAGATGGCATACATAACGTGGCTTTATTTACCAAAGTGCATTGTATAAATGTTTTTAACAAATTTACACATTTTCTATTCCTGTTTACAATTAGTATAAAGTATAAATACATATTAAATATGTACATATATATTTTATTAAGTATATCGTACAATTTTTAAACGTTGAGAACTACCTTCACGGAGTAGGAATATTTAAGTTATTCGTTTAGGAATTGTAAGATGGAAATGTTGGACGTCTTGCTCTGCGCGATAAAGGGAAGATAATAACCATAAAAGAGTAGATAATTGTATAAACAATATGAAAAGTCATCAGTCAGTTTTTAGTTATTGACCAGTTTGGTGTCATCATCGATAAAACGTTAAGAGTGATATGGCTAATCTACCTAGGATTAACGTTGTAAATGCCACTAACATCCATAGTGCTAGTCTATTCCTTTTTCATGGATCAGGTACATTTATATTACTTGTCAATAAGTTTTTATTTATTATTCGTTATCTTTTATATGAAATAATTGATAGATGAACGTTGAAAGTCATTTTTCATATTACTATTTCAGGAGCTACTGGGAGTAATTTTAAAGAGTGGATCGATATTCTGAATAGGGAGGAATTAAAATTTCCACACATAAAAATTATTTACCCTACCGCGCCTCTTCAATCTTATACACCTCTTAATGGGGCGGTAATACGATAAATTGACACAATAAATTTAAAACGCGTGAAACAGATTGATAATGTGTACAAATTAATTGTTATTCCAGCAAAGCCATGTATGGTTCGATCGTAAGAGTATATCTATAGAAGCCCAAGAAGACGCTGAATCAATAAATTCAACGTGTATAACTATTGCAGAACTCATCGATAAAGAAATTTCTGACGGTATACCAAATGATAAAATCGTTCTTGCTGGTTTTTCAATGGGAGGAGCCCTATCAATGTATTTATCGTATAGGTACAAATTATCTTTAGCTGGATGTTGCGCTATGTCTAGCTTCCTTAATAAAAATTCACTTGTATATCAGGTACATATGGTGGTATAAAGTCCCGTATTATTATTTTTTAATATCGACACATTTGACATTTGTTTTTTGTTATCGCGTATAGCATTTGAAAAACAATCCAGGAATACGTGCTCCACCTCTTCTGCAATTTCACGGTGTTAATGATAAGCTAGTCCCGATAAAATGGGGAGAAGAATGCTATAACGGTCTGAAAGAACTTGGCGTTAATACTCAATTTGTGCCGTTAAATGGCGTAGATCATGAATTAAGTAGCATTGAGATACAGGCCTTCAAAGCGTGGCTTTTGAACATTTTACCACAGAAGTTATCTGACTGATTTAACTATACGAAATTTGTACTTTTGCAAAATATTGTTATAAATATTTTTACTAAATAAACGATATATGTATGAGAAAAAAATGTATTTATTCTTCGAGCAAAATTTAGAAACTAATAAGAAAGATTATGTTTAAAATATCAAAGTAAAAGAGATGGGAAAGGGTAGAAAGAACTACAACGATTTTATGTACGAGAGTGGGGAACAGGATAGGAGGGAGATAAACAAGCGCCACCGAGGAGAGCATCGACGAATCGTAAGCCAGTGGTCTGAAGGGGTCGTGAGAAGGTGCTGCGCCCCACAAGCAACGGAGAAGTTCGAGGGTAGTAAAGTAGTAACGCATTCGACACACTGGCCTCATATACCGGATATAACCCACATATTAAGGTACATACAACGAATAAATACTACCGTTTTTGTAATCGTTATCCTTTCGACGAAACGAAGATTTAGAAGAAGTCAAAAGTTCAAATGTTACTGTGTTACTTTGTATAGATCGATAGTTATAAATCGTGATGCAAATATTATGCAAATATTGTTGAGACTAAAAGTGATTATGTAGCGTGAAACTTGCCCATCGAATTTACTACATATTATCACATGTACACAGTTTTATCTTTCGGTGTGACAATAATGTGCGATAATAATGTGCGTGAATCATGGCTACGACATTGTTCAAATATATTATTACAAACAAGTATTATATTTGCATTTAACTTGTAATTGATTAATCTCAATCTCGAAGAATCGCTAATTAGTTCAATCTGATTTTACAAACAATTAAATCAATTCGATTTAGAGATATACGTATATTAGTGACGTTTCTAGATATTACATCAAAATTATACGGCGTAGAGAAACGAAATATTTTAAAAAGTTATCGTGTGAATGCACGATGCATCGACAGTAAATAATACTTTTTTTTTCTTTTTTGTATTATTTAATTTGTACTTTACAATTTGTTCGGCTGGACATTCGGTAAATTGTAAATAATATGGCGCGCCTTCATCTGCAATCGATGACGTCAAAGTCAACGGAAAGGGATGTCAACGATTCGATTTAACAATTAAATGGAATGCCTGCATCCTTGCAAAGGTTTCGAATGAAAATATGTCAAACGTGAAACGAATGAAACGAATATTGTTCGCTGATAATCAAAGAGCGTTAATTAAATTGAAATGTGTATCATGTGTCATCGAGTGTTATGCAAAATTTGTCGCACAAGTAAATATCGTTTGACTTGAACACGACATAGCTAAAAGAATTCTCGAATTCGTCGCTCTACTATATAAAAACCGTACTGCGTCTGATGAAATCGATCGGCGGACGTTTCAGGAAATTTGAATTTTCAATCGATGAAATTCAATCTTGTTACAGTATACAGCTGTCTAAAACAAAACGAAGATAACAGAGGAGAAAAAAGAGGAACAGAGAGAAACGACGCTAACGAAAGTACGTGACGAGGAAATGTCGCGATGAGATACGACGATAGGACCTAAGCGTCGGAACTTAGGTCGCGAGGAGGGAACAAAGAGGGGCTAAGAAATAAGAAACGAAATGTATTGGACAGCGGACGTTCCTAATTGAAAAATAGAGGCATCGGAGGCGAAAAGCAGCAGGTTGATGTTAAGTGGGGAGATATTAAAATGGGTCAAGAGTATCTCCATGATGACAGTGTACTTACGTTGTTCGACTTCACGCTCGATGCCTTCGTGAAGAGATTCTCCTGCGAACTCGTCGCGAGGATCATTAAGTCCGCGATATAATATAACACCGTCATCGTTTCCTCCAATGTCATTGACAACGAGCTTCAAACTGGTTCCAATGTAAATTAATAATCTCGACCGCGTGATATTTCGCGATAAATTTCAAAACGAGCAAATTTGCCGCGGAAATATAATAATTTATTAAGAGATAGAAAAGAGGAACGAGATTGTTAATGGAATTGTTATCTTGTCGTGTCAACGATAACTAACTAACGTACCACTTAAATTGCGTGTACGTTGATTGGATTGTTGTTAGTTTATGTAAAAACTTTAAATCGCGCGATGCGATACGTTACGGGCAACGACTGTCGACATAATCATTTTGTGTTTAAAAATCGTTGAAGGGGAGAAAAGGATATTTTTCTGCGAAATTTAAGAAGATTATTTTCCTGGTGTACGGATCGCGCAAAATTACGGAGTCTGTGACCACCACGGGGGCGACTTTGCTGTACAACATTACTACCCAAGGTAAATGAATCTTTTATATTTAATTACACCTTTATCTAATCGATTTTACATATAATTGATTTCAAATAAAAGGAACTTGAAACTTGTGGTAAGAGACAGAAACGAAGATTGTTTCAAAGGATACTACTACATACATATATTTATGATACATGTATCTGTTATGCAAGAAAAACAATTTATTAAATATAACATATCGCAAATTGAAACGATGCGTTTCAAGTTGAATAATTGAACGAAAACATCATGAAATATATTTGCATTTTGCTAATGAAGAAACCGCAGTTCCGAAGTTTAGCTACGACAATTACCAGATTACCACTTTCTCTGTATCAGAAAACGTACGTAATATTCCGACACTTTCCAAGTAATCTATGAACCTAGGTACAATTGGAATTATTGACCCACTATCGTCGGCTGTAATATGTCAAGATTACCGCACTCTTCTCACTTTCACCTTACTTTACTTCCCGACAGATAACGAAACATATTCTGTTAGCGTAAAGCGTAAGAGAGAGCGTTCCAACGTTCCAAGTTGTTTCTCGCACGTGTTATAATTGATGCGCTTCAGGTAGCTTCGTTACCATTACCATTATCGTACAGTACGATCATTTCTCTCTTCATCGAACTCCGTGACAACGATGTATAACATTTAATATTTAAAATGTATCTACGTAAAAATAATTTATACCGTTAATAATTAATAGAATAAAAGAAGGCAAACGAAGGGATAAGATGAATTTTGATGGAATCAACGTGGGTCGATGTGGGTATGCTAGAAACATTGCAGCAGCGATGGAAAATGTACGATTAATTTTTCAAATAATGTAATAAAATGTTCGGTAAACGGCGATAAAATTTTCCTTGCATTAAAATTCATCGTACAAAATTGGATTATTGCCAAGAACAGATGCGTTAGTATCGCTATTTACTCCGCATTGCGGATTGAAATACATTTATCGCGTGAAAGGGAAAATGTTTGCGATTAATGTCCGATTGTTCCTGCGAAACGTGTCCAATAGGCGGAAGCGGAGCTCGCCGCGAGAGAATAATACCTGAACTTGGATTTCCTTTATATATAATATATTAGCGCATAAAATAACTAAATACAGAGAATACAACAGGGTAAAGTATGTAAATATAGGATAAAATAAGGAAGTAAAGAAGTTGATTCAAACTATTGTGGTTCATTTATATATGAGCCAATGATACTAACCAATCGAAAATATTTAAGAAAGGAACGACGATTACAGGGGAGATGAGCAACAGCGCTGGGTTAGGATTCGGCATCGGTCTCGGCGGCGGCGGCGAGGGTCCAGTTCTCACAGCCGCTCAACAACGCCAAGGGGTAGTCACTTTTTTGGTGATGCTAGCTGTGCTCTGCTTTATATTCGCTTATTGCTGTTGGGGCGCACCGTTCTGCAGATCATTGTGCAGACGACATTGTTGCTGCCAACTCGAAGATCCAGAGCCAGATTCACGATTTAGCAATAACGAGCAAACTATGGTAGCAACACCAACGATTATTCTCTTGCCACACGGTAGGATGCTCGTTGTGGATGGTACGATCTTCACGCAGTTTCAAACCGATCCAACTGGTGAGATTGCAAGTGTATACTAAACCTTGGTGCTCCTTTCTTCTTCTTCTCCTTTTCTTTTTTTTTTTTTTTTTTTTTTTTTTTTTTTTTTTTTTTTTTTTTTTTTTTTTTCTCACATTATGGAAGATATAATATAACAAAGAATCTTTCAAGTTGTAGAATATCAACGAATCGAAGACAAAAAATGTTAGTTATTCTGTTTTATTTGTCGGAACAGGTTTAGATTTGGTGGAACTAGGTGATAGCGTACTACGTGCTCAAAGAAATCCACGAGGCATAATTCGACATCAGTTGCAAAACAGCCAAGGTAGTATACTTGAGATGGACGCAGAAACGTCGAGCAAAGATAGCTTAGGATCCGTTGGGTGTTTTCCACCACCAACTTACGAGAGTATCTATGGTAAAGAAGAGTCGGATATGCCGCCATCGTATTCCGATATCTTACTACACAGGTCAGTTTTAATTCTAAAGATACTTGCGATAATTTCTCTTTAATAGATTTGATAATTCTATCGTTAGGTTTGCCAATCTTCCTCATGAGATAGATATGCACGGTTATTGTCACGATGGCAAAGAAGAAATTGAAATGCAGAGCTTAGATGGTTGTCCGCATATACTAAGCAATCCGATGAATACAATAGCATACCCTTATGCGACAGTGACGAATTTCTCGAGTCAAAGCTTCCCACGAAGGACCGTCTCGAGAAATCCATCCATCATTAGCAATCCACTTGATAGCTATTACGTCGATAACGAATTAGAATTATACCGGTTGAGTCAGGAGATGGTACCGCGAGTATTTAGTAATGCGAACTTTGAGACTCTTAGATCTTATCAAGATGAAACTTCGTTTTATAACGTGAACGGAAACGTAAGCGAACGACAAAGCGATACGTTGTTGAATAATGGAAATTATTGTTTGTCCGATAATAATATTCGAAACAACGAAAGAGCGATCCCAAATAATACCGATCAAGTATCGAGGAATATAACGTCGGCAAATGAGTTAATGAATACAAGAAATCTTGTTCGAAGCATGTCGAGAAGTAGCGAAGAAAGTAGAAATAACATAGAAAATTCACAGAGAGATAACCAAGAGACTGGAGTAGTTTTCGTCCGGATATCACGTTCCGATGATTGCAACAATAGCCACGCTTCGCAAAACTGGTATAACGACGCAACTGAAAACGATAGGTCGAGAGCACAAGCAAATCAAGAAGATCAATCTAGTCTAAGAAATATGCATTCCGAAAATGGCCAGACGGATGAAACCAATCACAATATGGAATCTAATCCGATAGGATATTATATAAGAAATCAAAGCACTGACGAGGCTGTCGGTAGGTCGCACAGGCTAGAAAGCGAGGCTGTTTATTCTGACGAAGAGACTAGAAATTTTGGAGCACTGGCAGACATTCGCGAAAGTCGGGTATAACGTGAGATATAACACTGAAAATATATGATAACAATCGATAGGAGGTAGTAAACTCTCTGACCAAAGGTGCATATGTCGATAAATTACATTCTGTAAAAAGCTTATAATAAAAGTGGAAACATATTCTATTAATGTAACAGTTTGTTTTCATGGAAATTAATTACTTTGAAACGTATCTTAAATAATTGAGTTCGCAATACTAAGAGCGATCGAAATTTAGTAGAGAAATCTATTATACAATTGAAATTGATATTATTTAATTTATCAGAATCAAATATTTTTTTGTTAGTTCTTAATCTAAATGTACCATGATGGGTTTTAAGTCTATTTGTACACAAAAAGATAATTATAACATTTAACAAAGCATGGAAAAATGCGGACAAATAATTCAACTGACCTAAGAGGATCATCAAATTGTTTAAGTCCTGAAAATAATTTTATATACAAAAAGGTACAATCAATTTAATTATGGCATAATAATGAGAGGAGAAAGACGAGGAAAAGTTGATTCAGTCCGTCCAAGGGTTAATCTACACACTAGGTTCAGTAATTGTTAAGTAAATGACCGTCGTAAATGAATTCAAATATTTTTTACGCGTTATTAGTAATCTATTCTACAGACTACTTGTTATATATTTGCTTTTTACATTATTTTAGTATAAAACGCAATACAGTTAACGATTTCTGAAATTTAAACTTAGATGCAACAAGCTCATAATTTATATTTTTACGTGTCACGAGAAAACAATGAATATAGGATACATAAAAGTAAGATGTGTATAGAATAACTGTTGGACACGTGTCCTATGTACAGGTCCTATGTACAGATTATGTATATGTAAATGTATCTCCTGAATTGAGTTTGAACTTACGACTCTAAAAGAATTATAGCATAAATGCATAAGATGCACACTGTTATTTTACAAAAATATACTACGTGGAGCTATTGTCCACGCACACATACTCACACACATGTCGTATTTATATGACATAAACAAGATACAATGAAAATTGATTTTACATAGTGTCATATATGCGTTATAAATATACACTAAGTCACATGAAAATTATACACTGAACACATTATTACCGTTGTTGCATAGATAAAAAAGATATCAAATTAAAGCTACTAATGAAATAAAGTATTTAATAAAAAATTGAAACTTTGTTTTTATCTATATTTTTTTCTAAATATATAGGTAATAAAAAAAGAATAGGAAACCAAAAAGGTTAAAATAAAGGGGTAAAATTTTACTCGTAATAATTTAATTAAAGGATACTCTTTAATCGTCACCATGAATCGACGATTGATAGTAGCATACCGTTAAATTAATTTTGCACGGATCATTTCTCACATATGCATCGGTATTTTATATTTTTTTACTATTTAATCGTCACTATCTACGTCTTCAGGGGCCGAAGAATCTTCATCTACATCTTTCCGATCCCAGTCCTTCAATTTCGTTCCCATTACAAAATCTTCTCTCAGCACATTCCAAATTTCTTTTTCCTTCTATATGAGATATACATATATTATCGTTTTTTCAACATTAAATATTTGATAACAATAATAACATTTGTCTAAGAAATATCTTTACCTTCTTTTTATGCTTTCCATTTTTTTGCGTTTCATTTTTTACATCATTATCTACTGGTATACTTTTACTTCCTCCCATAAGAACATCCAAGAATACAGTCTTATCGATATTTTTCAATACTTGATCGCGTTTTCTTTCTAACGGTCCAGCTTCTGATAATTTTCTGTTAATTTCACCTTGCTGTTGTTTAACTGCGTTGAATAGTTGTACTACGCCTCTACAATAAAAAATGATTATTTATTTAAAATAAATAAAAAAATTACATCCTCTATCCTCAGAGTAATTAAATTACTTTGTAGCAATCTTTTGTAATGTCCTTTCACGCTCTCTGTCCTTTATGCTTGGTTTTACTCTAATACCTAAATTTTTTTCTTTGCTCCTTTCTTTTATTCGTGGTTTTTTAACATTAGCGTCTCCTTCTTCTAATTCCTCTGTTTTTATTTCCCCATTCTCTTTCTCAATTTCAAATGACAACTTTTCTTTATCTGTTTCATCTTTCACATCGTATAACCTTTTTGCTTTTGATAAAACTATTGTCTTTCTACGTTTTGGCTTTTTTGTCTGTAGAATTTTTTGCATAGCATCTGCCCATCCTGGATTTCCACTAGCTCTACTTTTTGCATCAGTAAGCTCATCATCTTCAAATTCTTCTTCTTCTAGATGCATTTTTATATGTTTCATTTTTATAGATCTTCTGCTTGGCCTTCCTAGTTCCTCTGCTTCAGATTCTGAGGAATGATCGTCATTACTGTTTTTATCATCATTACAGCATTCTTCTAATTTCATTGCAATAATATTTATGAAAAATATACATATCAAATAAAATAAAAGATATCTTTACAAAATTGACACGAACAAGAATCTTTAATAATTTCTTGAAACTATAAACATTAGATTAAACATGATAGGTTATGTAAGAAGAAAATCAGAATTTCAATAAATTCTAGATATAATCTTGTGAGTTTCTCAATGATTTTCTCAT
Source organism: Bombus difficillimus (assembly GCA_014737525.1). NCBI lineage: Eukaryota > Metazoa > Arthropoda > Insecta > Hymenoptera > Apidae > Bombus > Bombus difficillimus. The sequence goes on from JACXIT010000131.1 coordinate 166,233, forward strand.
GTTTGTCTTATTATCTAACACGACTATTATTAATTAAGAATAAAAAACCATATATTAATAAATTTGATTAAAGTCAATACTAACCCACGATCGTACCTTATGACTAGGAAACCAGGGAGAATATTTAAATAGAACTAATCTCGATTAATTCCTTACGTTCTAAACTTTCATTTGAGCTCTCCCCGAAATTAAAAAATTCTGCCTAGGAGCCGAGAAATTTGGATTTTTTAATTTTACCACCTGTCGATTGGATATAAAATATGTATTATATTATGTATATTTCAGACGCAGATATTTCAAGATTAAGTGATGATAACGATATAATTATTAAGACAACTGAATTTGGTTTTTCAAGCTTTACAAAAATATCGAAAATAAATATAAGGTTCTACTTAAAAGAACATTGATAACCTTGAAATCTTGTAAAAAAAGAAATGATCATGAGAGAAAACTACTTTCCAACGTTATATATGGTTCCTGAACTAATGTAACTTTGTCCTGACAAATTCTTCCGTACAACGATACAACAAATAAGGTAAATGTTTAAGTAATCTCATTTACCTGGACCACCCTGTACATGCATATTAATCGTGGGCCAATCAACCATTTCATTACTCACGAACACGATGAAACTCTGTGTATAATGAAACTGTAATGAACATTTATGAAGAATTCGTAATGTTATATTTTATTTTAATTATTATAGGTCTTTCCTATTTTTTCTACCGTGCAAGTACGTACGTACATACTGGATAACAAAATTCGAGAATTCTCGATTAAAATGTCTTCGTTTTCGATATTGCGTGTAACGAAGCAACATTTATTAAAGCGCCTCTCATGTCAGTTTTAGAAGAACTACGAATAGAATTCCACAGTGAATTATACTTTACGCTGCGAACAGCTGTTTATCTCTGAGACTTCTCTAGACTTAATGAAATACTATTTTTTTTTTTTTAATATTTTGACGTAACCATAGCAGAAAAGCCAAAATATAATAAGATAACAATTGTAAATGTGGAATTTCTCTTATCAAGAAATATTATATTTAATTTTAAGAGTATTGCTGTTTGCGAGGAAAAGCTCAAAATGGTATCTTTCAAATCTTTGTCCGTATTATCTATCAAATAAACACATGTAACCTAAAACGCGTGAATTTAAAGAAATTTAAAGGAAATTATAGAAATGGATGTTGTTGTTACAACAAGTTTAGAAGCCCTGATACGTAAGTTAAAATGCCGTATATTTATTTATTGTCTAGAAATGTCTATAGTAACAAAGACTGTCCATTTTATAGATATCCAGTTGTGGTTAATTTATTAAATATATCTTTTTCTCTTCTTTTATTTTTTTCCTTTTTTCTTATCTTTTTGTAGAAAGGGTAACAAATCCCCAAAATCAAAAACCTGATATAGCTGCAACTGAAGCATTCTGTGTGATGCTCACCAAAGAAGCAGAAGGTATTCAAATTGGCACTAAATTATTAGCACTGCGTATTCAATCATCTAACGAGACTGAAGCACTTCAAGCTCTTGCTGTAAGTTTCTTTGTCAAATTTCTGTTGCATAACACAAATTCAGATGTAAAATTATTTCATTTCATATTATTTTATGTATTTAAAGTTATTCTAAAGAAAAACTGTATATATGTATGCATATATGTATACATATAGGAAGTAAAGGTCATTTTACTTTTATTGTTTTATTTGATTTATTGCTTACTGTTTAGTAGTTGATACTTTTTGAATATAAATTTAAATTAAAAGATAATCTCTGGTAGTAAACCAACATGCATATTGCACAAGTATAAGTTTTATCATTCTTATGTGCTGTTTTTGGTTTTTAATTACTTTTACAGTTACTAGATACATGTATGAATAGATGTGGGCCATCTTTTCACGCAGAAGTTGGTAAATTTCGTTTTTTAAATGAAATGATTCGTTTAGTTTCACCGAAGTATCTAGGTGGTAAAACGCCAGCCATGGTGCGCCAAAAAGTATTACAGTTGTTACATACATGGACAAGGGAGTATCCAAAAGAATTAAAAATTAAAGAAGCCTATGAAATGTTAAAAAAACAGGGTGTTATAGAAGTGAGTTCCATATATTATTTTTGACAGAGAGTTTAGTCTCCTTTTTTTCAATCTTTTCTTAAGATGTGGAAATTGTACATGTATTCAGGATGATTCAGTGTCTTTAAATAATACTCAAGAGGAAGGATTGAAAGCGTTAAAAACTAAGAGTACGATATTTGATGATGAAGAGAAATCTAAATTGCTGCAGAAATTACTGCAAAGTAAAAATCCTGATGATTTACAAGCTGCAAATAGATTAATTAAAACTATGGTGAGAGAGGTAAGTGTAATATGTATTTGAAAAATTGTAAAATAGTAGTTTTGCAAAATATATCAACTACTATTTTATAGGATGAAAGAAGAGTACAATTAAATTCACGTAGGATAATGGAGCTAGAATCTGTTCATAACAATGCAAAATTATTATCAGAAATGTTAGATTCGTATAACTGTAATGAAACTAGTACGGAAGATCTTGAATTAATGAAAGAATTATATCAGGCTTGTGAACGATTAAAACCAATTGTGCTCAGATTAGCAAATGAAACCCAAGATAACGAAGGAATGCTTAGTAAGTATCTTATCAAAGTTCGTTTAAAGAAATTTAACGAATACGAGAATTACTTTCTTTGCCTATTAAAAAATCATTTCTTCGTTCAACTTTTACTAATATCAAGTTAATAACTTGAGCATAAAATGTAAAAACTTACGTTATAATTATTAGTCGGAATTTTAAAGCCGTATCATGTTTAAATAATCTAATAGGTGATGTACTTGCTGCAAGTGATGAATTGGAACAAGTATTTGAGAAGTACACTGCTATTATAGTTCATGGTAAATGTATGAAGCCTAAAACAGACTCCGATATCAGTCCGTATTTATTAGATTTATCTTCTCCAATGGAGAATGTTCCTCTTAAAAGTGATGGTGTAAACGCAATGACCACAAATCATCAGTCAGATATGGAAGTTTTAGGAGATATCTTCAGTTCACTAGGGAAGTCTGAAGATTCAGAAATCTCTTCGGTTTCTGACGCAAATCTCTTAATGATCGAATCAGTCATGCAGCCAATTAATGTTTTACCTAAAAATAAGAAAGGTCCGTGAATGTAAAATATCTGACACATATGCTCTATCGATTGAATAACGCTGATATATTGAAAAAAATCGAGCGTTTTTAATAATGAATTTGATCGATTAAATAAACGAACAAATGGTGAGTAACGTTCCATTTTCAGATGAATTAATCAACACATCTGAAAAGAAAATTGACAGTAAAGCAAAAGCACTGGAGGAATTGAACGAATTGGGAGAGTCTTTGCTTAAACAAAGCTTATCAGGCATAGTATCGAATTCACGTGTAAAGTTAGGAAGGTTGGTAAAACGTACTTATTATACTTTTTAATTAGTTCTATTATATACAATTACGGCGTTTTTCTTCTTGTTTCTTCATTATAAATCCTTATAGTAAACAAAGTATAAATCGTCCACCATGTATCAAACCTTTCAAACGTTTCAACGACCTTCCCTCGTAGCGGCAGTTCTTCACATTTTCCTAATTTGTCGGATACTACAAGTGTAAAAAACGACAAACTGTCTGATATTCATCTTAAGTCAAGCGATAACATTCCATCTCACGATAATACAAATTCTCAAACCATCGAATCTAATGCAAATGAGAAGATAGAAACGGACCGATATAACAATCGATCAATTGTATGGGATGCTGCTTCAATAATACCGTCGACGGAAAATTCAGTTAGTCCCGAACCGGAGATTAAACCATTGACAGACATTAACATTAGCCTTCAAGATATTAAACCAGGTAAATCGTTGTGTTCCCTGTTCTTTTGCATCTATTGATATTATCATAAAAGTACATTATATCTTTGCCTAAAGACAGAGTACGATGTTGTACCTCTTATTCAGTGCCCGATATTTAATGAGATACGTTATTAACGGTTAAAATAAAACTGTTCGTTTTATTGTTTATTCAATAGGTATTAACCCGCCTATGACGGTAATCGAAGAGAAGAATGGTATAACTGTTGTGCTTCATTTTGCTCGAGACAATCCAAGGCAAGATGTGTTTGTCGTAGTGATTACGACAATGAGTAAGAATTTGAAGCCACTTACCAATTACTTGTTTCAAGCAGTGGTGCCAAAAGTATGTTTTTAATATTCATCTAATTACTTTTCGTCGTTGTTATTGTTCATACAACTAGCAAATCATTACAATTCAATTAATTAAATTGCTAACATTTGAAACTGAAAATATTTTTCCTTTTTAGAAATGTAAATGTAGACTACAGCCACCTTCTGGAACAGGATTGCCTGGTCATAATCCATTCTTGCCTCCATCAGCAATTACTCAAATTATGCTAATTGCAAATCCTACCAAGGTAAAACAATGAAAATGTTTCTTTCGTATTTGAAATATTCACTGACTTTTTTTAACCTGATATAATCTGTTTTGTAGGAAACGGTATCATTAAAGTTCATGTTAAGTTATACAATGGACAATGAAACTTTCACAGAAATGGGTGAAGTAGAAAAGTTGCCTTTCATTTAAAGTACTTAAAGTATAATTACGAAGAGTAAACTCACAAAAATGCAGGTTCCAATAGCTAAAAGGAGAATAATATATATATATATATTATATATACTAACACATATTATATATATAATATGTACACGCGCGCGCGCGCGCGCATACACACACACACACACACACACACAAACACACAAACAAACAAACAATATTTTCCAAAATTGGAATCATGAGAAAGCAATTTTCTCTTATGCTTTATTTCTTGGATTATAATTACAATTTTATCTTCATTATCATACTTATTATTATATTTAAAGATAAAATTAATGTTACGTAGTTAATTAAAAGTAATGTTGTGATTTATGTATACGCTTGAAATGTGCAAATTTTAAGATCAGAAGATGGAAGTGGACACATTGGAAAATCATACATGATAAAATCGAAGTAACTATAATTGAAAAATAGCGGAAAGAAAAGGCACAAATAAAAGAAACAAGAAAGCACGAAAATTAGATAGTTTAATATAAATTATAAGTTAAAACGACATTCCTTCTTATTATTAAATATAAATGAGAACAATATTTTATTCAAAAATTTAAACAAATGTACTGCTCGTTTAGGGAACGGAAAGTACTTCATCACGAAATGCAAGAGCAGTAACTGCTTTTTGGTGACCCTGATATTCTCGTTCTACTGCTCCTGTTGATACATTCCATAATCTTGCAACACCATCGGACGAAGCTAAATCAAGTCAAATGTTGAAATTAAATCCAAAAAACGTGATAACAAAAGAATAAAAAAGAAAGTATGTTATTACCAGTAAATATGTATTGTGAATCTGCACTAAATGCAGCATCCCAGACCCATCGTTTCGCCTCATGTTGAAGTACTTGTACTTCCGAGAAATCTGTAGTTTTCCAAACTCGAGCAGTCTGATCAGCAGATGTAGTCACTAAAAGTCTGATCAAAAGAGACCACGAGTTACAATAAATAGTACATAATTTTATATGATTTTATTATCATATTATGTATTTAATGAAATATACTTACGTAGAATCGGGGCTAAATTTGCATCGAAGTGCGTAACGTTTATGTGCTGAAAGTTTGTGCCGAGGATTAAGACGGGTAGGTTCATCACCTACACCCCCGGTAAGTGTCCAAATATAACAGTGACCTTTGTTGTTCACTGCTGCCATATATGTACCATCTTGGTCAATCGCAACGTCTTGCACAGACGCTTCAGCTTCTGGTATCTTTACGTACGTACGAAGAGCAATTATTTAAATAAATAAGTGTGGAATTAAAGTCAACCAAAATCGGCATGTCGCCGTTACTAGTAAAACAAATTATTTTCTACACTTTTTCATACCAATTGTTCGTTATGATCCGAACGTAAATCCCACAAATGTATAACACCGCTTTGATCACCAACAATAAGTTCTGCTTGATTCGGATGCAGACAAACACAGTTTACAGGAGCTGACACTTGAAATATTCGTTGGCATTGAAAGCTACTTGACCTGTAAAATTTTTGTTATTCTTTTTATCATTATTATTACTTATTTATTATTTTCAAACTTTTTTTTTTTTTTTGTAGCAGACAATTAACATGGTATCTACTAAATTCTATTTGTATTTGCCTGAGATCCCAAATCCGTGCTGAACAATCTTCACCACCAGTATACATCCATTTCCCCTCTTCCTAGATATAATAAACTATATTAATAATTTTAGAATAAATGTTATTACATTACTATAAGAATAACTTTACAAAATTCCAAATTTGTATAACATTGATACCAGCAGAATATAATGATAAAATACCTGGAAACCTAAACCTGTAATATTCTTTGACACTCCTTCATAATTAATAATTGGATTTGGATTGTTCGAAACCAAGTCGTACATCCTTATATGTTGATATCCAGCAGCAGCTATTAGATATTTATCTGGAGTTATGTCTAAAGCATTGACTTGCTAAAAATAGCAAAATATTAGAAGAAACAAATTTTAGACAAAATATACGCGTGATATTTATATAAACATCAGAAGATTACCGAATCTGTGTGTTCTGCAGTCCGTTGGCAAACTCCTGTATGAGGTTGCCATATTTTGATAGTATGATCATAGCCACCCGTTACAAGAATAACTTGCTCATTACTGTTAGTACCATCCACAGTCATTTGATAAAATGTAGAAATGATTAAAATTGGATCTCAATATTTTATAATTTTCTAGTAAGATTTCATATATCACAGACAAACGCACACGTCTCTTTGTTTTCTTCTACTTGTATCATTGCATGTTCAATTATATACAATTTATAGCTTATCCTTGGCTGTCTCAAAATACGTTGATTATAAATGAATAGTTATCCAATAAAATATACTTTTGCTATATCTTTGTCTTTTACTTTACACCTTCTGCTTTTCCTTCCGACCGTTTAGATCGTTTTAAATACAATAATAGGTGTTATTAGCAGATTTTGTTTGTATTACACAACAGGTTATGTCATAAAGGTCGATTACTCTTATTTATCAACAGCTAGTAACATCTCTGTGTTACCATTAATTTAACCCGTTCTCTTTTAAAGGTACAATGTACAACAGAGAGACATCGTTTGATTTATTTGTATTTATTTTTATTTTTGTTTTTACAATAGAAACTTAAAAACTGAGCAAGATTATAAACAGAAACCATAAATGCCACTCTTCCCAAATAATATCATTATCCATTATTTCATGCAATATATCTTTCAATGCAATTTAAAAACATGATGTGTAAAATTCATATCCATGTCAATATATATATATGTATACATATAAATATAAAAAATATATTACATTATTATTATTATTATCATTATTACATTTTTCAAATATTTATTATAAATAATAACACTGGTATCTGATACTGAAAAACATTTACTTCAATTTATAAGTTGATCTTGAAATTCGTCAAAATTGAGACATATATTAAATAAAAAGTTTCAACGATTTATCGAAGCTTTATCCAAAATTATACTACAATTATGGTCGAACGGATAGACAATTAGTGAAAAACATATATACATAGATAGATCATAAAATACAGCATCGAATTACCACGCTTGTATCCAATACTCATATTGCGTACATACGCGTTTCAGTAGAGTTTGAAATAAAATGGAATTTAATTATATTTTATGTATATTCGATTTTATCTATCATCTAGTATCTATTATCTATTATCTTTGCGCATCTCGGTCAATTTGCATATGCAAACGTTCGAACTATGGATACACGTATTCACATATTATATATACATATAATTTAACATCTGATCTGACCTATTTGACAACCATGAAAAGAAATTGACTGCATATAACTTTCATTGTGTTACTTTACTCGGGCACAGGACACTAAACATACAAATCTTTCCTATAAAAGTATCATTATAACCATTTATTTCGACTTACAAGAAACTAAGTCAATTTTAATTCTAGTTGAAATTATTTGGATGAACTTGTTCGTTACAATTATCTTTACAAATAATAATTTTTTCACTATAATTTTAATTCAAAAAGATTCAATTGATTTCTAAATTTTTCGTTATAATGGCAACACATGTTATAATGTACATATTTTACACAGTATTTTGGTATTCGTCGATTAATAAAATAAAAATACCTAAATGTTATAAATATATTCACAAAAAGAAAAGGAAATTCCCTTCATAATAAACATTATCGTTGTATCTGTTTTTCTCCTATTACCTTTATATCTCCTATATACCTTTCTTTTAGTCCACTAAGTAAGACACTATTAACATGGAAAATAATGTCACGAAAAAAGTATACATAAATATCAAAATTTATCTTAAATAAAAAAAAAATATTATAGAGGAAGAAAGCACAAAAAAACTCAATATAACGATCGATCAATACCTTATATCTCATTTCATTAATTTCAAAATCTTCCTTTTCTAAGAAATCTTTCTTTCTTAGTTTATATTATTTCTTCTCTCCTCTTGCATAATTTTCTGTATACGTGATTGAAAGCTATCGACTTGATGCATCCTTGTTGATAATCATTCTTACAGAAGTCGTACTAAGGATATACTTTCAAAACAGTTTATCCCATTATATGTAAAATGAAAGGTTGATTCGGTACGTTCAACAAAACCAACAATTAAATTTGATAAATCAATCTTATGGATAACATGTATGGCTATATGAATATATGATCGCATGTTATGCGAGTCTATATTATATTCACATTTATGCGAAATCCGCTGCGATTTCCTTTTCTATATGGAACAACATTAAATGAAGGATGAACTGTTGCTTTTTCGAAAAACGTAATATTTACAAATGATTTACAGGGTATGTTACAGTCTTTTCTTTGGTAAAGATCCAAAAGCTGATATTACCGTTGCTTTGGTACCAGTTGCAGATGATGTTAAAGTGGTAAGAGTTGGTTGAGATAAAAGCACAGTTGGCTTTATCGAGGCAGTAGCTCCAGTTGCAACTTGATCCCATTTACTTTTTCTTTTTTTAGCATCATCTTCCGTTGTACTAGAACTATTGGGTCGCTTAGCTGTACCAGAAACAATTTCGATTTTTGTTTTCTCTTTCCTAGCCTTTTCGAGTTTATCCATTTTTGCCTTTTGAACTTTGGCGAGCTCCTCGTAATACGAATCTTTACCCCACTTAAATGGATCGAATCTATCAGGAGGATAATTAGTACCCAATTCATTGATGCTACAAAATTGAACGAGTTTTTCATAAATGGATGGATTTCTAAAATCCTTCCTTTGTTGTATAACTTTGTTCATATCCAAACCGCCGCTCTCCATTTTCCTAAAAAGTTTTGTTATCTTTTCCTGTAGTTCCACAGGACACTGTCCTGATGGCTCTGGTGGTATAACAACGCCATAGGGATCCACCTCGCTATCTGAAACTAACTGTTCTCCTTGACAAGAGGGAGAGCATTCCATAATCGAGGAGGGCCTTCCATTTTCAAAAGGCTGTCCATCGATTTGTGTTTGTACCACTCCCTCGTCATCGGAGACTATTGTATCATCAAAGTATGAAACCAATCTTTGCACCTTAGATGTCACATCTGTTACTAAGGTGGGCGCGTTCGACAAATCGTTACTAGACTTGCCACCGACGTTGGGTGCAACAACGGGACTATTTGAGGCTGATGTGCCAGATTTGGGACTGGTGAAAGCCTGGGGCTGACCGACTTGGGCATTATGCGGGGCGGCCCCCTGGGGAGTGTTCGAATTCTCCTGAAGGTCGTCTTCCACCCCGTCTTCGCCCTCCGAGTCGGTATAGGTGGCCGTGAGAGATGCCAGAGCAACACTTTGTACAGACATGGTTAGTTGGCTTTGAGTGTCCGCCGTACTACCAAGCAATATTTTGTGTTGGAACTCACCGGTGTAGCGTAGAGCTGTACGCCTTTTAGTTGTAGGGCATTTATGTATGTAAATATGCCTTATATATCAACATTAACTATGCCCTGATATTTCGTTGGAATGTTTGTTACTATATCAAATCTGAAACAAGAATTTCAAACATATAATTTATTACCCAATCATCGAATTATATTCTTGAGTCAATAATAGATTGTAATTCATTATCTACTCATGGTAGATAGTTTCACCAAAGAAAGGATAATAAAAAAAACGGCGAGAGGGAACGGAAGAAGAGGAAGTGGAGAAGGAGGCAGAGGCGAAGGAGGTAGAGGAGGAAGTGAGAAAGTAACACCAATGTTTTGTACACGCAACTGTGTTTGTCATGTGATATAAAACATGCTAAACTCAAATAGTTCTATCGATACTGTTTATAAATTATTGTTGTGCTTTATAAAAGATACACCTCGTATTTTAGATCCACCAATCAATTGACAAGCGCATCAGGTTATGTCATTAAAGATCTAAATTTCGTACGATAGCCACAACCAACCTGACTATTTGAATCCACAATTTTTCTGCTTACACTATACCTGATTTTCCACTCATTACGCTAAACTTACGACGTCTTATTTTTCTACTAATTAATGTTTTCCTGATGAAAAAACTTGAACATTATCAATGCATACAGTCTTGTATTCTAACTTCAACCTTTTTTACGAATTTCGTTGGTGCGCATGCGCAAAATTAATAAAATACGTATACGTATTCCCAACGAATGACCGAAGAAAGCTTGAAACAAACATAATTGTGATCTCTGCTAGCTACTAGCTAGATACTTATTTTCTCTATTATCATTATAAAGGTTTCCCCTTTTTTTTTTTCCTTCCTTTAATAAAATACACATTATTAGGTTAGATTATCATCGCCAACTTTTATTACAGTCGTGCACAGTGCCGGCTCACAATTCGCGTAGATCTTTCGTATTCTCAGTGATTGCAAATGAACCACTTTTCTTTAAACCGTTAATTAATAAAACATTAGCTATTAACTACATCTTGTGATTATGAAAAATATCGATCAAGATTAATTGATGCTATATTGTCCTTTTTTTCGATTGACACAGTAACAATTTTATTCCTTTACATCTATCATTTATTGTATCAGAATAAAATACGCTCATATACCTGTTTTGTAGTTTATTGTTGAATTTGGTAAATGTTCAAAGAGCAGTAAATGTTATACATTGATGTAATCTTGTTATTTATTGCTATTCAACAAAGTTATTCTCACACTTCTATACTTCTATATTACACTTACATAGATACTCACTTATATATAGATATTTTTGTCTTTTCACTAAAAAGTAATAAAGTTGTTTGGTGTAGTTAAAAATTACCAAAATTTTGGATTCAGGCGGCAAGAAAGGCAAGTTATTAAACGGTAAATTTTTACATAAAATGTAATTTGAGGCATACTATGAAAGATTATTTACATATCTAAGTTATGGTACTCATTTCACTTTATTTGAATGCCTCTATGTGATCATACGCGTGCGTACATAACCAGTGTCGAATGTAAGTAACAGTTCCAAACGTTCCAGTGCATCTACCGGTACAGTTCTCAAGTAAGCAGTGTAAGCCACGATTATAGTATAAATGTAGTGATCGGTGGTGAGTTGGAGGATCTTGTCTCCTTGCTGACATATAGATATTCCACGTGTAATTAAATAGAAATTTAAAAAACGTTCTATAATTTCCACCGCTACTAATCATGGTACTGGATTTAGATCTGTTTCGAAAAGATAAAGGGTTTGATCCAGATAAAGTGCGAGAAAATCAAAGGAAACGTTTTAAAGATGTAAATTTAGTCGACACGGTGATCGAAAAAGATAAAATTTGGCGTCAGCTGCGACACAGAGCTGATAATTTAAATAAATTAAAAAATGTATGCAGCAAAGAGATAGGAGAGAAAATGAAAAAAAAGGAAGCAGTGGACGGCGATGACACTGTCTCAAAGGATATTCTTGAAAACCTGGAAAATTTATTGCCTAATAACCTGAAATCGTTAACAGTTGCACAGATCAAAACTGTTCGTAGTTCCATCGACGACGCTATTCGAACAAATGATAAAGATTTAGTCTTAACCGAATTGGAAAGAAACCGTGCACTCAAAGAAATAGGAAACATATTGCATGAGTCTGTACCAATTAGCAATGACGAGGAAGAAAATAAAGTATGTAATTTAATGCGACAAATCTTCTACGTGTCGATACAAAACTATGGATACAAAAAATTGCTGCTTTTATCTTTAGGTTGAGAGAACTTGTGGAGATTGTACACAGAAAAAGAAATATTCTCATGTTGATTTAATATACATGATAGATGGTATAGATGGAGAACGTGGCACTAATGTCTCAGGGGGGCGTGGTTATTTTTTAACAGGACCAGCAGTTTTTCTGCAGCATGCATTAATTCAATTAGCTCTCAGGCAGTTACATGTAAAAGGTTACAAACCACTTTACACGCCATTCTTTATGCGTAAGGATGTTATGCAAGAAGTAGCACAATTATCTCAATTTGATGAAGAATTGTACAAGGTATAGGATTAATAATTATACGTACAAACACATAAATACCAATTTGATCTTGATTAAAATTTTATTCATTTAGGTAATTGGTAAGGGTAGTGAACGCAATGATGATAAAGAGATTGAAGAAAAATATTTGATTGCTACATCTGAGCAACCGATAGCTGCGTTTCATAGAAACGAATGGATTCCTGAAAATATTTTACCAATTAAGTATGCAGGACTATCTACATGTTTTAGGCAAGAAGTTGGATCTCATGGACGTGATACTAGAGGCATTTTTAGGGTTCATCAATTCGAAAAAGTAACTGTAGCTTTAGTTTCATTTATTATATGGAACATAATATGAATTTACATATTAGATATACATGGATGATAGGTAGAGCAATTCTGTTTAACATCACCCTATGATGATAAATCTTGGCAAATGATGGAAGAAATGATTTCAAATGCAGAAGAATTTTATAAATCTTTGGAGATTCCTTATCGTATAGTAAATATAGTATCTGGTGCATTGAATAATGCTGCTTCGAAAAAACTAGACTTAGAAGCATGGTTTCCGGGATCAAGCGCTTTTCGCGAACTCGTCTCGTGTAGCAACTGCTTAGATTATCAAGCAAGACGTTTACTGGTCAGGTAATAAGCAAAACATAATAAACTTGAATACTACAACATATTTTATTTTATTATATTTATTATTGTTATTATCGCATTTTCTGTAAGTGAAATATCCTATTGATGTGTTTTAGATATGGTCAAACCAAGAAGATGAATGCTAATACAGATTACGTTCATATGTTAAACGCAACCATGTGTGCGGTTACTCGCGTCATATGTGCTATTTTGGAAGTACACCAAACAGATACCTCTGTTAAAGTACCAAAGGTTCTTGCACAGTTTATGCCAATAGAATACGAGTATGAAATTCCGTTTGTTAAACCGGCACCTATCGATGAAACAGAAGTAAAGAAACAAAAAAAGCAAAAGGAACGAAAGGATGTCATCTGTACTTAAATGATTATAATAAATTTAGTTACAGTCTAAGTGCTATAAGTCTCAAATCCAATATGCTTATAAAATAGAATAATCATTTGTTACAATTGGCAAATAAATTTCCCACAAATGTATTAGAATATCTGTAAAACTTTTGTGTATAAATTTTATTACTTATTTTAACGATATAGATATATACAATATGCTTCGATATCTTTCAGTCCATATTCCATGTGTCTATAATATAATTTTGCTATTCAGGTGCAAGTTGTAACAATTTGCATAATAAAAACTTAAGAACAGTATAATCAATATAAAAATATTTAATCAAGTGCTTTCCATCGTGTCCTGTTTTCCTATAGATCTTTTCCTTTCTTCAGCTCTCTTTAAATTATTCAATACAGAATGTTCAAATTGTTCAATATCAAACATACTTTGATTTTCCATGTGCTTCATAAAATTACCATCATTGTGAGCAGTTTCTGTGGCAAAAATGTTTGATTTTTCCTCTTTGTCCCATAATTTTTCAAGTTTAAGTGGATATTGAGCTAAACCAATTTCATAGTTTAGAGCCATTTCAGCATCGCTTCTTTTCTGATACTCTACTAATGCTCTGCCTTCTCTTGTGGAGGAAATAACAAGAGCAATTATTTTCCCATACTTTGAGAAAATTCTATATAACGTATTATAGTCATATCCTCCATTGTCGGTCTGATTTTTATGAGACTTCCATTTCACTTTTAATCTATAAGAATCACTGTTAGTTTGTGATTCCTTGTAAACTACTTTTGATTGTTTTTGAAATTGTCTATTCATAAGCGCTATTTCTTCCTGTACTTGCTTTGATCCTTCTTTCCGCAATCGCTCTATCTCAGCCTGTAATCTGTCATTATCTGTATTCAAAGACTTTTCAGCAAATTCCCGTGCTTCCAAATCTTCTTTCAATTTTTTGCGTTTTAAATCAAATTCTTTAGCACGTAATTTTTGTTGATACTTAGCATTAATAACTTTGTCATAAGCTGCCCGAGCAGATGTGTCAATAAGAATCTCCAAGGCTCGTGATAATTCATGAAATAATTCAGCTGCTTTTGGATTATCTGGATTTTTGTCAGGATGGCAACACAGAGCTTTCTTACGATATGCTTTCTTAATTTCTTGAACAGAAGCTGTTCTTTCTATACCAATTAATTCATACAGATCCATCTTCTGTTTTTTATATATGTTTATATATTAGACACTGTGTATCTATGTGATCTCACTACGATATCCGAAGAGAGCTTTTCCAAAGACGGTCTTCTAAACAAATTTGGATGGAAATTTGGACAAATGCCTGAAAACTGAAAGCATTAACGAAACCGCGATCGTGTACATAGGTCTGGAAACTCCAGTAGAGGGGTAATTGCTTTTAATATCGGGAGTTGTTGTATCGTAACAGAGAGGAAATGAGAGTACTGAGCCCGTAATTCTAATTGTTTTACACTACAGGTGCTGCACCATGCGGCCAAATGCTGAGGAAAACGTTAGCATGTACAATAAGTTATATGTTAGCATATACAAGAACCCTTAAAATTAGGTATCTGCCCTATTTGTTTACAATTTAGCATATACAAGAACCTATATATTTAAGCTTAAAGTTAGGGATCTACCCTGTTTGGTTGCATGCTAGCACATACAAGAACCTATTGAATTCCATGTTATCAGAACCTATTTCTCGTTTGTGGTATTATATATCACTTTTTTCGTGTACGTAATGGATGGGGCGGCCGCTACGTTTTTCATTTTCCAGATTAATATTACCAGTTCTAAATCTCCTAAACCAACTACGAACTGTCTGAACACTTGTAGTACCACTTCCATACACGATGTAAATCCTAGTTACGATATCACTGTTACCTTTTTTAAAACAATACAGCGTTATAAGTCGCATATGCTTTTTCTTTTATACTTTAAGACTTCAATGCAAACGAAATGTATTCTACGACAGAAAAAGACGACTGAAGGTAAAGACCACAACATTTGACAGATTAGGTTTTATGTGTGTATAAACATTAAATAAAGCAGCTACGTGCAGATAGCGACAACCTAGACAACCTAATAATTAGGACAAAAGGAAATTTCCTCTGTGATGGTAGTAGTATTAGTGCATATGAAGCACTAGTGTTTCTCTTTCCCCCTCCACGCTACCCATGCGAACGCGTGTACCTTGTACACAACACTGTTACATAAATTTTAAAATGAAAACAAGATAATCAGTATTGCCAGTAACCACCGTGACGAAGACTTGAATATTGTCAAATATAATTGTTCGTGTAGCAATGATTAAAAAGGTCTTTTTCAAATACGGTAAACGAATATATTTTAAAAATGCATTACAGCAGGTAAGTATAGAAGACATTAGAAATAGTACAAAAATGAAATAAAGTTTAATCTTTCCTGTTCCATGAATTTAGGCACAATGGGTACAACAGTACTGTACCAATAAAACTGCTAATGCTACAATTGGTTCCATCATCGATACAAAAGACCCTTCTTTTTTAGGGATACAAACTATTTTTACTAATGAATTAAAGTTTATTGACAAGCAATGTTACAATCCTTTACCAACATTTAGAATTTTAAATTTATCACACAAACATGTACAATTACCAGAGGATCTCAAGGTTTGCATAACTAATGTTTATTAATGTTAAATGCAAATAATTCTTTCTTTTTAATTTCCCAACGATATGTTTTTTTTCTCACATTTAAGTTAGATCAGGATACCATGATTAGAATATATGATAAAATGATTACTCTGAATATAATGGACAAAATCCTATATGAATCTCAACGACAAGGACGTATATCATTTTACATGACCAATACAGGAGAAGAGGCTACTCAAATTGGTTCTGCAGCTGCTATTACATTGGAGGACATTATATACGCTCAATATCGAGAAGCAGGTATAGAATAATTAGAATTAATAATTAGAATTACATATCATTTATTATAAAATAATTTTATAGGTGTCTTGTTATGGCGTGGACATTCTATCATAGACTTTATGAATCAATGTTATGGTAACTACAAAGATGTTTCAAAGGGAAAGCAAATGCCTGTTCACTATGGATCAAAAAAATTGAACTTTGTTACTATTTCATCTCCTTTAACAACACAATTACCTCAAGGTATTGTTGTTTTTTGCTGTTTCAAGCTATGCAATAATTTCTTTAAAATTCATCATGATATCAGATATGTATATAGAGTTATTACTAGGATATAATTCTAATTATTCTAATACTGTCATTCTGATCATTTTTAGCTGTAGGTACAGCATACGCACTTAAACTATTTAAAAAGAATGCATGTGTAGTTTGTTACTTTGGTGAAGGAGCTGCTAGCGAAGGGGATGCTCATGCAGCCTTCAATTTTGCTGCAACTTTAGAGTGTCCAATCATTTTTATATGGTAAAGTTAACTGTCCATTATATGCAAAAATATGAAGGTGCATTAAACGTATATATAAAAAACTGTTTCACATCATCTGTTTCTAGTCGTAATAATGGTTATGCAATCTCAACTCCTACTCAAGAACAGTTTAAAGGTGATGGGATTGCAGCAAGAGGACCAGCATATGGGATATCAACAATCCGTGTAGATGGTAATGATGTTCTTGCTATGTATTATGCAACAAAAGCGGCTCGCGAATTATGCATTAAAAATGGGAAACCTTTCTTAATTGAAGCTATGACTTATCGGTATACAAAAGCATTATTCATTTTCTGTACATATTAATTTTTTAAAACATTCTATGTTACATAGTTTCCCTTTTTCTTGACATATATTTCAGAATCGGTCACCACAGTACTTCCGATGATAGTACTGCGTATCGATCAAGTGACGAAATAGAGCATTGGAATCATTATACACCAATAACCAGGTATCGTAATTATCTGGAATCGATCGGTTTGTGGTGTGAACAACAAGATAAAGAATTAAAGAAACGCATAAAAAATTCTGTTTTACTTGCTTTTGCGGAAGCAGAAAAGGAGCTTAAACCATGCTGGAAAGAATTATTCACGGACGTATATCGCACAATGCCAAAGCATATTAGGTTTGTTTGAAAACATTGAACTAATAACACTGTCCTCCAAAATATTTCATAAACGAATTTTTAAAATTTCTTTGATTGCTAATGCATTTTTTTAATTTCAGTAAACAAATGCATTCTATGGACGAACATGTTACGGAATTTCACAAACATTATCCATTGCACCTTTTTGAATGATAATAACAACAATAATCAATTTAATAAACAAATTCAACAAAATTATAATAGCAGGCTAAATCAATTGTGTTTACTAATTTATATTGATATTGTATATCTTTTATATCATTTAATAGTAAAACATTTACACAGAATCTAAAAATTCATTTTGTCAACTATTTCTTTATACTTTTCCATTCTGTACTCTTTTCTAGCTGCGTCCAGTAATATATTGTGAATTAAATTATATTGATGCGGGTTGGATTGTTCTATAGGGGGATATACATTCCCTATAATTACAATATTGATTAATTTCAGCTGTGACTTTCTTTAAATTTGTATATGAATAAAATTCGTTATAAAACACACCTTTCAATTCCAAAACAGCCCTTTTATACCCATAGCCCGGATATATACACGGTGCATTATGAAGTTTTGTAAATGAAGTTGTATAGTTTTGATATCTTGGTACAAGAACCTTAAAAAGTTTATGGATAAGTTGTTTTTCTATTATCCAGAACTTTGCTAATTCCATTGTTTCTGTATGTTCAGGACCATGACGCAAGGCTTCTGATATTAACTATAATAGAGACAAAATATTATAAAACATAACGCGCATCAAGAACAGTTTACACGATACTCACTCGTTCAACGTAACCTCTTGTCTCATCTGCCCTTGCATAATTTAACTCAATCCTTTCATATTTAATTACAGCATTTAAGGTTTTTTTAATTTTTTGTATTCTTCCTTCGGGACCATCCATATTCTTTAATTTGCGTCTTGATCCAACATTGTATCTTAACCTAGAAACTAACTTATCAATCTTCGCCTGATTCATTTTTATTATTTATATTGGATTGTAGACTACTATTTATCCGTAATGTTTTTAAATTAATGTATTGTTTGTTGTTATAAAGGCTATTATACACTTTTCTTGTAGTTAATCTTATGAAATTTTTTATTTTAATATCAAGGAATACCCTTTGTGATCTTTACATCACGTCGTGTTTCTGTTTTAATCTATCGTACTATACTATACAGACTTTAATTAAATTTTATTTTATGAAAAGACGTGTTGAGATCAACTTAAAATTGACCAATATTTATCACCGATCGTCCTGTTGAATTTTAACATTGCCTTACATTATTAAATTTTTAGTTTTATCAATTTAATGATTTCAATATTATCGTATAATTGTATCATATAATAGATATCGTATTATTATAACAGCGGAAAAGGCAAACCTGAAAAATTATATATATAGTTATATAGCGCAATAAGTTTTTAATAAAAGAATTTAATGATGAACAAATTTTATTACAATATTTAAATAATTCGATAAGACTAAAAAATTGTAAATAAATTAGAATCGAAAGCATAAGAATAGAGAGAACATTCTAAAATACCGTTAATATTTATCTGTTGTTACTGATATATATATATATATATATATATATATATATTGCATTGCATACATATATAAAATCAAAACATAAAATTTAAAAATTGATTTTGTAGTATGTAGTAGCTATATGTATAAAAAATAAAATAAAATTATTATATATTTTTAAGATCCGAAACATATTAATGATTAAAATTAATAAGTTACATAGTTATGCGTATGTTAGTAGAAAATTTGTATTGTTCTTAATTAAACATACATATAGACTCGACATATTTTCTTGGTTTGTAAAATTTCATAACAAAAAATGATAAAGAACAGTTTGACAAGTATAACAGTTATAGAATAGAATAATGTAACTTTGCATGGTCAACAGTTTTAAATATGTATGTATTGTTACATTATGTATGATGCATAATAAACAGTTAATTCAAATTGATGACTCGTAAATTTCTACTGATAAAAAGAGGTCACAGCAACGAGGTTACCAATTTCAATCAATTTATTTTCGGCAAAGAGAAATGAGAATAAAAGGATACAGTGGTCGTTACTAAATTTGATTACTTTAAACTTTTAACTTCTTCGATACGGCGCTTCGTAGTAGCGTTACCTGACGACCACAAATGAGAACGACAGCAATTGCGTTGCGTAGCGTATTGTCGACAATAGTCGTCGTTCAGCTTTGAGGATGCATTCGGTGGCTGTTGATTATAATCTACGCTCGTATCAGAGATTAGCTACTTCTTTAAGTAGAGCAAAATGCTTACATATATCTAATAGACATCCAAATAAGTGCCTCCTTCTTTTCGATCATATTTTTCAATAAAAATATTTATAGAAAATGTTGAAACATATTTATAGTATATGTTAATACATGTTATTTCATTGCATTTGCATTAATATAAAAGATTATATTTTATTTCGATTATATTATAATCTATGATGGCAATAGAATGTGCCAATAAACGCTAAATCTAAAATATCACGATGGTGGCGATTATATTCGTCCCTTTTTCGATTTTGTTTTATTGAATATTACATATTCCATGGTATTAAACATTACTGTATTTCTGTTAAGCTTTAAAAAATCGCACTACCCTCACTACATACTGTTTACATATTGGACATTCCGACATTTGTTTGCCACAATTCAAACAACAAGCCATGTGGCCACATTCCAGAATTATACATTCAATTGGTTCATCCCAACAAATTTTGCACAGATTTTCGTCCAAAATTTCAGCTTCTATTAAGAATAAGGTGTGCAAGTTAAACATATTTTTATTCTTAAAAAGTCAAATGACCAAACGTTTGATAAAGGAGTCGTATCTTACTTGTTCTTGACTGTCTGTATTCTTGCCACAATCTGGAAGCTCTATTCAATAATTCGCATCTTTCTACGCAACCTTTATAATCAACTCGATTTGTACTTAGCAAATTTTTTAATTGCTTCACGTTTAAACATTCCAGTTCTGATAATGTATTTATGTCAGATAATTTTACAGGATTCTACATAGAATGAAAAAAAAGCAGAAGAAATATTTATTATGTTACATTATTATGTGAAAATAATCATAAAACAATACTGCTATAATTATACATACCATAGGTGCTTCTACACATACATCAGAATGTTGAATATTAGAAACTTTTGAAATCTTCCCTTCTACCGAATGTATCGGTTCTGCTCTTCCATTCGAATAAAAGTTAAGTCTAGAAATTGTTTCTGGAATTTCATTGCCATCAACTCTTGAAGCATTGATTTCGTGTGTATGATTAAAAACTTGTGTATTATACTCATCATTTGTAGTTGCTGATCGGTTAGGGAGAGAACTATCACTGAAATTAAAGTTGAATAAAGAAATGATTTGTTAAATACTTTTCATTTTTTTGTAATTTCAATACAAATGTATGAATGTTTCCTTTCTCCCCCTTTTTTCTTTTTGTTAGATATACGTGATAGAGACAGAAATCTATAACTCTCAAACAAGAAATCTACGATATTAATACTTGTAATTAACGTCGATATCGTATGTTTTGAATTTAGAGTCGATGAAATAATTTTGGAATCTTTTTGCTCCGTGCAACTTTCAGTTCCACGCAAAATGGAACTTACATGTTTCCTGCACCTTCCGTACTCAAATGAACATTAGTACCACTAGCAAATGTCATTAATAATTTTATCAAGTCTTCCTTTTCTGTAATGAAAATGAGAGGGAAAAACAAGAATATTAACTAAAAGATATTGTCAGCAATTCTAAATGTTAAATATCTTCTGTGACTTAAACTTTTTTTTGCTGTGGCATACACACCAATACATCCTTTAATCGGTATCTTCTTTGCCAACAAATACCGTTGTATATCTTTAGACCGTATTTGTACAACTAGACTTCGCGTTAAAGGTCTTCGTGACAACATGTTACAAGTATTGCAACTTAATATCTTGCCCAAACGCTTGATTACACATTCGGAACAAAAATGCCTCAAACAATCCATACATTGTTTCTGAAAATATTTCATAGTAAATAAATAAAGTACTCGTTTTTAACATGTCTTTAGCAATAAAAAGGCATGTACATATATAATACAATGGTTCTTACCTTGCGTGTGAAGAAGCTGAATTTTACGTTACAAGCTTCGCAAGCCATACTATCTTATAAGAATAATGTAATAATAAAAATACAATTGAAAATTTAGAGGTTAAGTTTACACTGCCGGGCAAAAATAAATATTACGTAAATAAGTAGTAAGAGTAAGTACAACTTAAGTAAATAAGTAGTTTCAACTTTAAATGTACTTTCGCTATAAATGTTAATAAAAAGGTATATGAAAAAAGAGCAAGATCAAAACACGCTATATTTTTATGATGTACCTCCAGAGTGTTTCAAAATATCACAACTTGACAATTAGAACCATGACAAATTCATACGAGGCAATAAAATATCGTAAAATATAGTAAAATTTCGCAAGATTTTATTACAGATGGCGATAAATGGAAATGTAATGTAATAAATAATTGGTAAGCAATAATGTGTAAGTATGATCGCTACGTACGTAACTTTTATCACATATTCGATATTGGAAATACAACTTATCTACAATATATGTATTATCAGTACCAGAATTTAATGTAAACTACACACATGTCGCATAAAGACGAGTATACTTTTGAATAGTTGCGATTTAATGTTTATTTATTTCCAACTTTTCTATGCTTTTTATCTTTTAATAATAATTTTCTAATTTTTAATTTTCTTATTATACATTATTTTACTCTTCTTATCGTTTTATCTATTGCTAGTTGACAAATATTTATACTATGTAAAACAATTTTAGTTTTGCTCGTCGCGCATACCATTAAAGCTGTTAATTACTCTTACAAGGTATACATATCTAGCGACAAATATAGTAATAAGAAGATTTTCATTCGCTGCAATATGTTGTTATAGAATTGGTCTAATTGTGTTTTAGATAGATAAATTTGTATAGTTGATTACACGTTGAAATTTTAATACGCGTACATGTATATACGCGTACAAGAAAATTGAATACGGAACATTATACAGAGAAGATGACGAGAAATAAGAGTATATATACACTATACATACATACATACATACGTGTATTCGTTCGAACGCACATCGATACAATAAAAAATGATCGGAATCGCAATTGTTGCGTAATTTTAAACGACTGAAAGGTACTTTTCTACTGTATTTTTATTATGATCTAGGACGATACGAACACCAAATAAATTACTAAATATAATATGGCGATGAAAGATCGTGCACGTGTCATGCACGCATGCGACGTATGCCTCACAATGGGGGGCCGATAAAGCGTAAAATGCAATTACATATTTGATTTTCCATCAAGTCGAGAAAGCGCAGCTTTTTTCAATTTACGATCGTGGAATTCAAGGAGTAATAAGTGGATATTGGTCAAAAATCGATTTCGATCTGGCTTTAAAGCCAAGCCTAGTAAAGAAAAATATTTCGAAGGAAAGGAAAGATGCGCGTAAGTAAGTTAAGTACATATACATACAGTAGTTGATTCATGTCATACCTTTTTTCGACTTGGGAATATACATACTATATGCATGTATCTAGACTTAGCTTCGAGTGACTTTATTTACATTAACGGGTGTATCGTACGTTTCAAATTTCGAGAAAACTGAGTTTCTTCTCTCTTTGTTGCTCGATCCATTGACTGGATCGAAGGAAAGTAACGATTTTTCTTTTCTATCTCGTCCGATTCGACAGTTGCAGCATCTTCGTGGAAGGCATCTTTCCTGGAAAAATAAGTAACATAATCAATAATTTATAAAATAAATGTGTATTGACACACACACACAAACGCATACATGCGTATGCACTTGTGTATTTATATATTTTACATACGTATATTTATTCTCTGATAAGCGGAATAACGATTTTGGACAATCTTTGAAGTAAGGCCAACACTCTCCATGAAACTTGCCTCTATTTTCAGCTTCAACATATTCTTTTAAAAGGTTCGAAAATGGTGATTTGCTAGCACTGTAAATAATACACACACAGACACACACACACATATATATATATATATATATATACGCATTATGGAACGCGTTAGGAAATTTGGATTTCTTTTTCAAAGATACCATACACATAACCAAACAGGATCATAGAAGAAGAAATCGGAATAAATAAAAATAAGTATGCTTACGTGAAAAAGAGTTTGAGCATTTCCCCGATTAAACCGAAATTGCTTAGGGGATGTCCCTGCACTTCGCAGATTGCCCTTAATAGACAGGCCTTTCCATTTAAACCGAAATTTGCTAGCATATCCTCGGCGGTACCATACAAAAGAGCTCTTTCGCCTCCGTAAAGCGCATTCTTTGGCAAATCTGCGAGCGCCTCTCTTTTGCTGATTCCACGTTTTACGAATGTCGCGATAAATTCTGCGGCATTCGATCCTTGATCCCTTGCGGTAGTATCAAACGCTGATGGTAAGGCGCCGTAAGGGTTTTCGTTATCGGTTAAACCCAGTTTGTCGAAATCGACTGTAAAAATGACGACAAATAAAAAGTAAGAATGAAAAGAAAAAAGAGCAGGAAAAAAGAAAGGGAAGATGATAAAAAGCAGTTAGAGCAGGAAAGATCGATAAGGGTCTATACATAGTATCGGACACAAAGAAACAGGGGGATGTGTATAACGTAACTAAACGACGGATGATAAGAGACGAAACGAGCGACGATAGACTTATGTACTCACTGGTAAAGGGAAGACTAACAGTCATGTTGCTAAGAAAACCATAGGGAGGGTATCTGACAAAGGGTAACGCCAACGTTGGAGTTATCGTCATAATCGTGCCTGGTGGTAAAGCTATTCGACCATCGTTAGTTATCCAAAGCAGTCTCTTCTGTCGATGGTGGTGAGAAAATAAGTGTCCGTTATAGCTGTTGCCGTTGCCACTGGTGCTACCGCTTTCGGTATTCGAGGACTTGAGAAATAGAATTAGTCCAACCAGTGCCAGTATGCTTCTTTTTCTTTCCATCTCTTCTCTTCTCTTGCGTACTCTTAAAACGGGATGAGATATCGTAGGAGAACAAAAAAAAAAAAAAAAAAAAAAAAAAAAAAAAAAAAAAAAAAAAAAAAAAAAAAAAAAAAAAAAAAAAAAAAAAAAAAAAAAAAAAAAAAAAAAAAAGAATCAATGAGTGCTGAGGCACGCGTTTTCGCATCGAATTTAACATAGAAAGAATCGTGAATTAAAAAGATTCCCGTTATCCGTATAACATCGTATGAACACATAAACATGCGATATCTTTGTATGCACGGTACGCGTCGAACGGCGATGTAGGGCATCGTATAGCAATAGTCGCAATCACGCAGCAACCGCGAAACGTGTTCAGCGTATGTTAACATTCCCGAAATCGTAATCGTAAGCACAATCGTAACGGTAACGGAGGATCATTGGTATGTTAACTTTTATCGACAGGAAATTACGAAAAGATCGATTCTGTTCTTTCACGATATCGCAATTGTCTCTGGCGCTGATAAACCGTACACAGACCGTATATGTGCATAGTGTGAAAACAACAAAGTGTACGCGTGTTCGCGTTATCATTTATCTAACAAGAATCTATCTTGTTCGCATTTGACTAGGCGTAAGAAATGTAAACTCTAATTTTAATTAGTCTACTCTGTAAATCATCTTTATCATGGGCTCTGCCGATGCTTAAGCGCGCGCGTATGCATATATATATATACACGTATATATATATATATATATATATATATATATGTACACACAGCGCGTTCAGCGTTTCTTATAGCGCGTTTGAAAGTGCTAGCAGAAAATCTAAAGGAAATGAAAAGGTGGGTCGACCGAGCGATATAACAAGGTATATAGGTATGTTGTATCGTATGTTCGTATGCACGCACATACATACATGTGTAAATAAAGTTCCGTTGATATTCTGTTGATCGACGTTAATACGTGCTCCGAAATCAAGATTAAACGAAACTGGCTCGCTCGATGAATCGAATCTTGAGACACCGAATTAAGCAATCACCTCGCATACGTTTTTCGTTTGCACCGTTAAGCCCTGTTGTAAATTTGGGTCGTAAGTAACGAATAATACAATATGCTTCCTTTCCCTTCCTTCGTGTTTTTCTGTCTTTTGATTTTCTATCGCTATCTCCCTTCGCCCCTTCCATTCATTCATAATTTTCCATTCTTCTAAATTACCAGTTACCTTGTAATTTCCTTACGCACGTATCGCGTATTCGCGGCATTTAATTATTTTGCTTAATCGTTCGACTCGATATCATTACCTTTAATAAAGAACTGTTGTTTTCAATGTTTCCTCTGTTTCATCACGGTGTATCCTATTTCTATCTCGAATAAGACGGCTATATTTATTATTAGGGTCGCTTTGTGGAAAAAAAAGACACATTCAAACGGAAGAATAACGTAGGTATTATCGCATGTCCATGTAAAGGTGTTCAAAGTTCTAGAATCGAATAAAGCTAGAAATTGAAAGAAAAACGAGACAGAAAAGATAAGGACGCGTGACGAACGATAGAGAAGAAACTGTTGGAAGAAAGTTCAGGAGACGTATAATTAGAAGGGAATCAAGAATCGACTGTTACACGTCGGTGTAATGTAATGTAAATACCTTCAATTTGCAGTAGAGACACGTTGTTTGTTTCATCAAGGTGCGTTAGGCACCTCAGACGGTCGTTGTACTATAACTGGGCTAATTTTGATGGACGCTGATTATCAGGGCTACGACATAATTGCACTTAATACCACAGATTCTTCGCTGCTGATAGAAATCCAATAGGGCCAGTTTCTTTATTTCTCTAACAACAAGTCGATGTTTCTTCTTTTTTAAATATCTGCATCTGTCTCTTCCATTAGATTGTAATCGTAACACACGTTATCTGGCTACAGTCGACGAATTTTACTATTTTCTTTACATGTTCGAAATGACTGCTATTCGTTCCGTATTTCTAAAGCGAACATGTTACACAGACATATATTTTATTTCTAAATATACAATTGTGTATCGTATCTACATATATATGGCATATCATGTAGCAATTTATTATCGTAATTTATATTTTAGCGTAGTTTAGCGCGTGTACCGCGTATGCAAGCAACAGTTCCCTTATCGAACTGTGTAAAAGTTAATCCGCGTACTGGATATGTATCACGCAATGGTTCGTTCGCGTTTGTGTACCGTAGGAAGCTACTGACTCTCGCCTCGATTTCGAACTGACCGGTAATCCACTCGGCGCTTCTCATTTTACGAGTTCGCGCGTTATCCTCCGTTACATTACTTCCCACTCACGTGTATTCGCGTTCTTTACGTTACTATCGAGTGCTATTGACTTTCATTCCCATCGTTTTATTATGCGATACCATATCTTCTTACTCAAATCTTCTTACTTACTTTCTTTTCCTTTCTTTCTTTCTTTCTCCATCCACTCTTCTCGTAAAACTATGGTAGATCGTAGCTTGATAAAAGTAATTGAACGACCAAACTTATAGTAAAAAAAAAAAAAAAAAAAAAAAAAAAAAAAAAAAAAAAAAAAAAAAAAAAAAAAAAAAAAAAAAAAAAAAAAAAAAAAAAAAAAAAAAAAAAAAAAAAAAAAAAAAAAAAAAAAAAATACGATAAAATTCACAACGTACTTTATTACAAACATTTTTAATTGAACAATATAGTTAATTGTAAATTGCTCGGAGAATCGACACGGGCAAACGAGCGCAAACGCAGACTTGACTCATTGTCAGATATACGTACCTGGCCAAAGTAATCGTAAATAATGAAAACAATTTTATATTATATTTTAATATCAACATTTTCCGCTTTTAGCCGATGCACGCCGCAAAATATCGCGAACGCACCTAAGCGGAATCGAATAAAAAATTTTCCATTGATACACGCGCGTAATGAATAGATATAAGTATTCTAATTTCTATATACATATATATGGGAAAAGAAAGTAAGAAAGGGAGAAAAATAGAAGGAACAATATGCAATGGGTATGATTGCTATAATTTAGTATCAAAACAATAACGAGTTACCTCGAAATAAAAATGGTTTCTTTAACCAGCTGTTGTTTAATTTTAGTTCCGATAAAGTCAAAAGGATGCCTTTTAGCTCTTTGTTATATTTCTTCAGCCGTTCGATTCGATTTAAAAGTAAATGGGTATTTACTACGATAGTACTGGGTATTTCAAATCTAGAAAAATGCAAGCCCGTTAGTAACTAATAAAAAAAAAGATTAAATCGTAAAAAAACGTGTATTCATGTATAACATATGCAAAAATACGAATCGTCGAGACGAACAGAATTGAATAAGGTAGAAATATCAATTGCCAAGGAAACCACGAACCATCATTGCGAAGATTCTTCTATCTTTAAACTAACAAATCCTCTCATCTACGTATAAAGAACGATCAAAAGTTTCCTTCTCTCGTTCGGCTCGTTAAAGAAATTGTAAATATTTTCGATAAAATATTTGAAATTACGTTCAAAAGTAAGAGAGTGACAGGGAGAGAGACGGGGCTGGGAAGAGAGTACTCGAATTATATGTACATACGTTATGAAGGACAGCTGACCAAAACGACAACATTCGAAATCGTACAAGTTTTAAGATGGTTCGTCTTATCAAATCTTATCCAAGTAAAGTCGTTAAAACGTTTTTCTTTCTTTCTTTCTTTCTTTCTTCCTTTCTTTCTTCCTTCCTTTTTCCCCTAAAAAATGGATTACGTACATACAAGGAAATATACGTAACATTGGGATTCGAGAACCTTTATTATATTATTAATCCTTTCCAATAAAATATTTTTCTTACTCGTTACGCGTTACGAGAAACAAACAACGAATTTGTACACCTGTCGCGTGTACTTACTAACGTGCATGTGCTTATACGCGTATTATTCGTATTTATACAGAAATAATGCCAAAAATAAGCATTTATGGATTTAAGAATCGTATATATAAGGTAATAACTGAAACAAGCAAGTCTTGTATATAAAAACATGACCTTATGTAATAAACACACAAAAACCATCTTTCATACTATTCTACATTTCTCGAATTTTCCCTTAATCGTCCTGTACATTATACGAATATTATTTTTAATTCATTTTTTTATCGAATAATCTTAGCTGATATATAAGAGTATATGAAAATATTTAATTTGACCGAATATGTTTACTCGGAATTCGGTATATGTAATAGAATAATGCATAGATAAAACAAATACAAACATTCTCTCTTCCTCTCCCCCCTTTTCCAACTCTCCTTCTTTTCCTCGCGCATTCATTATTTAATATATTTGTTGGCCACAAACACTAGGTAATCTGGAAAAATTCCTTAGTACATACTTGCTTTATGTACGAATGCAAGATTTTACATGCAACGAACGCTTTCCTTTCCATCTACCTCTCTTGTAGATGACTATTTTTTCCCAGCTCATACGTTTCCAATATTTAATCGAACGTTTCAATTGATGCAACAACTCCTTTTTCTCCCTCTTCCTCTTCCTTTTTCTTTTTTTGTCTTCCTTTCCTTTTTTTTTTTTCCTTTTTTTTTCACTTTTTCTCTTTTTTTTTTTTTTTTTTTTATATATATATATATATATATATATATATATATATTATTAGTGAAAGAGGAGAATTTACCAACATGAAAACGCGAACTCTGTATGCTTTTATTTCATTTACCTTATCTAACGTTTCCAAAATCGTAAATACATTAGAAATAAATTCGACGAATTCGGCGAACGTTTCGACACTACCTTCCGTTAGATATCATTATCAGTATGCATTTAGAACATTCGAACAAGGCACGCTTATTGCTTTTATAATTATGCGACTCAGTACGGATCAACGACTGGTGCTTTTCATACAAGCATTCACCATTTATCGCTTCTTCTGTACCCCTTGCCTCTCCGATACAGCGAACTTTGAATGAATTAGGAACTATAAAGATACATTTCGTTATGAGAATAATTTTGGCTTGCACGCGTTATTTCAACTCTGCTTTTGCTTTTGCTTTTGCTTTTACTAGCAGGCAAGGGAGCACGCGAGACAGAGGTAAACTGTAATGCTACCATACACCACTCGTAAAAACAGGCGATTTGGGTATATTAGAAACAATGGGAACGGGTAACAGCAACGATTCGATCGGAATCGGGAACAATATTTCCTTGCACCTTCCGATATTTATATTTGTCGTTTTCGCCGTTTTCGTCTTCGTCATCATCCTCGTCGTTGTAATTCACGTTATTTAGTGTGCGATCGAAAAATGTCTTATCGATCGAAGACTATCATATTTGCAAGCCTATCTTTTGTCGGAGAGAGATCTATTCTTAAACTATCGTAAAGTATTTTCTTAACAGTTTTTAACGTAACGGTCTCGCAACCGCTGTTTATCGCAATTTAAAAATAAATTTGAATCATATTTTGTACATTAAAGAAGTTCGTTTTGTCTGAACACGATTTGGATATAGCTCACGTATCGATGCATACATACATACAAACTTATTTCGTTAGTCATACCATTGCATCGATGCACGTTCGCGTCTACATTCACACTTTCACGATATGCGCCACAATTAATGTTGCAGTACACATTTCATAGGCACATTTCCCTAACACTTCCTTCTCCATTTGTTTCTTCGTCTTCTACATTTTTTTCTCTCCTTCCTTCTATCCTTATCATATCCTCCTATCTCTCTTCTCTTTTCCTCCTCTCCCCCTTCTCCTATTTTCCCCTTTTTTCTATCCCTTTAACGAATTATGCCAAACGCTCGAGCACACGATCAACACATTAACTAGCTACGTACCCGGCAAAAAGGATTCTATATGGATTTAATTAAAGTACTTAATTATTGGATATAATATATAACTAACGGTTATATATTATAAGTCTTTGGCGTTTGTACCAATGATTTTCCTATACGTGATTCATATTTCATGACCCTAATTTCCAAATAACGAACGTTTAAAAATTCGTGCTTTTGTATAACGTACGTTGAATCATGTGGCTGTAATATAAATCTATGTATATATACTTATCATCTATAAATCTATTTCTTAATAGGCACATGCGCTTAGTATTCGATATATGCATTTACTGTCATTACCGTAAACGCTGTTCACGTATTTCGTGTATCGTTTTTCGTTTATTTAAAAAACATTTCTTTTTATATTTGCAGAAAACGAACGGTTAATAAATATTATTACTTTTACCTACTACCGTCGTTCGATTGTCTTAGGGAGAAA
Source organism: Bombus difficillimus (assembly GCA_014737525.1). Classification (NCBI taxonomy): domain Eukaryota; kingdom Metazoa; phylum Arthropoda; class Insecta; order Hymenoptera; family Apidae; genus Bombus; species Bombus difficillimus. The sequence goes on from JACXIT010000131.1 coordinate 197,272, forward strand.
AGGGAGATGCGTTAACTTTATGCAAACTCGTCGCTATGTGTAGAAATCTCTTTTCGAGCAGTCTTCTTATCTATCTAACATAAATGCGAATGTAAACGCCATAAAAATCACAATTGCTGTAGGTTACTGCATATTGCTTTAACAATAATAATAATGAGTGAGTGAGTGAGAGAGAGAGAGAGAGAGAGAGAGAGATTACTTAAAAAAAAAAAAAAAGAGAAAAGAAAGAAAGAAGAATATCTAGTTGTGCTTACAAAATGTTATACTGACGAATCTAAGTACTGTATAATAACTTTGAAATACGGACAGGAACCACGCACAATTATTAACGTCATACGATTAATTCGATCAATTAATATCAACAAACAGAGAAAAGAAGTAAAGTGATCAAGATGACAGCGAAACATAAGAAAATGTTTCCGATATTCTTTGGCCTGTTTCTGCTATAGTATGTTATTATTATAGCGTAAATGTATATAAGAAACGATCTAAAGTACAATAAAAAGCAGAGCTTAGAAGGTTCTTACTTAACCAGTCTATTTCTTTCTTTTATTTGTCAGAGAGAATGGAAACGCGTAAATGTTGAAGTTCTTTCAGTATTATATCAGCGACGTACTAGTAGCTTTTCTTTTTACTTTTCTTCTCTTTCTATTACTTCTCCCTTACTCCCTATGAATTCTAGAAAACAGTCACGCATCTGTAATAAATTCGCGTGTTATAAAGTTTATACATTTTTTTTTTCTGATGAATTACGATACACGAATAAAAACTTGAACGAGAATGTAAATCGGTATTCGATCTAACTCTTCCCCTTGTACCACAATCTTTTACTTGCAACATAATATTTTGGCACTTGTTTGACCATCAATCTCACGTTTGTCCTGTCAATAGCGTATTAGAATAGACAGAAACATAAACACCGAAACAAAAAGAACGTATCTTTCTTATTCAGTGTCATTTCATCGCGCGATACAATATTCAGTATTGATGTATAGTGTATATGCGTCATATTTTACTTTTTCAACAAAACGGCAGAACTGCTTTAGTATAGTCGGAGCGGTCTTCCAATCGGAAGTACTATTGTTACTGCCTTGAACAACACAACGAATACTAAAAAAAAACAGTAACAGTACCGTTCGCACGTGTACTTTTGTGAGTTTTCGTTGTACATATGTCATTTTAAAACAATGCACCCATAAATCACGTGCCGTAAGACGACAATCACAATATTCGTAGAACACTATCATATACACAATTGTTTAATGGCTAGTTACTATATACTTCTGGTTGTTCATCAAGTTCAAAAGTCTTTACTATTCTCCTTGCTTTATACATGTACGTAC
>JACXIT010000131.1:198997-342924 GCA_014737525.1 Bombus difficillimus
AAAAAAAAAAAAACATCGATATAAGCTACGAGAAACGCTGCTCTCGTTAAACCGGTACAGCCCCCTCACGTTCTTTTTCCTGTTGTCGCACAGCAACGGCTGCCTCAACCAGTAAGTAAAGACACTTGAACTTGTCTTTATCCTCTTCGGGTGGTGTCGGAGGTGGCGTCTCATCTGTATGAGGACTGTGAGCATTACGTGTACCATATACTTCTGTTTCATGCTGTACATCAGAAGTTTGAATAAGATGTTGTCTAGGGGCACTCCAATATGCAGCTTCGTTTCCCATGGAAGATTCATCATCGTCCCTGAGCAGGATAAAATGGAAAAGAAAAATAAGAATATCAATCGACTTTTCGTTATTAGCGCGGCACGCGTTGTCATAAAGTGGAAATAATGAAAAACAGCGAAAGCAGTGTATAGCAATATGCCTACCCTCGTCGCGCTGGGTGGGTAATCGTTTCGTCGTAAGCGCCAAGTTGGCTGACATTTTGTTCAATTTTAGTTTCCGAGTAAGGGTACACTATTACACTCGGCCACTGTGTCGATGGACGTTCCTCCTCGCTGTGAGAACTGCTCTCATAGTCGTTTGGGCTATCCTCTTCGCTTCTGAGAAAGAAAGAAGCAATAAGAAGAAAATTATGAAATACGAAACGTTGTTGACGACCAATCATTGCATATACGACAGTATCAAAGCGTAACTTGTAACCAACCGATACATTAATCCAGCAGGATCTTCGTAATCGTGATCTCTACTACGTTTCGGAGCACTCATGCCCGCTAACGAATCCCAATTTTGATTGGATCTTGAACCAAGACCGGATGATTGTTGGTGACTTCCTGCGGGCATCTTTTTACCGCGGCGAGATATCGTGTACTGTAGAGGATCGTGGCCTTCTCTTCGAATCATTTCTGGTAGAATTCGCCGTCTGGCGTTTATGAACCAATTGCAAACCTACAACGACGAGAATAGACGTCGAAAAGGTCACGAAATGAAAATTAAATAGAGCGGTAGAGTATTGTATCAACCTGGAGTACGGTCAAATTCGCTTCTCTACTCAGCGACGACTTCTCGTTGTCGCTTGGATATGCGTTGTATCTGTGCTCGTAAAGCCATCGTTTTAAAATTTTCACCGACTGTTTCGGTAGGTTTCCACGACGTTTTCTCACGGAATGGTTACCAGAGTGATGAACTATTCCAGAATGGACTTTAGCGCGTAACGCGTTCGAGTCGTGTTCCGTATCAGAACCACTTTGATCGTCGTCGGTACTACTTGATGAAGGAAAACGTTCTCTCGCTGAAACATAAAACAACAATCATTGAATTAAATTTACACGGTTCTTCGCCATCTCGCAACTTATAATCATTTTCAAGAGAAAAGAAAAAAAATCCACATATATACGAATATGTGTACAGGTATATCGATATAGATATATCTAAATTAAAAAATCTCATTGAATCTCGAAACGAACATATTCCTCCGTATATCGTTACGTTATTTAAAATAGATACGCGTAAAACGATCAACAAGATTAAGCTAAACGTTTTTAAGATATATACATGAAATCGTCGGACAATAGAAGGTAGATAAGAAACGAATGGGACAAGATGTAGTTTTCTCTCGTTTCACGCATTTCGTCTTCCCTTCCGATATTTCCCCTTTTGAATATCTCCATAATAGTTGTAAAAACAACCATTTTCTTCGCTTTTATCCTTTTCATACGTACAATAGTAATTTTCTTTTTCGTTTTTTTCTTCTTCCCTCCCCCCACCCCCCGTAAATATATACACCCGGGAACTAAATTTGCGATCCTGGTTAGTTTGCACCGTCGACTAATCTTAGCGTTTGAATTTGTGGTTACGTAAGGTCCAGTAACCCGACAGCACAAAATTAGGATCCAAGCTCCTCGCGGCTAGACGAAAACTATGACGACGTCGAGTGTCACGATGGCGATGACGATGGCGATGGCGATGGAGATGGAGATGGCGATGTCGATGTCGATGTCGATGTCGATAGCAGCGACGACGATGACGACCACATCAACAAAGATGATAAGAATAGCATACAGTAACAGAACTATATCTCAAACATTATCGGTTTGATGGAACAGAGAGCTAACCGAAGGAAAAAGCCACCTAGCGACCTTAGTTTGGTCGGTACACGAAGAGAAACGTCTCTTCGTCCATCGAGCTAAATATACAACGAGTTGCTAGCGACTTTACAGATGCATCGTGCGTTCTAGTGGAGCACAACGCTATCTAATAACGTAACCGCGTCTCTTTTTCAAACAATCAACTCGATAAATCGATATAATTAGAAGATGCAACGTCTTGAAGTAAATTATGTCATTGTTTTATGAAAAGAAATAAGCTTGCAATTACTCCTATATATTTTCAATGTATATCGGCAAGCAAAATATGTAAAGTAGAAAAATGAACTATCGTTAAACCGTAATATGTGCTTTCGGAATCGTTAAACTTATAATTTGACCGATGGCAAACATTGTATGGCTAATGTATGGCTATCTATTAATATTATAATTTCATTATAGCTGCATTTTTTTTTTTTTTTTCAAAATTGCAATTTGTCCTAGAGACGTTCGAAAATAATATTATAGTGTAATTAAATCTACAGAGTTCTTGGAATTTTAAAACACAGCGAAGACGAGCGACATAATTTAAATTTCAAACGATTTCGTGGTTTAGATGTAATGAAAATGTCTTAATCACGTCTGAATGCTCTTAAGTATCGCGAAGCAACTGGAAAATAAATTTAAAAATATCGAATCGATAGCGTAAAAATATTACGAAATTAAGTTTCATAGAATATCTTAATATCTATCTCTACAAAGTTACATCGTAATACTGACAGTCGGTGACCCGTAACACATTTGGAAGTTTTCCAAAAGATCATCATAGAAGTACGTGATGTTAATAATTAGTGCCTCTGTTGCAGTCAAAAATATTATACACCGTATGCAACACAGATTTTTCTCCTGTTCATTTTTGGACTTTACTTTACTTTCCCGATGAATTCTCTCTCTCTGTTTTGATTCGGCTACTGCGAAATATTAACGTTGAAAATGAATTTACGACTTACATAAGAATTATTTGACTGTAACCTTCGTGACATAAGCTTACGTATACGATGCCCGGCATATTTTGCATTCAATACACCGATCGAAAGCATTAAACACGTAAATAAGTTTCACTGATACGTATTCCAACTATCTATATCAACGGATACTGTACTACTTGTAATTTATTACTCCAGATCTTATCCGGTATCGATAACTCCTAGTCAATAAACCACGTACGCAACACGTATTATAAGATTTGAAACTGAAATCAAACAAAACCGTTTCTAACAAAAAATCGGATAATTCCCAAACATTACCGCTCTAAACAGATGTCATACCCAAGATCGATCAACCCATGAACGAATAATTTCAATCTGCGCTTATCAAGCACGATAATTTCTCCAAAATAAACTTGCCCAAAATTTCAATTCCCTTCTTTAACAACAATTACCCAACAAATTGTTCACATTTTTCTCTTCCACCTCTAATGTACGTATACGTACCATATTCTTGCAAATCAAATAACAAAAAAAAAAAAAAAAAAAAAAAAAAAAAAAAATTGTTCTATCTCTGGATACATATAGTAAATGATAACAGCTGATTTGAATGAACTTGAAAGGTGCCCCATGGGATTTACATAAATGCTTACAAGGATCTTCGACCACGATTACATACATATATATGTAATAAGTTTGCCGCATATCGCAGGATATATCATTTCTCCTGTGTGACATCGTGTCGTGTCTTATCAAGCATTTTAGAAAAATTGATTTTGTCAAATACCACTGGTATATGTAACCGCATACGTAATTGTGTGCGCAACGTTATTTCGAAGTTATCGATATATCCGTATCAAATTTTCGTTTACATACGAGTATATTCCTCAAATATTATTCTTCCGATCGTACTGGACGTTGTACAACGATTCGACTCTTTTCAGGAGATTCGACCACGGTTATTACCTTTTCTTCATAAAAAAAAAAAAAAATTCAAAGAATTAAGCAAACGTTAGGTTTCTAAAGAAATTCAATAAATTTGAATCGACGATTACTGTCACGCTCTTACCTGTCACGAACGTACTCGTACGCTGAGTCGAGGGAGAATTATCGTTATGTGGCATAATCGATGACGACAAAGGGGACATTGTACGACGACAATCCGTATTTCGTGAATGGCGAGAATTATGTTGTGACGGTTGATCAGTTTCGGGGATAAGCTGATGTTTGTGTCGATGATGATGATGATGATGATGATGGTAACGATGGTGATGATCATCGCGATAACGACGACGAAAACGACGATGACCTTGCTGCTTCTGTGGATGTCGAGGATGTTGATGCTGATCATCGTGACAATATTGATTACGATACTGATGAAGGTATTGTTGTTGTGTACCTGTCATTCTTTCGGTACTCTGTTTCTGTTCCAAGTGCATAGCGGCTGGTGGTAACATGATATTCTTGTAATTATAAGAATCTTAAGAAGCTCGGTATACGTTGTAGAAAATATCTCGATACGATAATAAAACGATGGAGGAAAAATTTATCGCGACGTTCCAAATCTTCTTCTATCGTACGTCAAACTTTGTCACATTCCTACAATCATGTTTGCACTCTATATTGACGTTTGAACGATTAACGTACATTTATTTTCATTATTAAGCCACTGCTCTTATTTTCTGAATTTTGTGCTTTTCAAATTTGGCGCTGTTATCGGAATTTATAGAAATAACGCAGGACGAAAGACTTTTCCTTCGTTTACGAGATATGTCATGGATAGGATCGGCGATATTATCAATCACCTTAAACACCGTCGTTTCTCCTTTATCGGCCGATACTGTTGTTGCATCGCTGATTCCTCGTTTAAAAAATGACATTGATGTCGTATTCAAACGCCTTTCACGTAACACAGCTGTGTCGTCTAGCGAATTCACAAAAGAACTTTGTTTTCTTCGTCATTTTTACACGTTGCGTGACGCTCTTCGCTTTTGATTTCCTTCGACCGTCTTAAAAACTAGACGGTTTGGCTTTCTTAAAATCTCCAATTGCGATACAACTTCCTGATTGCTATTCCGTTCGTTCGAGTTTGCTCTCGCTTATTCCTTGCGATCAGGAAATATGTTCTTCGTAATAATCTATTTAAATGTTAAATTAAATAACAATATATTCTGCCTGGAAAATGTTGAACAGGCGATAACAAGAAATATACACGAACAAAAATTGGGATTTTCTTGCTTTGAATCGAAAACACGGTTAACTTCGCTTCTTTGCGAAGTATTCGCTGTTCACAGCGATGCCGAAGAACGACGAAGGAATTGAGAATAAAAATATCTTTTGTATTGCTTGTTTTTAACCGATTATAAGAAGAAAAACTGATCAAACACAATCGGACGGCGTCGACAACGCGACTGGGCCAACCATGTCGGAAGCCGGCTTGACAGAGGCGGCTGACAAGAGACAAATCAAACACGAGAATGAGTGCATGTGCGCGCCTAGCTAGGAGAAAGATTTGCGCGCGCGTATCCACTTCCCGCTTCTTGGCCTGTCACTGGTCAGCCATTAGACTCTCTCTCTGTTTTAGCCCCCTTCCTATTCGCGTCTTTCCCGCCATATAAACTTCATAAGAATCTATCGAAGCGGTTGCGTTGCTCGGTGTATTCTCGTAACGAAAGCATAGCGAGTACGTTATCCCTTCCAAAGCAGGTATAAGAGCTGTATTGACGGGAAGCGTATTTCGCTATGCAGTAACACGGTTGTATAACCCTAACCCCAACCCTAACCCTACCGCTAACCCTAAACCTAACCCTAAATCTAAACCTAACCACAAATCTAACCATAACCGATGTCTTCGTTAATCTTTCAATGTTAAAACAAAATTCCTCATTTTCAGACTCTATATGCACATCGTTTGCNTTTTTTTTTTTTTTTTTTTTTTTTTTTTTTTTTTTTTTTTTTTTTTTTTTTTTTTTTTTTTTTTTTTTTTTTTTTTTTTTTTTTTTTTTTTTTTTTTTTTTTTTTTTTTTTTTTTTTTTTTTTTTTTTTTTTTTTTTTTTTTTTTTTTTTTTTTTTTTTTTTTTTTTTTTACAATACACCCTCCTGAACATTTTTGTACATTCGTTACGAATCAATTTATGTATATGTATAATGTAAGTACTATATATATGTAGTATAGGTAATAGTGTAACCAAATACATACACCCACACACACAAAATATAATAAATACATGCACATGTATTGGAAAAATATAAATTTGCGTATTTATGTGAGTATGTGCATCAGTCCGTGGATCTCGTAACTACGCGGGTTTCATTCTACTGTACGCGATCAGTCGGTGTTTCTAAACCCCGCGTTGTTCAAAAGAAAGAGCACTGTATATGTAAGAGAAAAGCGAAAAGAGAAAAGAAAAGAGAAGAAAATTTTACACGTTTACTGTACGTTACAAAAATGTATGTTATTCGTTCGACGTACCACTAAAAAGGTGGAGATATGAGAAGAGATAATATGAGATAAGGTTACGAGATAGGGTATAATCTAAGACCAAGAAAAAGCACGAATCATTTGCACGTGCAGCTAGTCGAAACGTAAAATCCGTTATTTCCATACGTTTGAAGATAGAAAGTAGAATTTTTCGAAGATTTTCGTGTCCTCCGCTGTTTATATAAAAGTTATATAAAAGAAAGAAATTTTATCTCGTGTCTATCGTATATTTCGCGGTATCTTAAAAACAAATAACGTAGAAATTTGCATGAAACGAAAATTACATTATTTTTCTTTATAGCCTAAGCTAATTATGTAAAATACTACCTATATACCTACACGTATTTTTGTATATATACACGTTTAACTGAACATTAAGAAAATTACAGAAAATATGTAAGCAATAAGGGTAAACGATTTATATACGATACGCATAAACGTGTATAAAAGCTCGATTTCGTTTAAATAAAAACTCATCTCTCTCTCTCTCCTCTCTAGCCATCCTCGAATTTCGATGTCACTATTTATCTCTGGATGTCTAGGATAATGTAAAAGCGTATTTTTATCTTATCAATTCAACCCTTACATGACCATTCCAATCGATGATATTTCGAATGCGATGATCATATCCCTGGCTTTTTCTCTCTATTACTCGATTGGTAAAAAACGTATCCCTCTTCGTCATTAATATTTTTACTCTAGGATAATCGTTGAATAATATTATGAAAAATGTATACGTGATATTTCTATTTCTTTTTTCTTGCAAACGTGCTTTTCAACGATTTATATATTCGTACATGTGTACATGCATGAATACATTTTCTCTCTGTCCAAACTAAGTTGCGCAACGCTTTTTGTTTGATCGTAATCGTCACAAAAACTGTTTAGTATCTCGACCCTAATTACTTTGCGAGGCTTTGTTAGTTTCTTTAAACGGTTTAAAGTTGAAACGAATATTGAATCATGCGTGTAACTATCGAATGAATTTGTACCTCTTATTAGCTATCTACCGCTAACGCAAATCAGTCGAACCGAAGGAAATTGCCTTAAATTAAACTAAAAGATATCCCTTTATGACGTTTAAGCTCGAAAAGCAAGTAAGAAAAAGAGAAAGCGTTTATTCTGATCTTCGTGTCGTGAGAAAAACGAATATCAAATTTCAAAGTAATATAATAAAATTATATTATATATATTATAAAACATGTAGGTATATCTTATAATAAACTGTCATGTCCAAAACATCGCTTCTCGGGTAAAAGAACAAATTTTATTGCTTTCCTTCTAACTCACCTATTTGTCAGCAAGAGTACAGGAAGAGTTATTTATATGAAAGACGTTTGAGAAAAAGAAATTTCAAAGTAATATAATACGATTATGTTATATGTATTGTAATATGTAGGTATATATTGTAAGAAACTGTCAGGTCCAAACAACCGTTTTGCAGGTAAGAGAACGGACGAATATCAGAATTATTGTTTTCCTTCCAACTCACAATTTGTCGGATAAAGGAAAGAATGTTTGGGAAAAACAAATTTCAAAGTAATATAATACAATTATATATTATATATGAAAGGTATATCTTCTAAGAAACTGACATGTCCAAAACACCGCTTCTCAGGTAACAGAACGGTCGAATAACAGAATTATTGTTTTCCTTCTAACTCACAATTTGTCAGGTAAAGGAAAAATAAAACTTCAACTCGATGTATCGGTTGTTACACAGATCCTTGAACGGATACACCTATTCAACGAACAAGGCTTTCGCAGAGGAGATGTTTCGAGAGCAATACATATATTATATGGCAGAGCTTCGAACCTTCGACACGCAAAGGAACATCGATTCAAGAGGAGAGACGAACATTCCTCATAGGTCAGCGAGCATAGAACGATTTTAGACACGGCCTTTGGGCTGTTCTGTTCGTGCTTTGCGCCGTGGCATGTCTTCTCATTTCGTCCTAATAATCTTTTAATGTTCAAACATCATACTATGTATATTCTGCTTTTTTTTTTTTTCAATATACTCTAAATTAGACGCGCGAGAAAAGAGTTTGATTTTACGTTCGATTCGCATTTGCATACCGAACACGATTAGATAATACCTCTAGCTTGACAATAATACAAAATTTTGTAGAAAAGAATCTAACGAAGACTATTGCATTCCGATTCAAAATCTATCGGTGTTCGACGAAATAACGACGAATTTTCATACATACATGTCTCCGCTTGACTTTATCTACGACCATCGAGATTATTCAAACCGAAGAAATTTTACTTTACAATATCCTATTCCACCAACTATAGCCTCTCTGCTCTCGCAACGTTTGACACGATAACCTCAAACACTGTATATACGTCTGACCCAAAGCACGAAAGTACTAAAAATTACGATACCGATAACAGATAATAAATCACTGTTGTTATGAATGATCTCCCTGTTAAACCAATTATATTGTATAAAACTAATCCCATTGTATGCAAAAACTAAACATAAGCAATAATAATTAACAAACAGTGTGAAAACTTGGAAATTTATCGTCATTTGACGTAACTACTTCCCTGAAACAGCGATCAAGGAACGCGCATTCTTCTATATTATAAAATAAATGCTTTATTTAAAGCACTGTCAATTTCGGCCGATGATATTCGAAAATTTAGAGAAATATACGTCATATTTGAATTTTACGTAACATTCGAACGAGATACAGCGATATTTTGGTAGATCAGTTTGGTAATCGGCCGGTAAACACGTAAACAGGTATCAAAAAGTCTCGAAAGTCATCGAGAAGAATCAAGACGCAACGATTAGCGCGAATAGCTGCACTACTATCGGTTACATAACAAGGCAAAGATACGATGACACGAAATAACGCTATGGTCAATTTATAAAATACGTTCTGCTTTATGCTCGACGTATTTCAGTCTTCCCCCTACACCCACCTTTCTTTTTTACTTTACCTTTTGCACTCGATCGGCAATTCGAATTAAGAAACATCTGATGAAAGCGTACTATAACACGTAACGTACAATTTGCTATGCACCAAATACAATGTGATAATGCGATACAACAAAAAATATCAAGTAATTTGTCATTAGATGTACAACAAGGATTACTATGTCGACCAAGGTCGATACTTGAAAACAACAGAGCCGGTACGTAAAAAAAAAAACTATAACAAATCTCTGTCAGGTTTGTTGTGCGTATGTGTATATGTCTGCTATATGTATGTACATATATACATATATATATATATATATATATATATATATATATATAATTGCCTGTGTAATAAAGTTAATAGAAAAAACGCGGTATAATAATTCTTCCATAAGATTCGGTACTGTTTCTGTTAACCATACTATTACTACTAGTAGTACCATTATTACTATTATTAGACGTGTTACACAATACTCTCGCGTCTTCTTAAACGAGTTTCGCTGGCCAATGACCAAAGCTAGATAACGTCGTGTATCGCGACCCATTTACCGACTTGCTAATCTCGAACTCTAATCCGAACTTGATTTTCTTAAACTTGTATGGCTTAAGCAATTTTATAAATGTTACATTCTTGAATATTACAAATAGGATCGTAATTATTCGGAATAATTGTTCACCGTGTGAGTAAACATGTGCTTATATACTATCGTTTTTCAAAAGATCACATTTACGTACATATACTTTTAATATCCAATCTGTCATTTATCACTATTTACTATATAAGTGTAATATTATCACAAAAAGTTATTTTTTCACTCATCTCTTTGTATAAAATTTCTTGCAATAACGTCGTTACCAAAAAATGTGACATCATAAAGCACAATTCTAATTTTAAAATCCAGATATGAATTTCTATATTTCTACAATATTACATCTACCTACTACATACATCTCATATGTTACGTTACGTAATAGTAGACACCATGCGGACACATTCGACTTGCATTCATATTTTCGCACATAACAGAATAACGCACCATTTGATTTCTCAAATGGTTTTAGAAAACATTTTATAAATTTCAAGTTATTAAATTCTATATATATATATATATATATATATAAAATATAAAATTTCACTAAATTTCTAAAAAAGACATTTATATATAATAAGACAAGAGACAAATTAATATAGGCTTCAGACTGAATAAAATACATATGTACATATTAATCATCCATATACTATAAACTCACTTTACACACGACCACATGGCGCGCGTATATATACCATGTGCATACATGTATACATATATACATATAATTATCAAGGTTTATAATTGAAATACTTCAATTTGAACCACAAATTGTAAACAAACTGCAATTGAATCTCGTTTAATTAAATATGAAATATTATTCGATATAAAAGTTGTTTGAAAGAAACGTTCCTATATTATATATTTATTCATTTAATTGTACAATGTTGAACGAGTTAAACGAGTTTCGTCATGTATGTGTATGGAAACTTGTGACGAAAGCAGTTATAGATCATATTGAAAATGTAAAGGCATAAAAAAGCTCAAGCAATCAGCGATCAAAAGGAGCAAGCACGTAAACATATTCGTATACGTACTATAGGTGCGCGTGCACGCAAAGCGAGAGAATAGTCAGACACTTCAGACAGGCAGGCAAGCATGGAAGGCACGACGCACGACGGAAAAAGCAGAATGACAGTTGGTAATTATAACGAAGAGCGGATTCCGTGGGGTAAGGCCGGTGAGCCCCGTGGAAGTAACGAAGTCCGCGCCGTGGCGCGCCACCACGTGCCTAACTAGCTAGCTGGCTTGCTGACTGCATGCTAGCTCGGTAGCCACGCGTTATATAGTATCGTAGATGATGGCGTCTCGTAATCGAAATTTTCAACATAATACGAACAATGAATTTTATTCGAAACCAACTAATAATGTTTAACAAAATTATGGATTCAGCACCGACTGATTATATCACGAACCTAGCAATTAATGGATTGATTTATACTCACCAACACGATGATCCATAATGAAAAAATTGAGATGGACGCAATGTACACGCGGTCTAGCAATGTCCTCGTGGTTGGCTTAATTCGATACTCGGTCAGCTGTTAAATAGAGAAAGAAACAGCATGGTAAGAAAAAAGAAATACACTTTTTAAATGCGATCAGAAGTCATGTCACACTTCTTAATAAAATACCCAAGTTCGACGAATAAATCAAGGAAAAAAAATGTACAAAGTCTAACCAACAATTCGCGGGGACGCGTACACTAACACGATAAAAATATTGCATGATCGCGCAACACGAGCTAACTCGATTTTTGCCGGTCATCGAGTTTCAGTACACGAATGATGAATGACAAACAACACTAAAAGATATGCCATGTCCATACCGTTGAACAGTTAACACACGATGTGTCTCACGGTTTCTTTCCCTCTCACGTTTTCTTCTTCGACCAACTGATCTGTCGTTCGACAACTCACCGGTCTGTCTCTCTGTAGTTTCCCTATGTTTCTTTCGATCACAGCGTCCTTTTCTGATCGAATTACTTCCCGTTAGGACTAATTTCTCGTTCTCTCTGACAGATAAACACTACGAATGCGGCGGGTTCTCGCAGCGTGTGCGCCAGCGTCAGTAAGATTGACAGTCGGCGCTGATGACAGACAGGTGCGCCCGCCTTCCGGCCTAACAAGTCGGCAACCTACCGTCCCGCTTACGTATCTTTCTCTGTTCGTTCGCATACCCGTCTGCCCGCCTGCCCGTCTACCCGTCTACCCGTCTACCCATCTACCCGCCAAGACCCTTTGCACGTTATACCCACATTCATCCATTCTCTTTTAACATTTTCCTGCCATCTAGTGACGTCCTACCCAAAACACCTATATACTATTTAATTTTATACGCATCTTTTCATTCACTAATTTCAAATATGTAAATAGATTACAATTATCTTTAACTTTAACCTTTCTCTCTTCCAAATTTTCGGTTATATGACTGAATTGTATCTTTCATTTGATATAATCTTTTCTTTTTTATTTAATATTACTAGGACCATTTATGCATTTTTTTTTTTAAGTTTTCACTAGCTTATCAAAGAAGAAAGAAAAGAAATAACGAATATAACAGGACAGTTGAATTGCTTTGCGATTGTTTTTACGTTCGTTTGCATTAAATTCAATGCACAAAACAGTTTACTTAACGACACAATTTGCTAAATCCTGACTAAATGAAAAAGCGCAAGTCATGAGACAATAATATGGAAATGGATATAATGGATAGGAAAAATAATAGAAAAATAGATTATACTTCCTTCTAATTTGTCATTATTAATCATTTGTTCAATTTGATGTTGAACAAACATTTTACTTATTCGATGCACTGTTGTCTACTTAAGTTGCTGTTGACGTTTACATATATATATTTACATTTCAACATACATTCTAAAAGAAAGGAAGAAACGGTACTTTCTCATAATTTCTTTCTCCAGCTTCGACCTGACGAATAAATTCTCCACACATTATTTCAAATCTGCTCCTGCGTTTTTCTTCGACCAAGCATTCGCGAAAATCATGAAATGCTGCGTGGCATTGGTCTATTCCTTTATAAAATCCATATGCTTCAACACATTCGGCTAAATGAATCTCAAAATTTTTGCATTTAGTTTCATTCAGATTGTGCACATTCTTTGACAGTAAGGTGGTCAATGGAGAACGTATTGCACTCTCTGAGGGTAAATTGTATTCCACTCGTAGGTGCCGCAAGAGTTTTTCAGTCATGGTTCTAAAATTACAATAATATAAACTACTAAATACCATTAATATTATTTTATTTCGGGATTACATATAGAAAATAATTGAGATGTCTACTACATTGAAATAGATACTTTGCACTTTTATTAATATAACCTCTGTATTGCTTTTTTTATCTTATTTATTTTTATATTATGATATAAGTACGTGTTGTAGATAAGATAACATATTACCCAATAAAATATACGTATATAATAAATAAATTCTACTCAAACAAGTCGTTGCACTTCCAAATAGTCCAAGAGTTACTTCCTTGAATACTCTGTTGTGTAACGAGGTAACGAGCTGGTACAGCCAGATAATTTCGCTGCTATCGCCATCTATTATAAGCTATAATAATGAGATGAAATTAACTTATTCAACAATTAAGATTATTTTCCATTATACATGTGTATATATTATAAATAACTTTTGTTAAAGCTCTCTTTGAACCATATTATATGAGACAAAATTTTCGATCGGCCCACTAACAATAAAATAATGTAAGCTGATCACGCTCCGTGATTCATCCTTTATTCGTATATTGCACTATACCTTATTGTTACTGTTATAAGGTTTATAAAAATTATTATAATTATTTTAGTTTCACTCATTTACACATATACATGTACATTTATTATTTATTAATTGCATATATTCTCCAGTCGATAGGTCAAGCAGTCTCCATCATCATGCAATTGTTTATATCGGTAAAGAGTGAAGAGACACAATGCGAGGAAAGAATATTTCTTACTGATGCCGGCGACGTGTGGAAAACGTGGGATCCGTACGAAATACGGATAAAAAAGAATAATAAATTTGATAAAATTTGAGATATCAGGAAGCTATAAGAAATACAAAATATGATAAATATTGTATTTTATTATATCATTTCCATAAAGTTAACAGTTATTCGACATATCTCTGTTACAAAAGTTACTCTGTTATGAATGTTTAGAAGTAAAATGTTGTGTTTAATCGTGTTCCTCTATCTAGTATGTAAAGTATTTCTTAATATTAATAAATATTCTTTTATCCATCAATTACAATAAAAAATCTCTTATCTCTTCTTGTAAACGTGCAACTTGTAATCTTTTTTGGACTGCATTAAAAATAAAATTAGGCAACATATTATCCACTTGTTTTGAATTTAAGAAAATTAGTCTACAACCATAGCATAGATACTTTTCAATTGTCGATTGTCTCAGAAAAGACTTATGAATGTCACTTTGACACTGACATTCTTTTTGTCTTAAAGCATTTAAGCTTTCAGTTTGCTCATTGTCTGATTGTTCGCAAATATTTAACGAATTCATAGTCTTATTTAATGAGGTATCCGTAATTGTAGAAACTAATTTAGAAAATAATTTCGCCTGTACAACCGATAGTTGTCCTTTTGGTAAATAACACGAGTCTAAAGTTAATTCGCAAAGTATACAGATGTTATTATCCTTCTTAATATTAGCATCCACCTTTGTATCATTGTTCTCATTATTACATTGCTCTATCTTCGTAGCTAATTTTTCGCTGGTACGATATATCGTGGATACAGTGCCATAAAATTCAGAATCCAATTTATGGACAAAATTTCTTGTGACATTCCGTATAGATACAGGAAAAGAGAAATTATATTTGTCAGAACTAAAAATTGGATGTAGATTGTAACAGTCCAAATAGTTAATTATGTCATTTTGTGTGAAATCTCTGAGTGGTCGAAGTAATGTTACATTTGTGTGTCTTGTGTCAGAGAAAGCAACGTTAAAAGGCAATTGGGAACCTCTGCCAGTCGATACATCGCCAAGAACTTTTATCGCAAGATCAAAAGATACATCGGCAATGAAAATTTTATTACAATTAAGTTCACCAGCTGCGGATGTAAGTAATTTACGTCTTAATTGCTGTAATAATTCGTCTCTGGCTGTATCATTTTCTAAATTATCAAACATTTCTTGTATTATTGCATCCCCATCACTTGCCATGCTCATTGATGGATCATTTACTAGTTGCATTTCTTTAGAAATACTATCGCTTGTACATTTTGACAAAGGTAAAATGTACGTAGTTAATTGCAAACTCTTAGCTTCATTAGCTAACGCATTTCGAATAGATTTTCTTTCCTCGATCGAGCGTCCTTTCACCATACCATCTGTATACATAGAACAAAGGATATAAAATATAAAATGAAAAAGAAAACTAAGCATATGCTTTTTTTTTTTCAAATCTAGTAACAGAATAGCAGAGTATATGAAATAGTAGGAATACTTACCGTCTATATAAAGAACTTTAAACGATGGTCGAAACTTTCTGGAAATTGATTCATTCGTGTCAACCATAATAAGATGTAAAAGCGCAGTTGAATTTGCTTTCCCTGAATGAGCAACAAGTATCGAGTCATTCGGGCGTATAGACTTGGATTTACCTAGCGTTGCTTTAAATTTATGTTTTAATATATTTAAAAAACATACTTTACAGTATTCATTCTTATTCTTGGAAAAGACTCGGACCTCTTGACTACCACACTTTTTACAAAAAGGCGTAGCATTATGCATTTCTGTGGTATTAGTAGGGAAAGAAGTGTTTCTATAAAAAAGATAAAGATCATATCAATAAAAAAATTATGAAATATAGAAACATTTGCATAAATTTATATGAAATTCACATATAATATAATACTCACGTGTTTTCAATAAAAAAATTATGAAATATAGAAACATTTGCATAAAATTATATGAAATTCACATATAACATAATACTCACGTGTTTTCCTCTATTTCTTTTACTTCAAAAGTATCGTATTCAGACTCATTTAACGTGCACATTTTATGGTATTTCGTGAACCGTAGTAACTATGTAATTCTAATCACGCTTTCGAACCAAAATTCTAACTTTTAGTTCCTTCCGAATAATATAACTTTTTTCGAGTGTTCAGCATTCATAAATACTGTGTACATATTAATAATAAAGAAAATCTGGAGGAATTTCTATCAATTTTGTTTCATGATATAGTAATTGATTACATACACCTATGTAGATACTTACATGTATGTTTATTATCTCGTTGGTACGTATGCTTGGATAGAGTTACCATCGTTGTTAACACGATATTATTAGACGTTATCTATTGTCATTATTAATTTATTCATAATAACACGTGTCATTTTTTCAATAACTGTTTAAATTTATGATTTTATAACAGTTACATATCTCATTTTAGCCTGTATGAAAATCGCAAGCGTTCAAGAGGTTATATACGTGGTGTCGCAAAGTAATTCAAGATAACAAAGCACAGACTAACACGGACTAAAGCTCGAAATAATTATAGTGTATTAAAATGATTGGTGTATTAAATTTGGCAAATGCCGTTTTTAGGTATTCATTGTTGAGTGAACAATTATTTTTGTATATTTTTATTCATTTCATTCATAAAGATTTACCGACGCAGGTCCTCTTTGCATTCAGTTAGCAATTCGCGCAATATCTCCATATATATACATCCATTACAATTTCGAGCGACTGAAATTCTCTTGTAAGTATTTTTAAATTTCTTTTCTTTTGAATAAACAAATTTATTATCATATTACATTTATTTTAGAGGAGAACCACTTAGAAAGAGGAAAAGACTGGATCCTAGTATCCTTAGAGCTAGAGAAGAAAGAAAGAAGAGGAAACTACAGAAAAAAATCCGTCAGTTAGAAAAACATACAAACCATTTGAAACCAATCTTGGAAATTGATACATTATCTCAGCTATTGCAAGAGGAGTATGCTTTATATAGCGATAGAATATGTTACGTATAGGAAACAAATTTTTCTTCTTAACATAGTACTTACTCGAAAACGAATGTTTCTTAGGAATAGAACTTGTCATTTGCCGGTATCATTGTCAGAAGAAGAAATAGAAAGGAGAAAATTATTAGAGAGGGAATGGTGCAGCTACAAACAAGATCAATGGTTGAAGGATGTACATGTTATGAGATCTATCATGGCATCGCAAGAAATAGCATTAAAAGAATTAAAAGCTGTCTCGAAGCAACTTTACAAAAAAGCAGTTGAAGTAAGTATATGATATATATTATATTAGAAAATAAATTAAATATTGTACGTTTATATTTTACCATCTAATAAGACACAATAGAGATACGGAATAAATTTCGAAACACATTCTGTTTCAGTTCGATGATTCGTTCGTACCATATAGCGTAACAGGACCGGTATGTACACCACCGATAAAAGATTTTGAGAGTCCTGATGGAGAATATACAGAAACAACGGTTAAATATGTAGGGGAATAGCTATATAAAATAGTGGAAATTGTTGGATCGTAATGAGAAATATTTCGAATAAAGGATCGTAGAACCCAAGGAAAGTAAGGCTGTTTCAAAATACTGCGATATGAGAATATAATTCTCGTTAATTTTCGTTGTTTTTATTAATTTCGATTTATCAGTTGGCAAACGAAATAATACATTTGACAGAAAAATCAATTTGTAATTCAAATAGAATATAAATTTGTAATCCTGTTAATACATTAGATCATTTATTATTTTATGTACAATTATACGACGAGAATATCTGTTTTATCAATGTTTATAAACGGACATGAATGTAATAACTTTG
Organism: Bombus difficillimus; assembly: GCA_014737525.1. Taxonomy (NCBI): domain Eukaryota; kingdom Metazoa; phylum Arthropoda; class Insecta; order Hymenoptera; family Apidae; genus Bombus; species Bombus difficillimus. The sequence goes on from JACXIT010000131.1 coordinate 216,921, forward strand.
CTTTTTATCAATATTTAATTTATACGAATATCAAGCGGCTTAGAGGATTTGTCGATAGTTTGTAATATAAATATCCAATATTATCAAAAGTTAATCCGTCGAGTGGACGAGGTATTTAATCAGAGTGGAGTTGTCATACGGAATATGTCGATTTTATCGATAGGATCATGACGGTAACATTTACGAGGGTTTCGTTTATTACCGAGTTGATACCGATCCAAATGTTAATTCTCTTTTGCACATGGGACAGGTATTGTTGGTCTTGAGACACCGACGCAAACAACTTGCATGAAAAAGGTGGTAACAAGGCGTTATTCTAGCACTGATCATGTCGCAAAGGCAAACAGGGCACACATCATCAAATTGTTTAATTTCTTTAGGCGTTGCTTTTCTATAACGATTTAATATTTCACGTTCGAGACTTAATGCAGGGCCGGATATTTGTAATAGATCTTTTAATCTTAAATAAATGTTGGAATAAGTAGCGATTAATAAAAGTTTGTAGGATGCTAGTGGCAAAAGTATTATAATAAGAGACGCAGAAACGCTAATAGTAAATGATTTCAATATCACTGGAGCGTAAAGCTCTTCAAGATTTTCAAGAGTGTCGAAACGAAGAAACTTCAAGATTGGCGGAAACATCTCAACGAAGACTTTTTCCGTTGCCAAATAATAGATCCACGTTATCATCGTGTAATTCATCGATGGTCTACAATAGCAATACATATATACATACATATATATTTCTATACACACGTGCGCGCGACACACACACACACACACACACACAATATGTATAGTTTCATGGAATTAATATATTCTTAATTCTTAATGCGTTCTATCATTTTCCTTTCTTCCCTACATTTTTCCTTCGATTACTATACGATATAGTAATTGTTACTCACTTGTAATGCTCAAGACCTTGCTCCAAGCCGAAGACAAGAAGCATAAATGTTAATGTTACGATAAAGGTGACGGCTTTAGTCCATTCAAACACTATTTTGGTAGCGGACATAGCTAAATGTTTAATTTTGGATCTTTCTGTGAGAGTCACATAGAGCGACCAATCTTCCTTTTCGATCAATTCCTTAATATAGCTAATGCTATAAGTAACAACGTTGTAAAACATCAACGTGTAAAGACACGTCATTTTCGGTTCTTTTATAAAAATACGATCAGCCAGCATTAGGAATATTATTTGATTCGTCATCATAGAGATATTCTTCATCTTAAGGAAAAGGTTCTCTATTCGATCGATCGGATCGTATAATCGTGCCAGGAATGCGTTTAACTGGTGCCAGATCGTCATAGCGATACCTTTATGCAAAGAAAGTAGTCGTGTTATTATTACATATGTAATTGAAAATACGAATCTTTCGTTGATTATTTATCGTTAGTCTCGCTCTCGTCTGTCTATAAACTTTGAAATTCCAACTAAACAACATTACGTTTAATCTCCTAGTCCTCTAACACGGGCATTTCATAATAAACATTTTGTGTCGATAAAATGTCAATTTCTGATCGACTATTCGGTAATTGGTTTATTAGCGTAGCGTGACAAGTGCAAATAACGTGTCAGTGAATGACCGGTTTTGTTTTTCATAACGCCGAGCCAAGAAATTTACATATTAATAGATATGTTCGTCAAGGGAATCTTTGCAAATAGGGGAAGACGTGTCTAGAAGGGTATTCACGACACGGTGGATAATTAGGACGAGAGGCAGGGATTTCGTTTGACAATTTAGATCATCCCTTGGGACGAAACCATAATAGATACATCATACATCGACTGTTAAATGAACGGCTCTGTGCCTTCTTTCCCCCCCTCTCCCACCCCTTCCCTTTCTTGCCCTTTCTTCGCGTCCCTATAAAACAAAGCGCACTTGACTTCAATGGCACATTCAACGTCTTTCCGTCTTCGCATATTCGTGTCTTCACGTTATCACATTTTCTTACTCTTGGAAGAATATCTTAGGGTCAGCACTAATTGTAAGCGTACTGTATGCTTTTCCTAACGATCACCCGTTCGTCGTTGCATATGTAAATATGTCTGTACATTTACTTTATTCATTTATTTTATTCCCGTGTAAAATGTTCTTTTATTTTATTTTTTCTGCCATATCGGTGGCGAATTATAATCATATTTAATATAAAAGAAGAAAGAAAAAAAAAAAAAAAAAAAAAAAAAAAAAAAAAAAAAAAAAAAAAAAAAAAAAAAAAAAAAAAAAAAAAAAAAAAAAAAAAAAAAAAAAAAAAAAAAAAAAAAAAAAAAAAAAAAAAAAAAAAAAAAAAAAAAAAAAAAAAAAAAAAAAAAAAAAAAAAAAAAAAAAAAAAAAAAAAAAAAAAAANGGAACGAAAGAAGCGCGTAAACGAGAGCGAGTTAGGAAAAGGGAAAAGCCAGAATAGGGGCGCAACGAGGTATTAAACGAAACAACCGTATACGAAGGCAATCGCAAGTGTAAAGAAATTTCTGTTACATCTTTAATAAATTTGACGAAATCGAACTTAATACGAACATGTAACATTAACTTTCAACTTATAAATAACTTTTGTCGTAAAAATGTTGTTGACGCACCTAAGTTAAACTAAAATTAAACAAACTAGAATAAAGTAAAATAGAATGACGCGAGATAAATTAAAACAATAGCGATTACATGAGGAAAACGGGTTAATTAGTTTACGTAGACCAAGGAGGCGGTAATTAGGCGAATCGCGCTAAAAGACGTTTAAAAAATCCGGTTTGAATAATTATGAAGCTTTTATGTAATTTTATGTAATCTGCGAAAACAACAAATTATCGTTTAATATTTAATTAAAAAGACGGCACATCAAATTATTGGTGGGTATATGCATGTATATCGAAATCTTTTTTATTTCTCGTTGTTAATAACTACGTAATTTTCATATTAATTATTGATTTTTCCACCTTGTTACCAAAAACTGACGAAATTAATGTTTATTTAATAAAAGTCATTTGTTCGATGTTCAAGCTCTACTATGTGCTTGACTCGTATGTATTTAGCACGCGCGAGTAGCAAATGAAGGGGTTTGAGCTTAAAATGGTGGCGAACGAAGCACTTTGTAACAAAAACGAACATGATTTACGAATGTTAAGTATAGTTACAGATGGATTTGTCGGTGTATCGTTAAAGCCAGTATGGGTGCTCGCACGACTCTTTCTCCGTATAATCTTCGTCGAAGAAACGAGAAAGCATTATTATTGAAGCATTATCTCCGTAAAGTTTTGGTCGATTCGAAAGTTGAATTAACGAAACGAAAGGAAAATTCCGACAAAGCAAAGTTGCTTCGGCTGTTTTCATTATCGGCAATTCGATCGTTCGTCTTTCTTTTCGCGACGCGTAAGAGAAAAAAGGGAAAGGACAAAGTTTGATTTACCATTATACGTATGCATGTATCGTAGGTTCATCTTGGTAAGGTACATTGAAATTATTTCTTAAATCAGTCGATTACAGATATTTAATAATTTAATCAAATTTCGTATATGCAGAAATAGAACAACGGTGAAACTTAACAAAAGTTACGGTCAACAAATTTTTATTAACAATAGATCGACGATTATGTACCGTATTGTTCCAAGCGGACAGATAACAACGAAAAGAGATAAAGTTCAAAACTAAATTTGGCAAAAGTTTCCACGTTTCTAAACGTCTACGTGCTCTTTTAAATGTATACGCGCTTTGTACGATTTATAAATTTAAAAATATAAAAAAAAAAAAAAAAAAAAAAAAAAAAAAATTGGAAACAAATTGAAACAACGTTCGGATAGAATTGTTTCTAGCATCGATTTTATCTCCGATCGTTACGTATAAACGTTTCAATCGATTCTACTTCAATTACAACGTTAATGGAATTTTGTTTAAATTTTGTTTCAGATCTACGAGGCGAGATGCTTGCCGCGCAAACTATCCGCATAGCCCTGCTGCTTGCCATTGTTCTTCTGTAAGAAACTTCAAATCTACAGTTCCCTTGTACCCGAACTGATTTCTTTTTTTTTTTTAATTTATTTAAAAAACACGAAAACATATGGTTTTGAATAATTTACATTATTGTTTAATTTACTTGACTCGATTATGTATTTATACATGTTCTGTTACTCGTGCGCTTTCTTACACGCGAACAAGATAGTTAGCTATTTATAAATGAGAGTACATATATGTATGAAATGAAAGATGCTGGAACGACTCAAATTAATCATAATATCATTATCAATATCAAATAATATCATTATACGCGATAATGGAACGATTGATTCTACCAGGTACGATAAATGTTCCGGTTATCCCTCGGTGAGACAAAAGCAAGAGATGGCCCTTTGCACAGGATGCGGCGACTTTTGCCACAAATGCGAATATGGTGTTGTAATATCGAATGCTTGCGGGGTTCCGCAATGCGCAAAGGCAAGTGCTTGAATCAATCTGTTTGTTAATAAATCTGAAGCGTCTAACGCGAAACGGTCGAACTGTTAATTACTCTCTTTTTCAGGGACCCGATGAACCTTGCGGAGGACGAGGAGAACGGCTTGGTATTTGCGCCGAAGGCATGAGCTGTATATGTAACCAATGCTTCGGCTGTAGTTCGGAGAAGTTAAAATGTTCCAAAATTAAAGATCCTTGTTGGCGTGATTTTACCGTACCTGTAAGGCGGCCTGCTATCATGTAAATCGATATGATTGATGATTATTTATCGTGAATCGGATGGTCATTTGCACTTACCTATCGAAGCGAACACCTGAAATATTTCTAATTCTGTAAACATACGGCGACCCAACTAGGTGTCGGTTAACGTTAACTTAAACGCACGATGGTTATACTTTGCCAATATTTCATTTATCCTTAAACACGCGCGCCGAATGATAAACAGCTATAACGATAACTACGGTTGATCTTTAGCGACGAATCCAATTGGACAAATCTAATTTTAATAAACGCGATGATTAGTTGCATCTACGTATGTATATCTTATATGCGATCAACAGAGGGTAGAAATGAAAAGAGGAAATAAACGCGTTACGGAGATGTAAAATGAAAGGTGCGGAAGATGCGAACGAGAGAAAGAGGGAGAGAGGAAATACGTAGGAGGAATAGAACAGAAGAGAATAAGGAGTGAAATATCGAAAGCAAGATATACCGTAATATTATTCGCTTTGCTCCCTTTTCTTGATTTTTCTCTAGTCTGGTTATCTAGGTCGCGCGTAAAAAAAAAAAAAAAAAAAAAAAAAAAAAAAAAAAAAATAACGATTAAAATACCTTGAAACTGTAAGTTCAATTGGACTGTAGATCAATGCGTGTGCGTTATACATTGTACATTATCCCTGACAATTAAGCGAGATGACAAGACGATACTGTTAAGTAGGTATTATATTTTCAATTTTGCAGAATGTGAAAGAAGAAGTAGGAAAGGAAGAAAGATATAGTATTAGATGCGTTTGTTTTTACTTTTCATAAATATATTTTATTAATAAATTTATGTGCCATATAGGTATCGTTGAAACATGCAAGAACGTTAAGATATTACGAACGATAAAACGCTTTGATTTTGAACAAAATATTTTTATATCAGACGCTGTGCCAAAAACACTAATTGTCTCGTCAATGTATCATTAACGCGTATCTTATATTTCGTAAATAAAAATGAAACGGATCATACAATCTCGTTGATAAATACTTGGTATGTAACGTTTAATTTCCTAATACTTTCCCGTCTTTCTATCGATCTTGTCGCGTCTTATTAACGTTTCCTGCTATCGATCATCGTTTCCTTCCTCCTCTGCTGCTGATTTACCAATTGGAAGAGAAAACGAATAGTCTGCTTGACCGCGCAAACGTAATGATTTATCTCATTTAGTTTTACTTATACGTAAAACATAGATCTATTATCCGCGCCCCTCATCAATGGCTGTCGAACATGGAAAACCCCGCATTTTTCGTGTTTACCTTAATGAACAATGACCCTAAGGAAAGTTTCGACTTGAAAGATGTTTGAAGGCAATTAAGGGGTTTTACAGTAAAGTAATAAATGCTAAATCGTAATAACGGTTCCTTAGGATCATTGCGAGTCCGAATAAGTATGACTCAGGAATGATTTATGGTTTATGGTAGGTCCCAGGTAACACGTAGACATTTAGCAACGCGAAAATTCATTAATGACGATTATACACCGTGACGTATCTCTTGTAGGTAATATTTCAACATTATACGTACCGCATAATAAAAAGTTCATCGTGGCGCCACGGGCAATCCCCGTAAAACTAGCGTGACATTCAACGTGTTAATAACGCGAAACATATCACACGTATAGAAAACGATGTCCAAAAACGGCGCGACAAGAATTTTCCAAGCCCAGATCCAAGCAGTTTCATCGCAAAAGCAGTAAACGTGTATGTATAACCAGTTTATTTTTGCGTACCTTCGAGATTGGCATCGGCGGTACAAGTATCAAGTACCAGAAAATGCGGTGCTGTCACTGTCAATATTACCAACGATATCTCACTATTGAGGATACCCGTGTGAATTGAAACATTACTGTTAAACGGTTAAACGGTAACTAGCAGCCGATCAAATATTTTCATACCTCGTAAAATAGTATATAGTGTCGATGTCGTTGCCAACATCGTTCATACAACATCGCTGATGCTATTTCGATTGTTCCTTGATACTTATGGATCCACATTCGCTACGTACCACTCACTCTTGTCTCGATGTTAATAGTACGTATCTAGGCATAAATACTATCGTCGTATCTCGATAGATTTGGCAAAGACTATGACTAAAACTTCGGCAATGTCTTAAACCTTTTATAAGATCGTACTACACTGATTCACTTATTTCCATTGTGCGATCATTTCTATATTTATTACAGATTTACGCAAGAAAACAGATATACAAAGAAATAGGAGGAAACAAGAAAGAACACATAATTTCAAGCGTTATTTATTATTATTATTATTATTATTATAATTCTTGTACAGGAATTTCCTCTAAGAACGAGCAGGAATATGTGATGAAATAAAACTGTAAAAGTGATGTTTTTGCTTTTCACAAAAGAAATACGGGGTACCACGATGACAGAAGGAGTGTAGAGGTTAAGAAAATACAAGAACCTAACCGATATGTTTTTCGTATTGTTTTAACAAACTTTCAATCCGCTTAGATTTCAGTTGCGGTCTTCTGTCACATCCTCTTCTTTTTAATCCACCAATAGATTTACACGTCTCTCCGTTCTATTCTATTCTTTGGTAGTTATCTTTAGAAGATTCACGTGCACAATTTTAATATATGTTTCCTGTGGTACGATATGCATATTAACTTAGTCGAAATTCGCATCAAACAGATTTTTGGTATAAGGCATAGTACGTGGCAGCGTACAGCAACGTCTCTGTTGAAATAGAACGAAATCGCTCAGACGCAAATTCTCGATCAGGACTATAAGCATGTAGCGAATTGCTGCAGAGTCCCACGCTCTTTTAGCGAACTCGTATTTGCGCATGTGCCTTGTTTCACATTAATTGACTCCTGAGTCTCGACTTAAACAGCATACAGTATACGACGTACGTATAGTAGTATAGCGTATAGTGTATATTTCTTCTCTCTCTCTCTCTCTCTCTCTCTCTCTCTCTCTCTCTCTCTCTTTTGTAGCAAATAGTTACACTAATGTGCTGAGAAAAAGGACCTGTAGAAATGATTTATATCTAACTATTTGTGTCTACTTTTGATTGTTGTAGTTTCGATTAAAAATCGCATTAATAACGAAATACTGAAACTTTTGGATTAACATTGTGATTCCAATATCGATCGTGCTTTTCAAATTGTTTTATATCGAAACTGTTCGTTTTCACGAAATCGAGTTAACACTATGATTTTCTCTCGGTACAGTATATCTGTATATGTAATTCATTCTTACTTTTTATTTGTTCTTTCTTCTTCCGCGTTTTCTACGATCTAATCGATATCTTGATGGTTGGTAGAATCAGTATATGCATCTAGAAGCAAATTATCGCGAATCGACGATGACGTACCATGTGTTTCTTTATTTTTATCTTCAACGTTATTAGAGTCATTGTGTTGTTCGAACGAAGACGGATTTATTTCTCTCGCTAAATTCGTATCTTCTTCGTGGAGCGATAACGTTCGCTCTCCTCTTTCGTCGATATCTGAAATTTCCTCTATAACGATAGGTTGTGGTGTATTATCGAGCGCTAATGGCTCACGAAGATCGTCAGCATCAGAATTTGAACTCGTTCCGACGAGTGGATCACTCTCTTCTGCGTCCGTTGTACGAACTTGCTCCAACACGCGTTTGCTGTGAATAACGATAGGAGACGAAGCGTTTAAAGATAATTTACTCCAATTCGATTCGTTAATGAATAAACTCAAATTTTCGAAGATATCAATACCACGAGGAGCAGTGGTCGGGGAAAACTTATAATCAAAAAAAGGTACGTTGCGACCAATTCTTCTACATCTTCGATCTTCCGCGTACGAATTAGTTGGAGAAGTAGAGCGATCATCCGTCTTTTCACGGTGTTCAGGTTTTAAATCGTAAACGTTCATGGCGGAAAGACTTTTTGAGATCTCAACGAAAGGTAGCGGTAAGGAATCGTGAAATTCTCCAGTGTGCCACGAACCGACGATTGGTTTGCTCCTGTTTCCTTGATTTTCCAAACATGCCGTTTCTACTTGATCCTAAAGTGGGGTAAGAAAAGCAACCTTGTCAAGATTATTATTGCAATTAGCTTAAATTTTTTTATTATCTTTAAAAATGTATAGGTCGAATTGGAAGACCCCTTGCTTGTTCAAAAATGAAACAAAAGTAGATGCATCTACGCAAGTCTTTCCAAAATACTAGAAAAAATAATATACGCCCGACTAAAACCAATAATAGAGAATGAAAAATTAATACCAGATCGCCAATTCGGATTCAGAAACAAACATTCCATTATAGAGCAAATGCACAGGCTCGTCAACGAAATAATACTAGCACTAGAAAACAAACAATACTGTACAGCCCTCTTTATGGACCTAGAGAAACCACGAAAGGCTACTACAAACAATCAAGAAACAATTCCCGGAGCAAATATACCAATCATATCTAAGCAGCAGAACCTTCGTAATAAAAATCAAAGACGCATACTCCGAAGTCAAAGACATTAAGGCAGGGGTTCCGCAAGGAAGCGTCTTAGGACCAATACTATACGCACTATACACGGCCAACATACCAACAACTACCAATAGCAAAATACTGACATTCGCGGACGACACAGCTGTACTAGTCAGGCACACTAACCCTGTAACAGCAGTCACAATATTACAAAAACATATCGCAAAAATAGAAAAGTGGCTACAAGCTAAACAAATCAAAGCTAACCCTAATAAATGCAACCACGTCTCATTCACACTGCTAAAACAGATACAACCAAACATCTTCCTGAACGGCGCACAAATAATACAAACTAGGCGAGTAAAATACCTAGGACTTCACATAGATACACAATTCGCATGGAAACAGCATATCAAATCAATAATAGACAAAATACAGACAGCAAGGAGACAAATGCATTGGCTAACAAGTCGGAAATCCAAATTAAGCACAGAAAACAAATTAAAAATATACAAAACAATCGTAAAACCAATCTGGACGTACGGAATTCCACTATGGGGAACAGCAGCAATGAGCCATATAAGCAAAATTGAAACAATGCAAGCCAAAATTCTTAGAACCATAGTAAACGCCCCATGGTACGTTAGAAACGAGGACATTCGGAAAGACCTGGGAATACCAACGGTCAAGGAGGAGATTAGCAGACTTGCAAGAAGGTACAGAGAAAGAATAGCAACCCAACGGAACCGGCTGGCAGCGGAAACGATCAACGCAACAAACATCGAAAGAAGATTAAAAAGGAAACATCCAACAGACCTCGCAAAGGATATAACCTAGCAAACACGAAGATGGTACCCCGTTGGGGGTAGCCACCCACATGCTATATATCTACACATGTATACGTATGTATACGTGTAATAGGTATACATACGTACAATGTACATCGTAGACGCAAATCTCGATCCATAAAATATATTGGTTAATTACATCAAAGAATAACTTTGAACAATTTTAATTTCGGAAGAACAAAATTCTTTCTAGTATCATAAAAGTTGCGCAAGATATCTTTTTACATATTTTAGAATGGAAAGAGAAAGAAAAACGAAGGGATGGTAGCAAAATACTTGCTTCTTTTTCTCCGTTGTCTTCTCTTGCTGTTTCTCCGCTTCCTCCGCTTCTTCTTTCGTCTTCTTCGTTCTCATCGCCTGCTTGATTATCTTCATCGTCGACCGTTTCTCGACGAGAAGATTTTTCGATTATTGCTTCGGGTGCTAATTCTTGTACAGATGAATGAAATTTAATTATAAAGTCATCGGTTTGATTCGTGTTGTTCGTCTGATGTTTAGAAGATGACGAGGCCATTAAATCGTCCAGTTCGAAAGGAATCACGTCGCTTGTTTCGGCATCTTTTTCAGATACATTGGTATTATCGATAATGAAATTCTGTATTAATTCCCGTGCAATTTCTTCTTCCACGCGAAGACACTGTTTTTCATCTTTGTTACGAACAAGCGAGCGACTCGTGTTATTAGTACATTCATTACCTTGAAACTCTTCCTTTAAATACCTTTCGGTCTCGCTTTCAATTTTGGTTTGTTGACCTGCCGGCTCGATAAAAATCTTTACTCGATCGTTTTCCGAGGACAAAGCTTCACCGATGTCTACTTTTTCTTCGGAAGCTAAAGTATCGAAGGAAGATAAAGAAACGTTTTCACCTTCGCAAGAAGTAACATTATCGTTTTCCTCTTCCGACCGATTATTAAGATTTTTCGAATTGCCCTTTTCGATCGTCGACGATATCGTTGTGTCTTGTAACGAATCCAGATTTAATTCAGGTACTTTTGGTCCAACTCCAAGTTGTTCAAACGACAAAGAAAAATCACTCGAACGATCATCGAACGTTTCGCTTTCCTCTTCTCTTCTTTTCCTTGGAGTTTCTTTCGAGAGATCTTTCGATCGTGCATCGTCCTTATCGTCCATATTATCTCGTTCCTGATCCTCTTCCTGACTGGAACTTGCAAATTTTTCTTCGCATTCGATACTATTTTTATTTTCCATCGATTCGATCGATTTTTTCGAAGAAACGCTGATACGATCGTCGATGCTACGCTGGACGTCGACGTTAGAAAATTTGCCCCTATCATTTTCTTCCTCCTCTTTGATATTTGCAAGATCTTCTTGATAAACAGACGCTCGATTGGCAGCATTTTTTATACCACGTAAAATATGAGCATCGATGTTCGTTGTATAGTCAACAGCACTTCCCGGATGTATATATTCTCCAAATGGATTCTCGTCGTGGCAATACTCTTCTCCGATCCCATGCTTCGTCTGCTTTCTTTCGATATTCCAAGATGGCATGGACTCGTTAAAAGGGACGCAAACCTCGTCGTTAGTACCCTCTTCGAGCTCAATTTTACAAACATCGTTATCATAGTCGTTGTCAACGATATTATCGGGTATAATTACGGTGGTTACTGTTTCCGGTATTTCACTAGGGGAGCCTTCGGTAAGGACGTAACAAGAAAGATCGATTCCTCCATCTTTCGTACAATGGTCACGCGTATCTCGATCATCGCTATTACTGTTTCCATTAAGGAAAATTTCCGAATTGTCAGAGTCAAGATTGCGATCTAAACTTTTTCCAATCGGTATTTCATCTTCCATCGAGTCAATCTCGATATTAGCGTCATCTTCGTTGCTCGTTGGACTCTGACTTTCATCTGGATTTTTCTTCGTCCACTCATCTCCTACGCTCAATAACTGCCTTTCGTATACGCAGTCCGGTTTCTCCGATTCGAAATTTTTCAAAATCGAAAATTCATTCGAACGCTCCGATACCACGAATCCGTCATCGATATCTTTTGGAATAGTCTGAGAACAGACCAACGTATTTTCGATGCTTCTCTCGACCGTTTCTATCTCGATTAATTTCCTTTCGAGCTCGTTCGGTCGATATCGTTCCTCCTCTTCCTCTTTCCCGTTCTCCGAATGTTCCAATGAATCTGCCCTCTGACAATGAAAAAGATCGATCGAATCAGGTGTTACGTTTAAGCTGTCTTTAAAAGTTTCCTCGATATCCGCCTCCCTTGGTGAATTTAAACATTGCTGAATAATTTCTACTTCTCCTAGAATTTGCTGTTTATCGATACCTTCCTCCATCGTATTCCCCGTCATAACAAGAATTCCATTTCCTTCGGACATACTTCCACGAGGATATTTCCATGGGACCATATCTACGTTCGCATTGCCGCCTTTTAAATCCTCGTCTTTGCGTTCCTTTTCAATTGTTTTCGAATCGTAATCGAAAGTCGCACCTTCGACAGTTCCTGCTGGTTCGAGCTCTTTCTCCGATTCCAGATCCTTAGGATTCCAATTCGAATTTGTTGGATCCTCGTAATCCTGGCAACATATCGTTTGTTCGTTCAACCGTACATCCACGTCATTTAACAAAGAGGGTAATTCGATTAAATTGTTTCCCCTCTTCGTCGACTTGGATCCATCACTCGAGATCGGTGGCAATGTCAAATTACCTGTGCTATCCTTCCCGTTACATTCGTACACGTTGTTCCTTGTACATTTTACAGGAGGTTGTCGCGTAACGACCGATGGAAGGACCACCGAGATCGTTCCATCATTGGTCAACTTTTTCATCGCATCCTCAAAAATTATGTTGCTCTCTGATGAATCGGATCGCGATGCCACGTTAATCAACGTCTCTTCCACTTCGTTGTCTTTCGATTCTCTCTCACTCTTCTTTCCCAATCGGGAATTTAATTTGGCATCACCTCCTTTCGTGTTACCAAATTTCTCTTGCAATTTTTCCTGCTCTTTTCGCTCATCTTCGATCATAGTTTTCCATTGATCTTTTAAATTCCGACAGATCCTAGCCTCTGTCGAAACAATGTCTATGTCTATATCTTCGCTCGTACAAGTGTCCTTAAAATACGCGCGATCTCTTTCGATTTGATCGGCACTTTTCTGTCGCGTCACTTTCTTCTCGTTCTTGTAACTTTTATCGTCTAAAACAAATGTATAGAATTGTTCGTGATTTTCTTTAACTTCTCGACGCTTAATACGTTTTGCGAATATATTTCCGGCGGACGAAGATCGAACGAATTGATGACAAGTAACTTGACTCGAAAATCGTGGTGAACGATGATCCGAGTAACCAGGAATTGATTTCTCCGTCTCTTTACCATTTAATCCTCTATTCCAACCTTCTCTTCCAATCGTATTTTCGTGCTTCTTCAATCCTTTGACCGTCCTATTTATAGACCAACCACTTTTATTTGTCGTCTCTCCTTTTCTCTTCGATGCCACAGCTTTTTTCGTTGCGTTTCTCGATGTCGTTGATTCCTTCACTTCCCTCATTACCATCGCTTCTTCGATCAAGTTACCGTATTTACACCTACGAAAATAATCGTTACGATTTTCAGCATCACGATCGTTAATCAATTTATGTTTCAGTATCCTCGGAACGATTTCATCAGTACGTTCTTTATCCCTTAATTCCACCAATTCTGCGAAATGTTGGGCCGCGAATGCGTAAATATTTCGAGGTCTTTGACGCAAAATTTCACGTGCAAGTCCTTCAACCGCAGGAGCCAAGCCTCGTGGTATTCGTGGTGCTATTATGTAGTCTATTTCCGACATTATCGTACTCGGTGTGTCACTCGGGTTCTCCTCGTATCTGTACTGTAATTGTTAGCTGTTACTCTTTATATGGAAATATGTAATTGCACAAAAAAACACAACAGATACAAAGACAGAAAGACACTCGGGTTTTCGTTCGCGTCTCTCCTTCTTCTTACATTTTTTCTCAAAATCAATAGATAAACAAAAATGTTTGTGATTGCCCGATGATGAAAGAAAAATTGCTCACTATTAAAGAAGATGCAATATATAAGGAAACAGAAACACCAGAGATACCGTGATTCGCGTATCGAAAGCGAATAGATGATTGTAAACTGTGTACACCTGTTTATTACGCATGCACGAAATCGATCGAATACATATACATATGCCCTACGTTCTATAGCCATGGCTATGAGATTGCCAGAATATTATTTTTCTTTAACATAAATTAACTTTCGAACAATTATGTATGCCGATTAACGAGTTCAAGCAGTTAGGTATTTATCTTTAAGATCAATGTTAACTTTATCGAAATTTCTCCAAAATAAATTTTATAAATAGATGTCTTGGTAACCTTAGCACTAAGTGAGCTATTTTCTACATAGGTATGTATATACGTACATACGGGCATTCGGGCATCGTTACTAATAGCATTTTTCACTTTATTTCTTTGTCTTTGTCGGATCTTTTAAATTTGTAGCCTAACATTTTTCACTATGCAAATTTGTAATATATGTAGCTAAAAAGCAGATTACTTTCACGATATTAAACGCGCAACACGTTTTTATATATTATAAAATATTTGAACAACGGTCAACGTAGCTTTCGAGCTACCGACCAGTCAAGTCGTTTTGTCCTTTTTATATGTCTTAAGAATATCATCCTGTTTCAAATCTGTAATTTAAGTAATTAATCGGTTTTATTATTTTGTTGTAAATCGATACAGAGCTATAAGCAACGAATAGTGCTTGTTTTCTTTTTCAACAAAGCCAAACGTTTTTATTTACACTTATATAGAGTAATAAATTCCAATTCAAGAGGATGCAGATTGATAGCAGGAATGATTAAAGAATGGAGAGGAGGGCCTAGGTCGATAGAAGCCATTTCTCCAAGAGAACAAGCAACGATGCGTTGATTGTCCCAACCTACACGAGCTAAACCCACTACAAGACTTGATTCCTCCAACGCTGTAAAACAACAAATTTCATTTTCCATGGATTCATTAGAGGCAAGATTATTTGGAAATGATACTTTTCTGGTATCTTACCTGATTTCTCCTTGGTTTCTTCATTTTTTTCCTTTATGACTTTTAATAATTGCGTAGCAGCTTCTGAGACACTCATAAACTGAGACGGCATATATTCTTTTTTCTTCTTAGCAATACTCTCTATCGTAGGCTCCTTTATTTTAATGTCCAATAAGCACAATGTATGTAGATCTCTCTGCCTATTTGAGATAATTTTCTCGTAAAAACTATTTGGTTGCCAATCATTGTTCCAATAAGGGATAGAAACGGTTTCTCCAAAACGGTATAATTGCAAACCACAGCATCCAATTGCAGTCAAAATAGAGGAATTGTGAACAATCTTTACCTGAATCATGGAATAATAAAGACTTTTAATATCGGTTAATAAAGTTCGTTTTATTAAAAAAAATGTTCTAATATTTCTCTTATTTGCCTTTATATCTTTCTCCCGAGCTCGTAGTATTAGGTCCGAATGTGTAGTGGCGCCAAACGGATCACCTACCACCAAGAAAGCAACATTTTCCTTCTCATCCTTCGGCAATATTTCATCCGCGTTACTCTCAACTAATTCTCTGTCTGCTTCCAGTATCGAACGTCCGTAAAATCGTTCCTAATTTGTTGAAATATGCAATCGTTGGTGTCCTATTATCATTATTTATGTTAAACATTCAATTAATCAAGGAACCAGAGCTACCCTTGACTTTAATCTACCTACCAAATCTTTTAAGCTGCTAGACAAAATTGACGTATACGACTCTAAATAGACACGATCGCACATTCGTATAATTTCCAGACCCTTTACAGTTACATCTGTCGAATCGCCAAGACCTAATCCAATCACGTGTAACATTTTCTTCGCGTCTCCCTGAATTATTTGCACGATATCGTTTAATAAAAATCAATGCTTTGTTCAAATGACCGGTATAGGGAAGTGAACAAGAAAGAAAAAGTCATGAACGTTTGTTGTTGATGATTTTATGTCTCAACGATTGCCCAATGCAATAAGCAACAACGTGCAAAACTATCAAAGTAACTACACAGCCATAAGTAGATAAGTATAGATGTATCACGTTATCGTTACATATGTATAAAAGCTAAGAAAGAAGCAACTGAACAAATCTATATATGTACGTGTAGGGTATTTTACATTTATCCCTATTATTTTAACAAAAATGGCGACAGATTCTATATCGTCAGAGCTAGTATTATTCGCATGCGCGCTGTCTGTGCACGTATATAAGAATAATTTCGAACTGATCGTTTAATTGCTCACTAAACTATGTGCTGTTTACAATAGCGATCGTGTTTTAAGTATTCAGTTGGATCGATATTTAATCGAACGTGATCGAGACACACATCTAATCAAAATACAGCGTGTGTATACATATACTTAAGAACTTTTTAATCGTTATTGCGAGTTAGGAGTTAGTAAGTTAATTGTAGTTAGTGAGAGGTTAACCTATAATCTGTCTAACAGGACGAAACAGTAATCCTAAACAAAAGTTACGGTTGGTATTGGTAATTGAAACTCGAATTTTAAAATTTTCTTTACGGTTACTGCCTCGTCTCGTTGAACCGACTATACATTTCATTCCTATTTATGTATTAATACTGCAATCTATGCTGCCTCCAAAATCATAACTCAGATATACCGTGTAAGTGGATGCGATATGGGAATAAAAGAGGATGCTGCATACAGCCTCTTCTGTCCTTGTCTTGCATGCACACTAACGTCGTAACAACGTCACAACTAACGTCTGTGTAGTTTTCTTTCCGTTCCTATATCGTTTTCTCAGATCGTTCGCGCACTTTATATGTATATGTCTATGGTACGAACGCGTTTTTCAATTATATGTTCTATTTGTAGTCTATCTAATAATCGCGTCTACGTTATTTCTTATTACTATTATTATTATGTTCTTTTTCATATTAACGCTTCATACACAGTACACTTCTACCACTATTTTCAGTGTTTATATAGTATCAGTAAAATAGAAGAATGGCATTGCAACGTACATCTGTTGTATTACAAACTGTCAACGATTTAAGGAAAATAAATGGGGAAATGAAATTACATTTTCGGTCAAGAACAACAACACCTTCAGGTGCTATCCTACCAGAACCAAAAAGAACACGTTTCGGTTTTTTGGGTGTTATCTGCAGTGTTATGACAGGACTAGTCATAGGAGCTACTTTAAGTAAAATGATGGCTAACTTTCTCGAAGAGAAAGAATTGTTCGTTCCTTCGGATGATGATGACGACGATGATTAATTTATTCGCGGTACGCAAATTAATTAAGGCAAAGATTTAAGTTATTTTTATCAAATTTCTACGTCTTATGTTTTTCATATCGAGTCTCGACCCAAACTTCTGCATGTATGCCTAAAACGTACTTTGCATAAACAAGCTTCTCATTGTTCCTCCGTAATCATGTATCATTCAGTGCTATCGTTTTATCTTTGCTTGTGAGGAAAATAGACTTCTTCCATGTCTATACATTGTTTTCTGTTTCAAGATCTATGACAACGGGGTATGGAAAAATATAAGATGATGTAATATGTGTGACCTCTGGGCAGCACATGTTTTGCATATGTAGTTGTCACAGTAAATCAAATGTACACGGTGCTTTCGATTTTCTTCTTAGAATTCTACTTGCACAATTTAAGTAATTGTATTGTTTATTACCAATTTTTGCTGAAGAGCAAACTGATTCTGTACATACATACATGTATGTCTAAATATATTCCTTTAAAATGCATATAGAAAATGTATATACCTAGGTGTACAGACATACTGATATTTTGTAAATATTGTTTCAATGGACTGCAAAATAAACACAATGCAAAGAAACAAGCTCTGGGTATATTTAATGGTTTCAAAAATTACAATATTCCTTGACATTAGAAAGTTTCTTTTTGTGTTTATAAACAACCTGATAAATTTGCATCATCAGTACTTTATCGATATTCGTTAATTTCGTTTTGAAATTTGGTTCGTTGATAAACGTTATTGGGATAATAAGAGCAGGAACATATTATTGAATATTTTATTGAGGTGGTCTTTTGTGTGAACTCCAGCCATGGAAACACTTGGTGAATCTTCGAGATTCTTTTCCTTTTGCTGTTAAATACAATTTACGTGGCCTGTCTGGCTGTTTTACTCGTAAATGTTGGATGTATACCTAAAAATTATTGTAATTAAATTATTTATTTTTATTTAGGAATTTTGCAAATCGGATATTTTTACAATTCGTTCAATCCATTTTTACCTGAGCAGATTTATATGCCAATTTAATTTCTACCTCTGAACATCGACTGCCTAACCATAAAAATACTTGTTCGCCATTATCAAGTATCATAATATCGTCATCCGCTAAATCATCCTGGAACAGTATTAATTGATTATAAATCTATTATATATATTATATACATATATAACTTCGCTCTCACTAACACAAACATAAGTTAGTAAATTTATCATATACTTGACAAAAATCGGTGCATTTCTCGCTGATCGTGAAATATCCCTTTTCATTCGAGCATCTGAACAGTCTCGTATAATTCATGTATTCTGCATCGATATCATATGGCTTTCTTCCACCAAGAGCTACCCAAAAAAAGTTATCTGGTTCTTCACCTTCGTTTAAAACTTGTAAACTTATCCATGGCTGTTAATTTCGTTTGATAATACAGATCAGATTATAGATTTACTAGTTGAAACAGACATGGTACAGTAAATGATAAACGTACGTTATTAAACATTTCTTCGGCGATTTCTTGAATCAAACGAGCTTCCTCGATGTCTGCTTTAGAACCAATCCAGGCGTATACTATTCCCGTTTCATCGTCGTTATTGAACGGTACGTTTAATATGTAGCTGTGGGACAACGACATGTACACGATTGTATTTAGGTATTGGTAAAGTAAAGCAATAAAGATGAAGTAATTTTTTCAAAAAGAAAAAGATGAAAGACAGGAAAAAACCTTATTTTAACAATCTTACCAAAATGAAGAGTTCAATAACGTAGAATCAGCCGGTATTTGTATCAGCCTGGTACACAATGCACTTCCATTACTCCTTAAGTGATAGAATTCAACCTTGTTACTACCAGAAGCTTTGGGCTGTTTACGCTTGCCATGATGAACAATGAATTTTCGTTTGAAATATGCCAAGAACTTTAAATTTTCTTGTTGCTGATGAGTTCTAACTACTTCCAAATTTTCACCAAATAAAGATTTAAACTTTTTCTGTAAGCTGGAAGCAAATACCTTTCATTAATACTTCATCAGTATTATTATCCATGTGTTCAAATCATTTTGTCTTTTCAATTGCAATAGTAATTATTTGTGTGCAATTAATAATGATTAAAAAGACAATTTTCGTCACGCACCTAAATGTAAATGTCAGCCATCCCATATTTCCCGCATCTCGGCCTTGCCAGAAATATACGGTACACTGATAATCCTCTTCGAATTGCTCATCGCCATCTTCATTTTCTGTTGTATCTAATGGCTAAAATGGGAAAACGTATCATCAATGATAAAATAAAGGTCTGCTCAAAGTCGATTTAAAGAATGCACAAATTATTACGTACCATCCAGTAACGACATAAAAATACGTAACAATCACCACTATAAAAATGACCTAATTCTTCTTCCGGTAATCGTACAAACTTTTTTCCTTCTAAAACCAACGCTTCCATTCCCTCTAAATCATCGTTCCATTCCGACATCAGTTGTTGAGCTTCCATAAATGACATAGGCGGTTGTCTAGGCATGAAGAGTGCGGCTAAATCCGCCTGTCGAAACAAAATTGTTTCACTGGTTTTGGTAGGAGAACGGGTAGGGGGAAGAAGCTCGCGTTATTTTCTGAATCGTTTATAGTCTTCATTTTTTTATTTCGCGTACCTTCGTTTCTTGTTGCTTCGCCCATTTAGTAAGGTCTGCCCCAGTTTTCGCGACTGATTCGGCAGTTCTAGTAAAGTCGACTGCTATAACTTCGTCCCATCCAGAAAATTTGCATTTGAAGATCTAATTAGAGAAAAGAAAGATATCGTTATAAACTTTCTCTCTCTTTCTCTCTTCCTCACATTTTTCTCTCTCTTTCTCTCAATACAGTCAACCGAATCTTCTGTATTCCTATCTCAAGTTCATCAATTTTGTACCTGCGACTCAGTTCCTTCTTGTAACCTGGTTACCATTGCGTATTCTGGTCGTTCTATCATGTTAAATAATTCTTGAGAGAGTTTAACAGCCGCCGCTCGTACTAATCTTGTAGATTTTTTGCCAAACCTATACACACACACACACACATAACAATTGAAGCATGCACATTGGTGAGTTCATACTGTTCGATATTTTGAGATTATATTAGAAGTTTTGAGTATGTACCAAACGTAAACATCTACATGGCAATCCAATATATAAACATTGCGATTGTTTAAAAGCGTGTTGGTTAGTTTCCCATGAGGTACTTCGACTTGTGGCAATTCCAAATATCCCATGCCAAGTTGTACTTGATACAGACGTGGCGCAAGTGGTACAAAATTTGCATCCACATGTTCCTATAATGAGAAGCATTAAAACAATAGATTGGTCTGGCTGTAAATAAGATCGCGTAGCGTTTGCGAGGTAGATTTCTAGGCGCGTAGCCGTGCCTTAAAAACAATTCAACTCAAACAACTTACGGCAATCGGTGGCAGGTGCGAAATATCTTTGACGTTTAAACACGACAAAAAGTCATCCGACTCTGTATTCATAATTTCTGTCATGATCTCTGCTTTATTCTTTCTTTCATTTTTATTGATCTTCTCAGCCATTAATCTCGCCTTTGACTTCAGTGTACTCTTCGCTTTTTTACCGTACCATATAAAGATCTTGTTGCCAGTATCTAAGACGAATACGAAACCCGGATCCAAGGAATCACAACGAACAGGGACCGGTTCTAAATGGATGGAAGCACCGGCAGCATGAACCCTATACAATCGTGTTATCGATGGCTGGTATGCACCAACCGAATCGAAAGCAAACACGTTGAACAATAATATGGCAAGGTAAAAACATATGATAAGATATAGTCGGAAAAGTAAGGTCAATAATGTAAATTCAAATTCAACAATACAAACCGTATCTTCGACTGTGTAGAAACCGGACGAGGTACGACCTCCTTCGATATATGTAATGCCAGACTCGAACAACATTAGAAATTCATCCGATTCTTCGCCTTGTTCTTCTCTGATTGTACGACATTGCGCGCCCAAATAATTACGTAGATTTACTGCGTGAATTGCAGCACAAGCTCTTTTATCCAACTATAAAGTATTACACATCGATTTGAAAAACGTGACACATTTTCAAGAAGTGTTCTCTTTGCACGTTGCTATATTGTATACCGATCGATTATTTCAAACATACATTATACATATTATTACCCACCGTAGCTTTCTCCCCTATCCAGAAATAAATTGCCCAAACTAAAGATCCAGCTTCATCTATTTCAGTCTTTAAAACAATGTAGCAATCGCCTTCGTAGAACTTTCCATGTGCCACTTCTTCTATTTCATTGGGCAAAAAATTCTCTATTTCCCAGACAGATAAACCAGGAACCTGACCAGCATCTTCGTCGAAGAATTCGGAATAATCCAGTGGTGGTTTTTCCAAAGTTTCATCCCATCGTTTGGGTCTTGAAAGCGAAAGTAAGATAAAAAAGACAAGAAACCCGAAATTGCCGAATAATGAATCGATCTCTTATAATGCATAAAAACGAATTCTTGTAATGCATATTTTCTACCTACTTCAACGATTCTGCTTTTGATTCTTCGCATTCTTTGTCTTTATTTTTCTCCTTCGCTATATCTTTCATACCCTAAAGAATAAAGAGAAAATTAATCGATTCAAATTACTTGCCCCTTTCGCTTATTTTCGTAATATACCTTCAATATCTTGGCCTGATCTTGATCAGCTTCCTCTTGGTCTCGTCTTCTTCTCAGTCTCATTTTGCGAGCTATTGGATCCTTGCTACCTGAAATATAAGAAATAAACCGTTAAATACGGTTATGAGAAGTTAAACAGTGCTCGTAGTGTGGTCATTCGTGATCAAAATAATTGAATATATAAGTTTAACATCGCTTATAATTAATTACTTATGATTGCTCAGAGTAAATCACGATCTGGTGTACATATAGTATATTGTGAGTAAGAACAGACTTACCGGCAGTCTGAATAGGCGTAGGTACATTAGCGCCAGCAAGCCGCAATTGATGTTGTAGGGAAAAATCGATATTATAAAACTCGATGCCGGAACCTTTTTGAACTTCCATTGGTTTTGGCGGCATTACTAAATTCGGATTATCTCTCAGATCAAGCTGTTCTAGATCGGTAAGAAGATGAATAGCATCTGGTACGGTAATCAACCGATTAGACGATAATATTAATTTCTTTAACGATCCACACCTGAGGAAGGAATACGTGCATTTATGATGCTCGTGGTACTTATGAAAAGTCCTTATTACGTTGATTTATTTTAAAGAAGCATTTGAAAAGGGAAGTTAATAGGTGTACCTGCATAAACCCTCGGGTATCATTTCTAAACGATTATTAGCTGCTGAAAATACTTGCAACGAAGATAGTTTGCCAATGCCTGAAGGAATACCTTCGAAATCTAACTGATTGTCGTTCAAATATAATCTCCTGAGAGTAACGATTTTACACAGAGAGGCAGGTATCGCGGACAATTTATTACGACATATATTTAATGTTTCCAATTTTGTCCAAAGTTCTGAAATAAAAATATTGCAACACGTCCATCGTGCGTAGATTGGCAAGAGATATGCAGTAATCATAGAATTGATGCGGCGATAGATAAACCTACCGATTGCTGTTGACAATTCCGTTATTTGATTATCGCTTAAATTCAGGCGACGTAAATTCAACAGAGAATAAAGTGCATCCGGTACCCGGGGTAAATTGTTCTGAGATAAATCAAGTTCTTGCAGATTCGTCAACGTCTCCAAACTTGATGGAATATTGTTTAATGTCCTCTGCGTGTCGCACATCTGTAGGGCCATTAAATTCATCAAGGATGGCAATTGTCTGAGTGAAAAAAGAATAAACAATATCGTATTTGAAAACTCAACAATGGTTTGCTATATTGATCTCGTTTACTATACCTTAATTGAAAGTGTCCTAATGGATTATGATTCAGGTTTAAAGTTTGTAAATTTGCTAAGCGACGAGTTTGCGGTGGTAGTGTTTCCAACTTATTATTGCTAAGATCCAAGAACAGCAAATCAGTTAGGTGAATGAACAACGTGTTAGGGATTGTTTCAATGCTGAAAAGACAATAATAGGATTATTCATTACCGACCATGCAACTGTTTAACAATTTGTACATGTAACACTCACTGATTGTGACTTAAATTCAGATTTAACAAAGATCGAGCTCTTTCCAGTCCTTCTGGTACTTCCTTTAGATTATTATGACTCAAATCCAATGTGGTTAATTCTTCCAGATGAAATAACTCTGCTGGAATGCCACTTGATTTAATATTATTACGTCTTATGTTCAATGTACGAAGACAACAGAGTTCCGTCAATTCTCCATACAAGCGTTCCAATCTGTTCTTAACTAATGAAAGGTGTTCCTGTTTTTGGAAAAGAAGAAAAATTTAATTTTTATTATTTATATTTTACCAAACTATCAATAAGAACCTCGATCATGATAGCTTCATCCTGAACTTTGTGCACACTTAAAAAATAAATGTCCATACGCAGACAGCTTTACCAGCTTCAACAATTTGCCCATTTCTTCTGGAATCTCAGTCAAGTTGGTTTCATCCAATTTCAGCCATTGTATACCAGTCATTAACCGTACAGATTCTGGAAATTTGCCACCCTGTAAAATGTAAAATTGTAACAGTTAAAAACTATATTTCTAAAAGGAAATAATTACTTACACTAAAGTCGTTGCTGCTAAAATCAACTCCTCGTACAAAGGGTAATACTCCTGTGTTTGCCATTCTGATCAAGTTCGAGAGGACGTTTTCGTGATTTTATAAATCCTATTTACGTTACGTTCGACGCTTGTAAATCTATATGTAACAAATCTATATGTAATACATATAGCATACAGAAAAATATTTAGATATAAAAATATATCTCATGAGCTTAAGCACCCAAAAATTTTGTTTAAGTACAACGAACGTTGAATATTAAACAAATAAAAATTATGCACAATTACTAAAAATAGAATATGGAAAATACTGGAAAATGTCACAATTTCTTGAACTTCCAATGTAAAAACGGTTGATATCTATTACATTTATCGATATTTCCAAAAATTGTATAATCGTTTTGGAAAATTAGCTTTGGATATTAAATAATACGAACATCGTTTATACGTTCATCGAAATACTGTTGGTGACATGACATGAACAAAATACTGAATTTTTATCGAAAAGATCCAATGCTATGACTAATGACATACAGCTCTATTTAATAACGTATGAAACGAACGAGAAACTGAGACAGACAGAGAGAGAGAGAGAGAGAGAGAGAGAGATAGAGAGAGAGAGAGAGAGAAAGAGAAAGAGAAAGAGAGAAAGAGAGAAAGTTGGAAACGAAAGGACGGATTAATCTTTTATATCTTTCTATTTTAAATTATCTTTTTTACTCAATTTAATTCGGTCTCTTAGTATTATTATATATTTATAAAAACATAAATAGAAATATACAATGCATCTATATATTCTCAGGGACTATATAGAGATTTATACCTTAAAAATTGTCTAGGGACTTTTTTCACATATTCATCTGAACATGCGCCATTCTAAATACAATTTAGAAACCTCCACGACCATAGCAGAATCAGAATTGTTCTGTATCTGCTTTACACTGGTGTGAATTTTCATATATATAATATTTATCTCAATTTATGATGTCCAGAGTAGAAGAAGGTGAATTTTAAAATTTAATTCGTGAAAATAAAGTACATCGTTCATTCGTTTATCAATCGTCAATTATTTTCTTATATGACTTCAGTCGAAGAAGTAGAGCAATTGGATAGCGGCATGGGTAGTAGCGACGCACATTCTCCCGAGGTGAAATCGCTTCTTCCTGACGATGAGGATGACGAAGAGGTATTCGATTTTGATATACAGTGATTACGTATTAATGTGATAAATAAATGAAACTTTGTATTATTACGAGTCGTTACTTTTACGGATAGTAACCATAATTAATCTTCAGGAATTAACCAAATATTTTGCTGCCTACGAATCATGCTTTTCGTGTTGCGGCTTAATCGTATTAAATTCTCACTATGAAAAATGCACTATCTTTGAGTTTGTTTTTAGGATGAAAGCTTGGCAGAACGATTATTGGGACTTACGGAAATGTTTCCGGAAAAGGTACGAAACGTGGGATATAATATCGGCACTTGTTTATGCAATTGTATGAAAGGTCTGTATTTTTTAATTTCAGATATTCAATGTCACATTACAAATAAATGATACATTTTTGCTGTTTTGTAGGATTATATGTGTATTCATGTTCAGCAGCATGGGTATTCTTCAGCTCATCTGCTATTTTATTTGCACCTATATTGTTTGAGATAGAACGAGTACAAATGGAAGAAGCACAACGGACGCAACAGAAGCAGGTCTTGCTAGGACCTAGTAAAGCCATGTCAAACGTGAATGCTTCAAGTCTTCCAATGGCTCCACCAGTTCAGCAATAATAGCAACAATACCATTGATGTTGCATTCAAATTACCATAAGTCGAACGTCCTGTTCACTGTTTATATTTATATTAGTATAACTTGAACCTATTCTAATATCTCACTGATATCTACACATCCATAAGATTATCACATTATTCGCTATAAAAATCTAAATGATACATAGAAGAATGAAATGAATTAAAGCGAATTTAAAAATAATATCTACGCTACGTTTATTCGTTTTTGCTTTTTTCTTTTTAGAATGTCTGTTTTATATCAAAATGAATTCACCGACATTTTATCATATCAAATTTAAGCATCGTAATATTTCCTTATGAAATATTAGTAAAATGACACTCGATTACGTGTAGTGCACCGTTATCTATAATCTATAAAATCATTAAATCTTTTCGTAATGTTAGCGTCTATAAGGTATCGCATGTTGTATCATAAGACGTTGAATAAACGTATACTGAGGAATGTTTTTCAATATTGTCAATTACTATAGAAAACGTTATAATGGTGATCGAAACAAATTTTTGTTTGTATTTTTGCAAATATACTTTCATGAGTTACGTTTGAAATTTTCGGGTCTCGCTAACGTTTCTTATGTTACATTTGGAATTTCCGACATTCAAAGGCATTTTTAAAGGTAATCTTAGGATCTTTCGGCTGCTAAGTACGTTTTTCACATTTCCGATTCGGATTCTTCGCTTCTAAGTGCATATTCAAGAGACCCGTTTGAAATTTTGGATACCCAATAGGCTCTAGTTCGCCTTTAATGAAAATTTTTTTCAAGATTTCTTTTCTTGCATCCTCGGGATAGTTGCAATTAATAATGAAATAATTTGTGCGGAACTTGAACGTAATTGGATAAACGGGAAGCGTGCCTCTGGGCCTTTAAACAAAAATAACTATTCAAATGCGCATAAAATCCATTTTATTTCATTATTGTCTAAGTCATTGATTATGTCAAAAAGTACGTCAGACTTTGTAGATCTAGAGAAGGAAAATCTTTTATGTTCTATTACTTTTCTTTGTGCGTCAAGCAGTTTCCGGAAAAAATGGAAAGAAAGGAATCCGGAAAGATCGCAAAAATTATGTTTTTAATCTTTGAAATTTAAATGTGCCTTAATGATCTTTATCAATAAAGCCTAGAAAAATGTGTCTTGTATATTCGATCTTAAAGGATTATTCTTTTTTAATTTTAGAAATTTTTTGATAAACCAGGAAACTGCACAATTGTAAATTTGTTGTAATGAAAGTTGATAAATAATGTGTAATAGGAGAAAAAATGTTTGAATGAAAAAAAAATTGTTCATTTTTAACTTTATCTTTTTACAAATAATTTCCTTTTGTACGACCAGGAAACCATCGGCGATAATCCTTTAAAATTTGAAGAACGTACTTCTTTTTGCTCCTCGTTTTTCGTAAATAATTTATTATAGTTTTCCATTAATTTAACACCTCCCTTTTCCGTATCATTGACAATTTACAGTTATATATTCGCGAATTCCAGCTGTTTCTGTTAAACAGAAATAAATCCTAATAAATCTTCTGTTTTCATGCACCAAGTTGATGGTTTTATCTGGAGAATTTGTAATTGCATCCAAATCTTTTAAAAAACGCTTTAGTTTGGATGGAAACGAATTCTTCAATACCTCTCTCAAAAATTTCAGGAATTTCATCGACTTGCAATAATTGTATTTACTTTACGCTTTCTGATTCTGTTTCGCGATTTAAGCTATCAATCATTCTCTGTTTTAATTTAAATGAACGTAATGCGTTTTTTTTTCCATATAATCAATAATTTAAAAGATGATTGTATAAAATCAACTTTATGTGCATTTAATAATGCTCTGTAATTATTACAAATTGAAATATTATATAAATCTTATATTTATAAATTTTATTATATTATTTTGGCTATAAACTCACTATCATAAACTGGCATTTAGCATAAATTAACACAGTTTTAAGACAAAAACTAGTACCATATAAGTGTAAATTTACTTTTAGCGCGTGGAAAGTATAAAAAGTGTAAAAATTGTAAAAATGGTTATTGTAATAAATTGTTGAAAGCATCAATTTACAATAAAAATTAAAAAATTATTAAATTTGAGTGTGTTACAATGGAAAAACCAAGTGTATGCCATTAGGTATATAAGGAACATACGACTCGCGCGCGCGGTCATTTGTGTTTGAACTTCCGTACCGTGAAGATCGAAGAACTTTTACGAATTAAATTTTCTATTTATAACGTTTGCGCTTTTAATATATAACATTTAAACTATTCATTTATAACATTTGAACTATTAATTTACAACATTTAAACTATTAGTTTATTGTATTTAAACTGTTAATTTATAACATTTAAATCATTAATTTGTTACAGTTAAACTATTAATTTGCAACACTGTTGGACACGGTGGGACACTATAGGATGCGTGCGTTTTAGTCTTAATTAATTATAAGATAGATACCTATGTTAAGTGCATTGTGGGTCCATTCTGTACAACGATACTTATTCATCTTGGAACGAAAAATAAAATTCTATTATCCTTTCCCGCTGAAACTTGGGGTTATTTTGTGCACGGGAGTGTGTCGCGTGATTCCATTGATTCTTTCGAAAGATCTCGAACTCGTTCGTTCGTGCCGCGATTTTTATTTTATTCTCCGATTGATCGCGAGTTTCTCTTTGGCTTCTCTCTACTTTTAAGCGAAATTTGGTTCAGGCATCTCGGAGTTTATAATTTTTCGATATTTTCAAAAGTTTAGTGTCGCGAAAATAGTATATTAAACGGTTTAGTACAACGACTCGTATGCCCCATTTGCGAGACACGAAATTGTATATACAGTTGTCAGTGTCATTTTCTATCTCTCATTGCAAGTGAGACAAATGTGTCTTTGGCACCGAATGCTGTCAGTAGGGCTACGAATTATTGTACGATTTTATAAAGATTGATGTAATCATTGTGTGGTATATTAATATTACGTGACGTATGTTTTGTTTGAAATTTGGATAGATTCGTTTCCACGCAGCACTTGCTGCACATACGAATGTTTTTGCAGATGTATACAATTTTTTTTGTGTAGATCGTTCAACTGCGTACCTGCTTGTGCCACCGATTCGTGCGTCTCTTTCCCCTTCCCGCACCGCTTTGGATGTTGCTCAGCGAAATTAAGGTATAAGGAGTTATTCAGTCGTTTACATTTCGTGCCGATAACGTGTTTCGCGTCGCGTTAGGTTTATAACGTATTATAACCTATTGGCATGCTTTCTTCATTAGTTTCTTTTATTATCGTTTATATCTCGTTATTAATATCGTTTAATCGATACACGTTAATTTAACGATTCATCGAACATTAAGGTAATGAAATCAAGTCGTTCATTTACTAAATGATACTGTTACCGGTAGCTTCTATCGTAAACTTTTGTAATAAAATTTGAGTTTGATTGTGTTTTCATTTAATTATTTTATACATTTCTTTTAACTTTTAGTTATTTTTTGTGCAGGTTATTGATTTATAGCAGGGATAATATACAAGTAACAGGAATATTGATATGTGGATGCAACGACGATTAATGATCGATCCGACGAATTTTCATGGAAATTTGGTAATGTTTAATTTATTTTAACTAAGGCAGTTGTGCGCGAACGATTCTATTGTCTTTTTAATCGAGCATGGATAACATTTGCATATATTTATTTTAAAATATATTTAATACATATTTCATAATAGATACTTTCTTAATTATTTGGAATACTAAGATGAAAGTAAAGACGATTAAATAAATCATTGTTCTATTTCGAAGATATGAGATCATTTGCTTATTTCAAACGAATCTTTAACTCTCTGGATCATCCAGAGCATGGGAAGTCATTCTTGTTACTACTTTGTCGCTATGCTCGCTTTTAGTATATTTGCAGTAGTAGTAGTAGTAGTTCTCTTTTCTTTGGCCGATGTATATATCGGTCTATCATCACATTGGGCAAATCGCGGTTTTTCTTATTAGTGTCGCGAGAGATTAATCTCGGTTTAGAGTTCGGTTAGTGTAAATTAGAGTAGCGAGATGATATCGCGGTTTTTTATTAGCGTCACGAGAGAATGATTACGGTTTGAATTACAGTTACGATAAAATGATAATGGTGTTTGAGTTTAGAGTTGCGAATTATGATCCCGCGATTGTCTTTTGCAATTTTTATTATGAATTTTTAGAACTTTTTGTTTAAAATTAGATTAGATTATAAAAATGTTAGTTTTTAATTAATTTTGTTGTTTTGCAAGTTACAATATCAGAATATTTGAAGTAGCTTTTTCATATAGTAAATAGTAATTTTCATTGAATTTACCGTAAGAGTTAGCGTTGCGATATTACTCCATCGCGATTTCTAATTATTTTTCCCTTTAGCGTTGTTATAATGAATGATCGCGTTTTATTAAGTAGAGTTGCGTTTATAAAATGCTCAAAATTCTCCGACTGCCTTTGTCGGAGACCGTCCTGGATCACTCGATACAGCTACAAGAGCTGTACTAATGCGATCGCTCATCAGCAACCTCCTAAATTGTTGCACTGGGATCTCTCGTTATTAGTGTTGCGTGTTGTTTAAATACGAGTGCGTAGATTCATGTTTATTAGCGTTGCGTATTAAATTTCGTGGATGGGTCGCGGGTAGGTGGGTCTCCACTCGTAGCACCCGATGAGATCCGGTCAATCGGTATTGTTTGATATATAATTACTAATTGTATCACTATACAGCAAAGCAATTAACTGTATAACTGATACAATTATTAATTATATGGCTGTAATATGAGGTAATTGGCTGCGATCCTGACTGGGTTTTCTTTTCAATGCATCTATGGTATATTACATTAGTGAAAGTTTAATGTTCCATATTTCATTTTTGAATTTTATATTTAAATGTAGTTAAAATTTATGACTATTTACGAATCTCTGTACGAAATTCTAGACTATCTTATGCTTTACTAACATCTTTATAAATGTTTTTGAATCTACACTCTTTCGAGCATTATATCGTAGACGAGATACCGAACGGACGTGACATGTAATCGATGCAATGCTTTCTCATGACCTATGACTTGTTTCGACAGTTATTTTGAACTTCTTACCATTTCCGCGTCACATGCGATGTTATCGATTTGGTCTAATACCAGATAGTTCCTATATTCACCGTAGCAAATCGCAGAGGGCTTAAAAATGCAATCGAGGTCGGTATTTCAGAACGTGAGACACAAAGTCCCATGCTTTGTGTCAAGTATGTAAGTACATGCTTATATAATACATAAATACATACATGGTATAACAGGGAAATGGGAAAAATCCCCCGCGACAGCACAGGATAAAGGAGCTAAGTATGTACTTACTTACTAAGTACGTGCATACCGTTCTACATCGTTCATCGTCACGCGTTGCTTACATTGTTTTGTTTGTATATGCGATTCTTTTGACCAATACGCGTGTTTAATTTTACGATTGCGTTGAGTCTGTCGGAAACAACCAATCAGATTCGTACTTCTTTCAAAGAACTTCTTTCCATCTTCATCTGTATATCCTCTCTGGTATTATATGCATATTACGTAGATTAAAATAATATGAGAAAGGAGCGAGCGATGAACGAATATGTTAGGCGAGAGATAGAAAAGCAGCGTATACAATAATCTGTTCGTGATTGACAGGTGTTGATACCAGTTTCGAGCGATGATCGTTCGTTAGCGAGGGTAGGCGAAGACTTGGCTCTTTGCAAGAACGCGGTTGGGGAAAAAAACTCCTTGAGGCTTGCTGTTCACGACCGTAGGTAACGAGCTTGGTGTAGGCCCCCTTGTAGCGGTAACAAATATCCGAAACTGATCCTAACTTAACCCTAGTGTGGCAACAAATAAAACCCTGTTCTTCCAGGGTAGGACCAAATTTCTCTTACAAATTAGATTAAAATCTAGGAAAATTGTCTAGAAATAAAAATAGTTTCGTTTCGTATTTTATGCTTTATTTCTATTACAACATAATTTCTTTTATTACAACTAACAAAATATTTATTCTACATTTATTCTCTGTTGGATCGAATGTAAGATTTCTTCGCTCGAGATGTATTTTTTTAAAAGATCCTTCAAATCACTCGGATTGTCCAGATTATCCGTGCTCTTATGATACAGCTATCAAATCCTACACTCTTCTTCTTCAACTTCTGATAAGCGCACTGTAATTCGCTTGCTTTTGTGTTTGAGATCGGAATTGATTTTCCTTAAGGTATACGGCTCATTCTTCAAAGCAGCTTTCTCCGATTCTAACCGATCCAATTTCGAAGTGGCCGTATCCAGTCCAACCCGTAAAGACTCTTTTTCGTTCCTCAGTGTCGTCAATTCCGCTTTCAATGCTCGAGGTTCTTCAGTCGCGGCTCGCGGCTCGCGGCTCGTCCTTCCTTTTCTCGTCTTTCGCGAAATTAACAACCAAGCTGCATACTCAGAGAATTTATCTCCATTTTGAGGACAATGTTCCACACTTTTAATTTGTTCACAGTTTCCATTAATTTCTCGGTTTCTGTTCCGTTGTCGACATGTCGTAAGGGTAATACACTCGACTACTACTCGAGTAGCTATCGATCTCTTCATAATAAATATTCACGTTCTCTACTAATTCAGTTTTCTGTCTTCGAAGCTCGTGCTTCGTGCGAGCCAATTGCATTTTAACTTTAAAGTTGACTCCTCAACTTTAATATCTCGAATCTTAACGATCCGCTTTCTACAATCACTTTATTTAGCTCTTGTCTCGCTTTCATTAATTTTCTTTCGTCATTCAAACGTTTGCCAGGTTTGCAGATTGCAAACTCTGCCATACGCCACGTTTCCCCAGTTTTCTATCTTGGAGATTTTGCAACGTAAACTGCTCACATACTCCTGTTCCAACGATTCTTCCTCTTTTTCCAACGTGGCGTTCGTCATCTCTAAACTTCGTAGTTGCTTCTCGAAATCTTGCTTTCTTTGTGGATTTTATTCGGTCTCGGGTTCAGCTCCTCGCTTGCTTTCTTCAACGTTTCGTTGCTTTGCCTTACCTCGCCGAGAATGGTTTGTAGAATCGTGTTTTTCGACCTCGTTCTACTGTAATCAGTTTTTAATTTGTTTAACTCGACAGCGAAATGTTGTTCGTTCACCGTCTTAACTTGGTTCAATAGATCGTTTAGCGCGACATTGTTCTTGTCTAGTTAATACGTGTTGCGAGTCGATTCTTTTCCGACAGAAGGGTTTGCACGCGGCATTCGAAGCTAATTTCCTTTGGATTCAGTTCGTTCAAATCGCCGTGCAGGTCTCGAGTTTTCAAATTCCTGGTCGTTTTATTTTATCCTCGGACCTGTTCAATTCCGCTTGCGTATTCTCCGATTTGTTACTTAAATGTTCGTCGCTCGTTCTAGAGATTTTGATTT
Source organism: Bombus difficillimus (assembly GCA_014737525.1). Taxonomy (NCBI): domain Eukaryota; kingdom Metazoa; phylum Arthropoda; class Insecta; order Hymenoptera; family Apidae; genus Bombus; species Bombus difficillimus. The sequence goes on from JACXIT010000131.1 coordinate 250,079, forward strand.
CTTCGAGTAGGAACATTCGGTGCAAACGTGATTTACGGATTTTTCTAGCAGCTTCTTTTCGATCCTTATATTCGTCAAATTCGCGTTCGATCGTCCCTTTTCTTTCTCCAAATTCGCCTTTTCGACGTCCAACTCTTTCTTACAGTCGTTCATCGGCTGTAGCTTCTTCCGCGCCTCCTTGATACACGAGCACCTCTTTTTTTCCACTTTAATTGAAAAATGTTCGTTTCCAGTATTGTCTTAGCATCGGGAAAATGGTTGGAATTTAATTTTCAGATCGGTATTTTCGCGATTCGCGTTATCGAGACTCTCGTTCGAAGTTGCCAAGTCCACCTTGAGTCGGTGTAATTCAGCGTTCATCCTCTCCGTCGCTTCCTGCGAGCGCATTGCATTCTCATTTCCTTTCGCGGTGCTCGTAGTTTCTTGTTTGCATTTAGCTCGTTCTAATGCGTTTACCTTGTTTCGTAAGTTTTCATTTTCCTTCGAAGTAATCCGAAGGTTTCGTGTCAAGTCCGTGATCTTGGCGTTTAATGCTTTCTCCTCGTGCATCGTGTTCCTCTCGATAAGAACGCTCATTGCTCTTTCATTTTTCTTCCGAACAGCGTCACGAATTTTGCCCATTTCTTTTTTAACGATGCTTCCTTATCGTTCTGGAGACTTTGTAATTTTTTTCTCGTTGAACTCGCTTCGCATTTCACCTGTTGCGGTTGTAGCGGCTCCTTTCTCGAATCTTCCTGATCACGTTGAAGCTCCAACTCTTTCTTCTCCACCGTCTTCACTCTCCTCCTCAAAACGTTGTCCCCTTCCATTAGCGTGACAATTTTTTTCTCTATGTATGCTCTAGCTCTTTTCTTCTTCGTTTCAACAAATTTTCGAGTTCTTCTCACTCGGTTCCTGCTTTGATCGATCAACTCCCCTGTCGCATCCAAGACACAACAAATTACGAAATCGATAGATCGCCGATGATCCAATTGATCCGGATGATGCAAATCCAATAGAGCGATCGTTCAAAGTGTAACAACAGAATGATTCAAAATGCTACGAGAGACTGGTTCAGAATGCCTTAACAGATCGAGGCGAGTGTTTATTTTGGAGGGTTTTTGTACCAAGGTCTTAGTCCCTTCGGAGGGGTTGTCGTCTGGTGTATCTCAGAGACACCTATTATTCGGTTATTGTTTCAATGACTGTGGTATGCAGAATATCTAGCCTGCCCCAGCAGTGTTTCTGATCTGGTGGTCTTTTCGAGCGCGCGACGTTCCCATCTGCTCGATTCTCTTGAATATACTTAGACGATCGCTGGATACGACGATCACTTCTAACTGCTTGATCTCGTGACACGCTCTACCGACAAAATCTTCCAATTTTTCAACGTCCTTCGATTCGTTTGAATTTCCTTCCGCGCGACGATTCGATCCATTCATGGTCGACCGTGCCTCCTCGATGATCGTCTCGAGATCTTCTATTTTATTCGAGTATTCCAGATCGATAGAGTATTCGAGTATTCTGTAATGCTTATTTACATGATTATTTTTGAATCTATCAATTTCGATATCGATCTCTTTTAAATTAGAGTTCAACGTTGCAAGTTCTTTCGAACACTCGTTAGATTTTGTCGTTTTTCAATTAAATTTCGCAAATTCCATGTGCAGTCGTTCGAAATTAACGCTCGATTCGATGATTTTCTGTATATATTTTGAGCAATCCGAATCGCCACCAGCAAGCAACGCTTCATGATTGTTTTTAGCTCATTTGTTAAACCTTGTGCCAGTCGTTCGATATTATTAAGATTATTCCGACCATTCGAGCCAATGTCCCAAGAATTATGGCCGTCAGTAACTTTGAATCTATTCAATTCTATTTTCAAACGTTTCGTGCGATCATCCAGCTCAACGAATCTCCTCTGATAATCCTTCATTGTCTGACCGTCAAAGGCTCGCGTACCGTTATACAGTCTCTCAATAGACCTAAGGAAGCACCATCACCAGAATCTTTTTAACGGACACTTTAATCCTGCAGGTATTTTCGGTTTATGGCCGGTCCTTGGAACAATCCTTAGGTTTATTATTCGCTCTTAAAAATCACGAAGAAAGCGGGTATTTACCTAATGGGAGAAGTTGACTTTATCCTCACTTTTTTAACGAAAAGTATGATCAACGAATGCGCTTTCTTCGTACTTAAAACACACCCATACCGAGCTTTCCATAGAGTAATAACATTATAGCGAATAGTCAGTTAAAAAGACAGTTCAAGTAACAGAAGGACTAAGAAGTCGCCAAGTCGAAGACAGTCAATCGAGTCAAAATCATTCGTCACACAGGTCGTACTCATTCGTAGTTTGGTAATCGATATACGCATAATTTCATCAAATATCCAAGTTATTAGATCGTTGAAAATATATATGTCGGAGATGAAAGGATATCCTTTCTTTTGGAATGTTTGGGAAGATTCCTGATATTTTAGCCCTTTTATTATAGGCGTACTTAAACAATAAAACTGAGAAACAGCTGTTTATGAGTTAAGCCAATTACGTTTGCCCGAGATTTGCGACAGTGGGCTTGGGCTCGAAGCGACGTAACGTGTCGCTGAACGTAGCCACGGTCACGGGAGGGACGTGTACCTAACAGAGGCATGGAATAATTAAATAGCTCTCCTTAAAAAGCAAAGATTGATCCGAGGGATACGGAGAGGTACGAAGAGGAGTATATAAGGGCAGTTCCACTTGGACTAGTCCAGCGCGTAAGTACGTCGAGTCTCAAATCGCAGTCGTCATCCCGTTGACCGTGTGTTCGTTATCGAACCTAAACTCAATTCATTCGATCACCGCTGTCGCTTGTTAACCTTCGTGATACGTTCGCTTCGATAAATATCATCTGGTATACAACAACGATGACCAACTCGCAAGAAGGGTCATTGTACGTCCCGCGTTCCAAAGACAACCCGACGTATATATTATAAGCTGTTAATATCAGCGTTATACTCATTTGTAGCGACGCATGAGTCATAGGACGAGGCGAAGCGAGAGCGACTCATGTTGTTGTTGTTGTTGTGCCTCGAAACGCGGACACCGCCTCGAGACACGAAATTAACAATAGGATATCTCTGGGCAAAAACGATGTCGCCGTTGAGGGCGACCGTCGATCTAAGACAAATTCGAATTTTCCGACTCTCCCCCCGACCAGTATAAATAAGCGGGCACGATCGCGAGCGGCAGTTATCATCACCGAGATATTACCGAGTTATCATCCGAGTCTTTATTCGCCAAGTATACGAGTCTTAGTATTATCCGCGAGCATTCAGTATATTACCTGGCGACAACGTTTGTACGACGTCTATCGACGGCATTTGTAATTTATAATTTATTTATAATTTATATGTTCTTTATTTATTACGAATACATTTGACGGTTGCGACAGCAGTATATTCGTAGTTACTATAATACACGAACCTCGTCCTTCTTATAATCCGCTACACATTCAACCATCCTTATCATCTTAATCGACATAGAAGGTCTAACGATTCGTGGCGTCGATTAGTCGAATCGTAACGGGAATTTACGACTCCCGTTGACGCGCTTTTTCGAGATCGCTTCTTCTTCTTAGTTCTTGGGATAGATTTGCCATTGTCGCGGTTTTGTTAAACTATGTCGGTGAATATAATTTCCATAGCGTGGTCTACGATCGTGAAGCGCTTGAGCTTGCATTTTAAGCGTTCCACTTGCGCGAACTGTGTTCGCGATCCTCTCGCACCTCGTCCAACCGACTTTTCAGATACTGAATCTCGTTGTTCAAACGTTCTCTCTCGGCTAAGTACTTCCGTTTAACTTGCACGAGCTTGCCATCGGATTTCCAAGCGGTTTGCCGCGTAACGTAGCCTCCGGAGCAGATTTAATATCAGCGACTTCTTTCGTCGAATCTTTATTCGCCGCCTCTAGCCGTTCGATTTCTTCTCTTTGACGTTCGATCGATCGGACAGCGTGCAAAGCGTCGTCCTTGTCTCTCGCAGCGACGCGTAAAGCTAGTTTCAACCACCGAATGTTGGATCGTAATTTCATACGGTCGTCTCGCCAGTTTCTCATCTGCTTCATTATGCTGTTCATCCTACATAACGACTTGTGCTATTCTCGTCCTCTCTTTGAACGCGTTGTCGTCATTTGCCTCGATCGATAGGCAATTGTCAAGATACGCGTCCATCATTGTTAGATACTCGTCCGACGACCACGCAAGCGAAAGGGAAATGTTCGCTTCGATTAATTTTCACTGAAATTTCCTAGTCGGTGTACCGATCGCGATGCGGTTACGTCACGCTTATCATCGTCAGCCGAGTTTTACTTGGTTGAATCGACGATGCTGGAAGTGGTGTAAAAATATCTCTGTGTAGATTTTATTTACACAGTCGAGTAGACTTCTTTGTAAGAAAGATCGACGAACAGAGACTGTTAGGTTTTTATTTAAAAGCCTTTGATTTTGGATCGACAGATAGTTTTGTTTCAACCTGACATCCTTGAAACGAAACTTGGTTTGCAAATTTTAGAAACTATAATTATTATTATCGACGCCCGCTGCTGTCCTCGCTTCTTGTCGCTTTAGTTCTCTGCATTAACTTTTATTCTTGTTTCATAGTAATATTTCTACGATAAATAATTATTTATTCAATCGGCATTACAGTCGACCACAGAGAAAGTGTAATACACTCGACTGACCGATACGTGTTACCGCTCCTACGTTATTCATACTATTACTCGAGTAGCTATCGACCTGTTTATAATAAATATTCACGTTCTCTACTAATTCAATTTTCTGCTTTCGAAGCTTTTGATTTTGGATCGACAGATAGTTTTATTTCAACCTGACATCCTTGAAACGAAACTTGGTTTGCAAATTTTAGAAACTATAATTATTATTATCGACGCCCGCTGCTGTCCTCGCTTCTTGTCGCTTTAGTTCTCTGCATTAACTTTTATTCTTGTTTCATAGTAATATTTCTACGATAAATAATTATTTATTCATTCGGCTTTACAATCGAACACAGAGAAAAGACCTCGGCTTACGTACGTCTAATTTCTACCTCGATCTCATGTATCTTTGGCTTGCAATTCGTTCGATATCTGTACTTTTACGCTCTTTCTCCAAAACCCTCAACCATTTACCTTATCACCGCCTTACGTGAATTACCCTCTGATATATCTTGCTATCTTGGTGCGCTAGAATCTAAGCTTTAGCAGTCGTTGCTGTTTTATTTATTCAAACGTATTTGTTCGGAATTTCGAGCGGCCGTCCGTTCATGGCACGATTATGGTCCATTCCCTTCTTTAGAAAATTTCGAATTACGTGTCCTCTCAGAGGTGTAAACCTAATGACTCCGAGGTGAGGTATAAAACCACGGGGAAGAACCAGCCGGAAGCACGATGGACAGACGAGACCCAACGGCTGGTAGGGAGAATCAGCAACTTGGGACTCAGCAACGTCACACTTTACGTTTATACGAGCGCAAATACAGTGCTGGATTGCTCTAACGCTCGATCTATTAAACCTCCTGCACTTTGCGCGTTAATTCGTTCGAGGTACGCGATATCGACCGATAGGTTTCGCCTAATTCGCAACAGTATTGTTATAGCATATAGTATTTTACCGACCAGAACCTCGATGAATCAGCGCACGAACGAGCGCAACTGATCCGAAGACAAAGTCCTCGCAAAATGTAGAAAAACTTTCGTATAGTTGTACAAGTTTCATAGAATTAGAACGTCTAATAAAGTGCTCTTAAGGAGAGTCAGGGAATCGTAATTGAATCATAGCGATCGTTTAAATCGAACGCGAAGTAAAAGTTCCATAGCTATGGACTAACTTTCCACGAAAACCTAACATAATCGATAAATCATTTTAGTGGTTTTAGCTACATACATCATACGTAAGTTTTACCTACATCCATCATACGTAAGTTTTACTTACATCGACTTAGTAATAAGTATAGTACCAAAGTTTTTCTTCTCGATGTTATCGGAGGAAAATATTTGAAAGCACGATTAGCATACTAAATAGCTAGATATTTTTAACTGATCTATCCGGCACTAATATCTGTACATTGTTTAACTTGAAAAGGGGTCGGTATTTTAAATCTTTGTTCTTTGTTTGATGACTAGTACGCAGAGTTGGCGGAAACTAATCACGACAAACGGAATCGTTCGTTTCGTTCAGCGTGCAAGTTTTTGCCCGCGAGTTTCCTAATAAATATGTAAAAGTTAATATCGAGGTTTAATAACAAAATTCTAGCGGTGGCCATCCGGACGAGGTACGCGTAATTTAATTACGAACATAGCGGAACTCTATGGCCGGGATATGATGGAAAGTTTCGGTTCGTTTGGAAGTTTTCGCCGAATCGGACGGTAAGTAACTGCGTGGTCCGATGATTTCCTTTAATAAGACAACTTTCTTGCCAATCTAGAAAGAGAGTTTCTGTTCCTTTTAATTATATCGATATTTCGATCGTTTGTGTCACGTACGACAGAAAGAGAGAAGAAGAAAAGCGAGAGGGAGAGAAAGAGAGTTTCGGTTTTCGCGTTTCAAAAGACGAGCTTCGTCGACGAGCTGCATACAAACGCGGTATATTTTAATAACGCAGCTGTAATTAGATCTCGTGGAAACGTGTGCCACGTTAATACCGTGGTTACCACAGAATTCGCACGGATTCCCGAAGCAATCTGTACAAATTGATTACGCGAACAAGCACGAATTAATTAAAAAGATATTTCGTTGTGTTTGAGTAACTTGGTGTGCAAAAAAATTTCGCGTCTACCGGAAATAGAAGCGCAGCCTACTTCGAGGAACAGAAATATGAAAACTTGCGTGCGAAATTCGCGGACAAAGTGGTCGGGTGAAGTGAAAGGTAGAAGTGTAATAAAGTTAAATATTTCTCAAGTTGTTAGGGCATTGTATTAGATTCAAATAGAATCAAACATACTATAAACTCTTCCGATCCAAGTTACAGTACGACGCCAAAGTAATTTGCTTATAATTCTGTATGGCAATCGATTGTAAATAGTCTACTAAATAAGAAAAACAAAAAAAAAATGGTTAGGGTTATTAGTAGCATTAATTAGAGTCATCGGTGACACCGCGTACAATTATAATCCCATAGCTAATCTTTTCAACGCTATCGATTAGAAACAGAATGGTCTTTTAGCTCGTTTGTTATATCTTGTTCGAAACAAAGATCAAAAAACAAAAAAAATATTTAAGAAGTTTGCTTCGAGCAATAATATAAAGATAACCGTTTGTAATCGTCGAAAGTGGAACGAAACACCTATTATAGTAAAATCAGATTTCTAATTTTAGTAGAGTAATTTATGTAGAGGACGTTTAATCGCGATGTTATAGCTTGTTGTAACCGTGGAATATATTTAAAAATAATAAATAGATATACAACCTGTATTCGCCGAGTCGCTCGTACAAAGTATAAATCGCAAGTGAAAGTGCTAATTAATACTCGATAAATGCTCGCTAGATACTCGTCGATAACTCGGTAGATAACACTTACGTAGTTCCTGATACAGAAAGAAACTCGTAGATACTAAACTCTTTTCGGTCGCGTCGGTTTATTTATACCGGTCGAGGGGGGAGTCGGAAAATTCAAATTCGTCTTTGTTCGACGATTGTGCGTAGCGGCGACGTTGTTATGCCCGGAGTCTATTTATTCTTACGTTTCTTGTATCCTAACGAACACGAGGCGATACTTTGAGGCAAAACAACAATATGATTTGAATTGTCCTCTACTCATGTGCCTGTACACGAAGAAAAGGAAATTATACACATAACTAGGATTTAATGTATACATATTTCTTTTATTTTCATTGGAAGAATTTCAAAATTTGTAAATAAAATTTGTCTTTTTGTAATTTTAAAATATGCAACTTGGTAATACAGAAAACGATACAGAGAGAATGTTAAATTCTTTTATTCTTAATTATTTAAAGTTAAAGACGTGTGGTGGATTGTGCGAGGATCAATATTATAAAATAACGAGAGAGAGAGAGAGAGAGAGAGAGAGAGATTGCTGCTGAAACCCGTCAAATATATTTGGAATAAATTAAATAAATATAAGCGAATATAAATATCGTCGATAGACGCTCGTGTTCGCAAAGATAGAGTATGAACGTTCGCGGATAACTCGATAACTCGTATACTCCGTTAATCGCAGATAATAACGCGGATAATCGGCTCGTGTAATAACTCGGGTAATAACTCGTATAATAACTGCTCGCTCGCGATCCGTTTATTTATATTGGTCGGAGGGGAGTCGGAAAATTTGAATTTGTCTTAGATCGACGGTTGCCCTCAACGACGACGTTATTTTGCCCGGAGATTATCTATCGTTGTATTTCCTGTGTCAAGGCGGTGTCCTTAGATACACCTTGGTACGTTACCAACGAAACAATACATCGCGACCTTAAGATACTCACGGTCAAAGAAGAAATATCCAAGTTGAGAAACAGATATAATATAAGAGTTAACAAGCACCAAAATCCATTAGTTACCCAATTACTTGACACGACGGATCACATCCGCAGACTAAAAAGACAATTTAGATTGAAGCATTAGATCCAACTAGAATCAAACATACTATAAACTCTTAGAATCCAAGTTACGGTACCACGCCGAAATAATTTACTTAAAATTCTGTATGGGGATTGATTGTAAATAGTCTAGCAAATAAAAAGAAAAAAAAAAAAGAAAGGCAGTGACCGCGTTGTCAACGCCTGTTGGCCGTGCTGGATACACTCGTTCCCGTGAGATCACGAAAGTTAAGCAGCACTGGGCGCGGGGCGGTCAAAGATGGGTGACCGCTGACGTGTGGATGTTGACGAAGAGGACGCGCTGGGGCTGCGGCGCCCCCCATGAACATAGGAGGAGACACTGGGGCGTTGGTGGCTCTGGCAGACTAGGAGGTTAAACGTTTTGGGATGCCTTCCTTCAACCAAGAAGGAAGAACGACGACGAGGCTGTGCACCCTGGTAGTAATTCGAAAGAGACCCCCGGGGCACCTCATAACGTCCTAGAGGTCAACCGTGGGGTTTTTAGTCGGTAAGAGTCCGACACTACTCAGTTGTTGTGGTGAGGCAACACTGAGTGTCCATGAGGATTTCCCCACGTATAAAAAAAAAAAAAAAAAGGTGTCCGCGTGCCGAGGCACAGCAACAACATGAGTCGTTCTCGATTCGCCTCGTCCTGTGACTCGTGTGCCGCTACAGACGTAATCCGAATCGCGATATAAGTGTATTCCAAGTACAATATAAGTTACAGTATAATTTTCTGTGCTAGATCGGGTCGAATACGCAGTGGAAATACTTGTATGTGAGTATCGGTGTGTGAAAGGGCGTGTGTACGCGGCGTCTGGAAAACAGACGAAGGAAAACAGTTCGGTCGGTTAACAGTCGGTTAAGGGTCGGTTAAGAGTCGGGTATGAGACAAAGAGAATGCTGAGACGCGTGCAAATGTGTATCGATGAATATATTAGAAATCGTTCATTAAATAAATGTATAACTATTTCAATATTAATTAAAAGTGTGAATTCTGTGTTCCTGTAACATTATTTCGGCTTCAAAGATCCACAATTCTCAACATTTTCATTGGAAGAATTTCGAAATTCGTCTTTCTGTAATTTTAAAATATGTAACTTGGTAATAAAGAAATACGACGTTTTTGACAGAATTTCAGAGAGATATATTCGGTCTTTGGACAGTTAATTTGCACGTACATAGAGCAAAGAAAAGTAACAGCTAGCCGATATCGCGCGGAAAGATATTTCCTTTTTTTGTCATTTCCACGATGCTAATCTATGACGTGGAAATAACAGCAAACGATGGAAAAGTTGTCGTAAATTCGATCGAGAATGGTGCGCTCTGAATGTTTACGGAAGCGCGCTAAATAATACATATACGTATCACGTATGAAAAACGTATCTATCTAAGCGTCGCGTCGTCGAAATCTGAACAAATTTATTACGCGGCCCAATAAAACAGACCGGTCTGACGTTAAATCAGATTATCGATCTTCATCGATGACCGCGGTCGTGTGGCAGCAAAAGTGTGACTGCCGCGTGGAAATACATCATCCCAAACTCGTATATCCAGGCTAAATGTTTTGTTTCACCTGGTGCTCGAGGCCAGTTTCGCGTTTAGGTGCGCCCAACTGTCTGTAATCGGTTTACGATCGTAATTCACTTACATCGGTGATTCGGTGACATCGGCGCGGTGACAGGGAGGAAAAAACACGCAGCAGGAAAATAGTTACGTTCGGATAACCTGTAAAATATGATTTAACGGTTGGCTGGGAAACGAATTTAGGAGGTTGGTGAACGCGAAGCAAGAACGTCGGAATAGAAAATATTAGGATAGAAAATTATTTTGTTTTTCCATAGACGTTTTATTATTATGCGGTGACACGCGAGTCAGGGGTCGAGGCGAAGCAAGAGCGACTCGCGTTGTTGTTGCGCCTCGAGATATCGGCACTCGAAATTAATAATAGAACACCTCCGGCAAAAACAACGTCACCGTTGAGAGCAACCGTCGATACCAAATCCCCCGATCAGTATAAAGTAGCGGACACGCTCGCGAGTTAGTTAGTATTACCAGCGAGTCAGTTATCTTTAGTATTTACAGCGTGAGCGTTATCAATATCGTCCGAGTATCAACAGCGAGTATTTATTGTATCCGACTATCCAGTCTATGGTATTTATTTAGTTTATTCCGAATACAATTGACGGTTGCTACAGCAATCCAACGGAGTCACATATTTTATCACATATCAAAACCTTTCTACTCCTCACTATCCGTTACAATTATATAAAGCGTAGCGGCACTCGACAGTAAACTTTCCAACGGTTTCTGTCCCGTGGCACGCTACGCAAACACCCTATTCTTCGGACAAGACGATTGCCAGATGTCGATACATCCTCACGGAGTATTTTCAGCTAGCCTAAAGACCCGCTATAAATGTTAGGATTTGTTTAGCTAAGATTCTTCGAAGGAACAAATAATCTTTGTCCCAACGGTCTCTAAATCGATCACCTACTGCGGGAAGATACGGGAAATCTGCTTTTCTTACGTACGATGCTTCCCGTTAGCAACTTTCTCTCAAGGGCGGTTAGCATCCTTTCCCAACCACCAACACAAAATTACCCGATTAACAGCGACGTTCATTTCCCTCGCTTTCCGAACCAAAGCTTTCCTCGACGAATCCGATGATCTTGTCACGTCGGAGACGCGAGAAATCACGAAACCGATAGATCGCCGGTGATCTCGCGTCGCAGTTCCAACGTTTCACGAACGAAGTAAAGAAATTGAACTTTATGTATGATGATGGTATTTATTGAATCGATCCAACAGAGCGACGGTTTAAAGTGTTACGATAGAATGCTCTCGAGCGCTAATTTAGGAGGGTTTTTATATCGTGGTTTTAGTCCCTTTGGAGGGATTATCGTCGGGTGTGTATCAGAGCCGGCTATTTCGTTACCGTTTGGTTATTGTTTCGATAGCTGTGGTATGCAGGATGTTTCGTCTACTTGATTACTGAGCGGATGGCCTTCTTGAGCGTGTGACGATCTCGTATCCTTAGACACACCCCATCGTAGTTTTCCTATGCAGCATCATCGTGATGGAAAGTCAGTCGTTAGACGCCTGTCCGAATCGATAGTTCGTTTCTTAGGCAATCGTCATCCGAGCTTGTATCGTACGTCGAAACGCGTCGATCCGAGTTCGAACTTGCAATCGCGAACCGCTAATAGTAATCGCGAGTCCTACGCATAGCGTATATACACACGGAGTATGTGTTAATAAATATATATTGTTAAATATATTCAAGCGTTTGTTCGCACCTATCACGACCTATGCACCTCGAATGTTCCTTTGCTATTGAGTCTCGGTTTCTAAAATGAATTCGCGGGGCATCCAAGCTTTAAGCTCGTTTCTCCGTTTCCTTCGTACAGCTACGAGAATCGACGTTAAAATTCTTGTCTTGCGCTGCGAGGCAAGCGGTTTGTAATTACGGAAAACTTTTGAAAGATTACTCGGATAATGGAAGTTTGCGTCGGTGCGGATGCGAGGCATCGTCGCGAGAATCGATCGATCCATCGCGCTATTGCCGCAGTTAGGATCCCTTGAGCGACAAAGAAGCAGAAACGTACGACCTCTCGTTTGCCCCGAAGAAGCTCGCCGTAATGAAGTGTCAGACGAAGAAGTGGCGAATGAAAAGACTTCGACTCGAGTGCGAAAATGGGTCTCTGAAACGAGCCCTCCAGTCATTCGGTATCGATGTATGATATTTTCTAGCTTCTTCCTTTATGAATCTCTTCTTATTATCTCTCTCTCTCTCTCTCTCTTTCTCTCTGATTTGTAATTGATTAATTGGAATTCTGTACGGATACTCTTGCGATCGCGTTTCTCTTTACGAGTTAGTCGTTCGATTCAAGTCGAAAGGAGCAACGTTCCGTGCAATTAGTGCTGCAAAGAGCGAAACGGCAGAAATTATGTACACTGACCGGCTCGTTCGATGTCAATAGTTTGCGAACAAGTGTCTCGAAACGAGCGTTAGATCGTTTTATGAAGCGCGAACTGTTAAGAAAATTCTTCTGCTTGGGGATTCTCTTAAAAAGTGTTTACTCGAAACATTTTCGGATCCAAATTATGCGAAATTTCAAGATGCAAAAATGCACAGAATGCATATAACGTGCAAACGTACTTACATGAAGTATCATTTTAACAGGTAAACAATTTCTACTCAACTTTGCAGCTTTCTTAGTTGTTTATATTTATAAAAATATAAATTTTCGTAAAAATTGTCAGTCCAGTTATCGTATTTTATATTCTGTTAGTTTTTATGAAAAAACTTGATGGATTGCTCACCTACTGCTAATAAGTAGCTTACACCTTTGCATCGAATAGATCGCTTCTCTTTTTAACTATGTTATATCGAATATAACGTTATATTAAATTTTAACCATCGACCGATATCACAATCGACAAAATCGTAGTTATATTTTATGCCTACTGGCTCATTGGCACACGCTCCGACTTAAACGTGCAGAGTAAAACAATGCTATATAAAGTCGTATTAAAACCTGCCTGGACCTATGGGATCCAACTATGGGGAACAGCGAGTACGTTACAAACGAAACGATACATCGCGACCTTAAGATACCCACGGTCAAAGAAGAAATTTCCAAGTTCGGAAACAGGTAATGTAAGAGTTAACAAGCACCAAAACCCATTAGTTACCCAATTACTTGACACGACGGATCACATCCGCAGACTAAAAAGACAATTTAGATTGAAGCATTAGATCCAACTAGAATCAAACATACTATAAACTCTTATAATCCGAGTTACAGTAGCACGCCAAAATAATTTACTTAAATTTCTGTAAAAGAATCGATTGTAAATAATCGACTAAATAAAAAAAAAAAAAAAAAAAAATTTATGCCTGTGATCTCCGTTTCTTCGTTTGCGCTTTTCCTGTACTATTGCCATAATTCACAAAATTTTTCGCTACATTATGTACTTTACGACATAGTACTGCATAGTATTCAGCCGAGGTTCTACTAGTAAATTCCGTAATAGCAATACAAACCAAAGACTGTTTGCGAATGTAGACCGGAGCTTCCTAGCTTCAGGGATTTTCCTTTAAAATTCAGAGCGCTTTCTTTGAACGGTATCGTGCGCGTGCACTGTTCCGAATGTTTCTAGAGATTAGATGTTTTCGTGTAGGTGTAAATGCGGATGAGATATCGAAGCCCGATCCGCTGCTAGTGCACTCCTGGGAAGAAATCGAAAGGCTGCAAAATGCAAACGCGGTGCTCCAAGATAAAGCGAGGGATCTTGAGGAAACTCTCGCCGAGCGAGATTTCTGCGACGATCCTGACGCCACGATCCACTTCCTCAGAGAGAAGATGAGATATCTTGGAGAGGGTTTTGGCGCTTGAAAAGAAAGAGTACTACTGCTCGCTACTTTCTCCTCTTCGTACACTTAGACCTCGTTTAATCGTTTCCTCTTGCCAACAACGAACCGTTGGCAGCAGAATGATACGCCTTATCGATCGGTACGTATCTGAACATTTCGATTAACTTTGTTCAAACAAATCTATGACCGCAGAAACCTTCATATTTTTGTTACAGGTATCGATATTGGATGTACGTAATTTATGGTAAATTTTAACCAAACCGAGCTTGAAATACTACAGATCAGACAATAGTATAGAGTTGAGAAGAGAAGAGCCTTTAAAATGTAAGTTTGAACGATCCAAATGCTTTGTATTTCCAAAGTTGATTAATTTTATCACTTCGATGTATCTCTTGGACGGAAACTATCCATGAAACGTGCTTATTTCACAATTTTTTATGCCCTCAGTTGTGCAACGTGTCGAAGAAACTTTGTTGCTCTGACAGATTGCGGGACACGATATCGGACTCGAGGTTTGAGGCTGGCGCAGACCGAGAAGGACGTCAGCTGCCCCGCGATATATCGTTTAAAGGACGAAGCTGCGTGATCTCGTGAAACCTGAAGCGACTGAACGACGAATTTCCAAAGTTGTGGAGAAATCGATCGTAACCTCGGTGCACCTCTGGAAAAGCCGCGATGATCTGCCTTTGGAAAACGAACGTCTTTCTCAAGCGACAGACTGGCGTAGCGCATTGGTTGAGCTCGAAGGAAAGGAAATGTCAGAAACGATATTGCAAACGGCCGAAACAATCGCAGTGCCGGAGTATATTGATATTTCAGATTTACTAGATAAGCTGAACAATTGCGAGGATATCGTGGCTGATCTAAGAAAGCAGTTGGAAGAAAAAGACGAGCAGATCGATGCATTGAACAAAGGATTGGAATCGATGGTCAGTCAAAAAGGTTCATTGGAACGGACAGAAGCCACGAAAGAGCAGCTCAAGAGGGAAGATGACGAGGTATTAATATCTAGATGGTTGAGAACTCGAAACTAACGTCAGCTGGTGGATTGAAAATAAGTTCATGAAACTTATTGTATAGCGATAAAAGTTGATTTATATTGCGAAACGATAATACGATTAGATGACAAACCTCTCTCTCTCTGTCTTTGTTTCATTCGCGCGTTGTGTTCCTTTTTCTAAAGGTGCATTTCGATTTTACAGGCAAACGAGGAAGAGTTCGCTTAGTGTGAACGGTCATTAAACAATCTGTTTGTATGCTCATTCCTCGTCAAAACAGTTTCTTCGTGACGAACGCAAACCGACGACGTTCGTAGAGATTAGACCGAGCATCATTAATGGATCGTCGTTAATCAGCGGTTAATCCGTCTTTAGTCTTCGCTCGAAGTGTTTATACACGTGTATATGTGTAGGTAAGATCTTAAAATTCTCTAAACTTCTCTCAAAAACAGCATTGCACTCGTGACATTATCGTAGAGCGTATGCCAGCCTTGAAATTAGCAGATTTATTTCATTCAATTAACGCGAGCGACTTTTCCATTTGCAAATTCTGGCGAACTGATTTTTCTCTCTCGTAATACGTTAAAGCGTTAGTCGGAAGGTTTGTCGAGGAGATGAGGAGTCAGCAGTTAGGAGTGGAAAGAGTGAGCAAACGGAGTGCATGCGTAATTAATATTCAAAGGTGGAAGAGGGATTAAAAAGGAATATTCTTTTTTGGCCACACATATAGGAAGCAAACTGGAAACAGCATCGGTTTAAATGGTTTTTAATGTGTCATATGAGTTATGTATGTATGTATAATACCTTTTAACGAGATTGCAAATTACGATATTAACTAAAAGCAAGGTACCAATTAAAAAACTATAGCTTCCATTTTAGGTCGCAGGATCCTCGAACAATCCAAGACAATCACAGATAGACTTTCTGGGATTATCTTCTCTGAAATCGGAAGTGGGAAATCTGAAGTCACAGTTACACGATCTCAAATCAGACAGAATTATTGAACGAACTAAACAAACTGCGAGAAGCACCAAAGTATAGAGACGATCGGATAACAGACTTACCGGAGCGGAGGAACAAGTTGGGAGGGAAAGACTACAAGAACAAGACGGCAGAATTACAGTCAAAACTCGACCAGGCAAATGACGAGATCGATGAGTTGAAAGCTGAGATAATCAAACTGAAGAATAAGTTGGAAGAGTGTAAGGAGCGAAACGCGGAGCTGGAAGAGCGTGTTTGGACAAGCACGCACTTTCGGAAGCTACACGGCCTCGAAGGGGAGCTTGCAGCCGCGAAAGCGATAACAGCCAATCTCGAAAAATGAGGCGAGCACCTTAAGGCGAGACGAGGAAAATTTGGCGAACGAGCTGGACGAGGCAAGGAAACAGGTGGAGGTGTTGTTGACTGGACCGCGTTGCAGAAGGAACTGTAGAGAAACCGAGATGAGATTGAAAAGTTACAGAGGGAGATTTTTGGTCTGAAAGAACATGGACGCCGAGAGGAAGGAGAAGGAGAAACTTCGCGAAGCGTTGGAAGCATCGGTCGGCGAGAGCGAAAAGTTAAGGGCTCGGCTAGAGCAGCTGAAGAACGAGAACGACGGTCTGATGGAAAGGACGAAGGAGCTAGACAATTTGAATAACCAGCTAAGGAACGACTAGCATAGCATGAAGCAGGCTTTGGATAATTTGCAAGCAGAGATCAACAAACTGAAGGATGAGTTGGCCAAGGCGAAGCAAGAATGCGATGCGTTGTTGAACGAGAATAATAATAGTATCGAAAAGCAGCTGGAACAAGCGATGGCGGAGAACGAGAGCCTGAGAGTCGAATTGGACGAAGCTGGTGAAGAACTTAATAAACTGAAATTGCTTGAAGGACGAGCCGCGGAACAGCCTCGATGAGATGGAGCTCTAGAACGATTCGTTGAAACGAGATATGAAAGCGTTAAAGGATGACCTTGAGGATTCCAAAAGGCAAACGGAGGTGCTAAAAGCTGCTGTTGACGCGTCGAAAGCGGCTAAGGATAAGGAACTCGAACTTGCAAAGCTGCAACTGCAAGCAAAGAAGTTCGAGTTGGAAAAGAATCGCTTAACGGAGGAAAATGATGATTTCAGATCTAAAATGATGGAATTACAAGGAAAGTTGGAGGAGTTGGATAAGACAGAGGGAAGAAACGCAGATTTAGTCGCTGAAGTAGATCGTGTTTGAGAAAATAATTGGAAAAGGCGTTGGAGGACATTGATCCGAGGTTGAAATCCGAAACAGGTTCCTTGAAGGATGGACTCGATAATTGCGCGGACGAGATGCGAAAAATGAGAACCGACAGCGATCAGCTTAAATTAGAGAATCGAGCTTTCGAGTCTGATATTCGCGAACTTGATCGTTTAACGAAGGAAAACGTCAATCTGAAAGCGAAAAACGCAGGATTGGAACAGAAACTAGAGGCATTGGACAAATGGAAATTGAAAAACGCGGATTTACTTGCTGAAAATCGATCGTTTGAGACGCGAATTGGCAAAAGCCTTAGAGGATATCGATCGATCGAAATCCGAGGTAGGTTCTTTGAAAAACGGATTGGATAAATGTGTTGGCGAGGTGGTAGTGTGAAACTCGGGCAATGGGCGGCGAAGGGGGTCTGAGACAAGAGATTGCCGATTCGAAGAAATTAATCGACGAATTGGAAGAAAAAATTGCTAAACTGGAAGCAGACATAGAATAGAAAAGAAGCGAAAGTTGAGAGGAGAAGGCGATGGACAGAAAGCAGAGATCGATAGATGAAGATGAAACTCGAACGCAGAGCAAGCAATTGCGGAAAAATTGAAAGCAGATCTTCGAAATTGCCAAACTGAGAACGATATACTGCAGAAGCAATTAAACGAAATGGAAAATGATTTGGACGAATTAACAAACGTAAACGGTCGTATAAAGAATGAGATCGATAAACCGAAGAAGACGATCGTGACCGTAGAAGCAAAGATAACATCTCTGGAAAGTGAACTTTCTGATTTGTTAGACGAGAAAAAAGAGTTGGTCAACGAATTCTATCGTTTGTGCGAACAGCTAAACAATCGTAGGAACGAGCTGGAGGAGCAGATGGCCGCGAAAGATACGGCCAAGGAGGAATTGGCCGACGCGAAGGAACAGCTGGCCGCCCTAAAAGCGGCGTTGAACAAGGTTCGCAGCGAAAACGATACGCCGAGAAACGAGAACGAGGAACTGAATGTGGAATTAGCCAAGTTGAACGAGCAATTGGAAACTCTGAAGGACGAGAATGCGAACTTGGAGAACGAAAACGCGAATCTGAAGAACGAAAACGCAAATCCGAAGAACGACAATGCGAAATTGGCGGCGGAGTTGACTGGAACGAAAAACAAATTGGCAGAAGCGGAGAAACAGGCGAGCGATCTGGAGAAAGAGGACGACGACTTGAAGAACAAAATAACCGATCTCGAGAACACGGTGAACGAGCTGGAACCCTTGAAGAAACAATTAGAAGATGCTAAGATGGAGCTGAATAGGCTGAGGCCTGAGCTAAATAGTTCGAAATCGGCGAATACACAACTGTAAAATTATTTAAATAACGCCATAGAGGAATGAAATAGATTGAGGAATGATTTGGACAAATTGAAAAACGATTACGACAAATTGAAGTCTGAATTAGATGACCTGAAGGAGGAGATTGTCAAGCGGAGAACGAAAGATCGCGTAATGGATTGATAGATTTGAAGCCGGAAAATTCAAAACCGCGGGACGATTTAAACGAGGCGAAAAACGAAGCGAATAAATTAAAAGCCGATTTGGATAAATTGGAAAGCGATTATAGCGAGTTGCGGTTGGAATTAGGTAAACTAAGGGACGAGAAGAATAGACGCAAAGAACGCGATGCCGCGTTAGCCACGGATCTGGACGAATTGAAGAAAGGGAATGGCGAGTTAAAAGATGGGAATGAGAAACTGAAAATCCAGTTATTCGATTGCCAAGAGGAGAAGGAAAGGTTACGCAAGGAATTGGGAAAGCTGAGGAGAGAAAATGCCAAATTGAAAGAAGGTATGATAACTACCGTTTCAATTTGTTTGGAATTCAAATTAGAAGGGTAAGTGCTTGATCTTTTGTTCAAGTCGCTTTGCAAATTCCAGCAGAGTGGTTAATGAAAGACATTTAATATCATTATTTACCTTAAGCAGTATCAGATATAATTTTACAGTAACGAGCTTTTCCTTCTATTTCGACTTCAAATTACTCGTGTTCTGGTATTTGTAGATTGTGTAAGGAGTACAACACAATATAATAGTAAAGTCATAAATTATTGTTCTGCACGGAATTAGTTAAATTGAAAGAAAATTTCTTATTTGTTGAAACTTATGATATATATTTTTTTAAAAGTATTGGCGTAGTTGATTACTAGAAATTATAATATTCTTTAAAAATTCAAAACAATTTCCCATTTGGATTGTATTATCTTTGGAAGATTCTGCAAGGAACGACGTATTAAATTCCTTATAGGAATAGGACATTGTATTGAAACTGATAGGAGATTGTATTGAAACGCTATGTATACTACATATTTCATTTTTTAAGAAACTATAATTATATATATATATTGTTAATGAAATGAATTTTATTTAGTGAAAAAGCTGAAGCCCAAGGAAACGGAGATGGACAAAGATATTTTGGACGATGGCTGTGATTTCGTAAAGGCGAATGAATTACCGGGGAAGAAATTTGAAAAACCATATGAAGATAAAAATTATATAGACTTTTCTGCAAATAAAGATCGCTAAAGATCCGAAGACTGATTTTTGAAAAAGCGCTTTATTCATACATGGAAATGTTTGACACATAGGTAGGTACAAATATTTTTTGACGTGTTATACGAATATTGATGCGTTACTGAATCATGTAATATCGTTATATTGTATTATCGACGTTGGTTACCGCATGCAAATCACAATGATATAGATTAATGATATTACTTAATAAGTGAATAAACCTGATAGATTCAATAAATCAATCTGTACTCCAGAAATTAATAAACGCCTCCGTTCTACTAAATCGAATGTCCTAAATGTATCTCCAAATTCGATTAAAAATTTAAACGATATAATTTTAAACAAATTTCAGTCACAATTCTGTTCATTTATCAAAAAAAAAAAAATAGAATATTTCTAACTTAATCGTTAGCTTTATCGATTGAATTTATTCCGTGCGATGAACATGTTTTACTTGTGTTCATAAAAATATTCGTATTACGTAAATATTCGCGGTCTATTTATAACAAATGATCATTTTCCAATCTCGAAAATGCTGACGTATTATTAATCGAAACAACGTGTTCTTTATTTCTGCAGTCGTTGAGATTGACACAGTTAGGAGAGCTTCGCGATAAGATTGGCCAGTTTACATCGGACATGGCGCACCAGGACAGCAAAGCGGTGCCGTGCGATGGTTATGGACCAACGATTCCGTCAAAGGCGGATTATAATATTTTGGACCACCGTATAGCTACTTTGCAGAAACAGATAGCGGAGAAGCAAATGGAGGCGGACTGGAAGCTCCAGAAGCCGAGGAGGGCTCTTCAAAACGAGCAGGCTAACTTAATTCGAATCTCCGATCAGATGAACTTTGAGAGAAAACGCAATTTGAACCTTCGGCATAGCATGGATGATTTACCGTAATACGCTTTTCCTTTTAACCTCGTTCATCGTTGGACGATCGTCTTCCCCAAGACATTTCACGGATGAGAAGAATTATATTCCCTCGGTTCTCGAAGCTAACGAATTTAACGAATTCATGGTACGCTATAAGATCAACAGGCTGTACGAGAAAACATGGGTCTTGAAATTGTGCTATCGACGATACATCTGTTTCTTGTTCAGCGTCGTTGTGATCACCGATGTAAGTATATGTAAGTAAAAAGAGTATATCGTTACAACGTTAACGTTCTAACTTTCTTGTACGATTCGTTGTTCTCACGTTAGTTCGGTGTCTCTAAATGTTTAATACGTTCAAAATGGAAATTACTGGACGAAATAGAAGAAGGACCTTGATGTTTGCAGGAACGCGAACAATTTCATTGTAATTCATTCATAATTCTGACAGTTGAATGCAATTTAAAAGAAAGGTACTTTGTAATTATATTTCAGGTAAGCACAATCCAAAATATCAGCAATTAAAAGAACAAAATTGAGTTAGACGTGGGAAGAGAACCAGGTGCCATTGCTTGCTTCGGAACTTTAGCAGCGTACAGGCACACGAAATCATCGGGCGAAAACGCGAGGCTCGCTTTCTCAACGATCGTCTTCTCCTTATTGCGACGTCGAATCTAAAGTCTTTCGGTGACAACCAAACCGCTTTACGTTCTCTCGCCTAATTGTACTTCTGGCAACAGTTCGTCGATGGCGAGCGACGTTTGACTGCAGGAGCAAACGTATCCATTGCACTGTTACCATAGTCGTACGTTCTTGCTTACACGGACTCCGAGTTAAGTGGATAACCCTGTATGTAGAAAATTTATAATTGAAAACGAGCTGCAAGTGTTTATAATACTGTCCATATCTATCTACACAAGGTGAAAAACAAATTTCATAACTTACGTGGATTTATAGTATGTTTTAAATACAAGATTCCCCGAAACTCTCCTCTCTTAGAACTTTTAGATTAATTAGTTATGAGCAGGAAAACTTTGGATCCTAATTAAAATTTAAAGAACTTGGGGTTTCTACAGCTTCTCTCAATAGCAATCTACATAAGGACGTATCATAAATTCACGAGAGTGCTGTAACTTATAATTCGAATCGAAATTTGTCGGAACTGCAGTTCAATTTCCTAGGTGTGTATTCCTGTATGCAAACTTTATGTCGTTAAAAGGAACTACTGGTTTCCTTCTATTTATTATGTCTATATATTTTTAGAAAATCATATTTAACATTTTGATATAATATAACTTCTTGTTTCTGCTGCAAAAGAATAACTAGGTAAAATTTCTTCCTAACTAATAAATAACGCTAAAAAAAGAGAATCTCCGATGTACTAAGAACGAGTCAGCAAGTAAATCTCGTATCTACGCAATAAATTTTCTTTATCCTAAAATCTATTATCTCGAAGATCTCGGCAACGACGAGAATAGATAAATCCTCGCCGTTCTTTATCTTTTGGACGTTTCCCTTACAAAAGATATCAGAGACGCGCGATTTTTCCAAATCTATGGGCCGACAACAAAATTTCTCCATAAAACCGATGTGTGCCTGGGATTTAGAACGATCAAGCTGGTTCGCGATCGTATAAATTACTTCTAGCCGAGTAATTTAATCGCGTCGCGTCGCGTCGCACCGGTTACATTCTAATTAACGAAGCGCAGCATAGAGGAACAGATAGGAAGAGGAAGAAAAAACGCGGCGGCGGCCAATAACGAGCAACGTTCTGGAAAACAGTAACGGCTAATAACGGGCAATAGATTCGGACTGGCCGCGTTTGCTCGATTTTGCGCGCGGCAACGCGATTTCCTGTTTCGTTTTGTGGCACGGTGTTGTTCGATCGAGATTAATTCAATTGTATCGTGGACCGCATCCGCTCCCACGACTTTATCAGCAACTGTCGTTGGTGTGGCTCGCGTGTGCAGCGTGCAGCGTGCAGCGTGCAGCGTGCAGCGTGCAGCGTACAGCGTGCAGCGTGCACGTGCGCGCCACGATGTCGCGATGGTACGCTAACGGATACTACTGACAAAGAGTACACATATAATTGAAATGCGCGACTAGATCAAGTGGTAAATGAATTGACGAAATCCATTTAACCGTGTGTCCATCCAGTCGGAATTGGAATAAGCTCGTAAAGCGTCCGTGTATTATCGAAGTGATAGCAGGTCGTCAGTTAGCGTTTGCGAAACTTCCGCTTTCGCTTCGTCGATTTATGTTTCCAGGGATAAATTGAATTTCTAACGAAGGCGATTCGTTCAGGAAATATTAGGCTCGGCGCATTATCGTTCAACTACAGATGTTTATGCAGAATGCGCATTAATGCGCATGCACATATTTTCGTAGAAATCGACTAATTACTAAATTAGTAATTTTGACAATACATTTACGTCTGTGATGGAGGTTTTGTTTTGAGAATTTATTATATACCGATCGAGAATGCATCGACTGAGAATCGATTTTTTCTGAGAATCGAGTATTTCTAGGATCAAATGTAAAAAGTATATGTATTATAATTGTAACTTTTTATAAGAAACAAATATGAATAATTGTATCATGTACGATGTCACTTGAAACGTGAAATTTTATCGAGATGTTCCGACGATCGAGGTTCTGCGTTGATAACCGACTCCAGGCGATCGTTGAACGACACCGAACAAAATCTAGTATGTCAAAAATAGGTGGAAATATCGGAGAAAGATTAACGTTAACATTCTGATAAATATATTTGCCTTTTTTGAGAAACGCCAGTGCCCAGGTTATTCGTGGGGTTATTTAGGTTCTCGGATAGATATTCTCGAGAGCAAGAGTTTCATCGTGAAAAGAATGCATCAAAGATATCGTATATTTATCTTTTGGCCAGTGAGCGATGTATTGCTTTAGGCAGCAACGATAACTCGTTCGAGGTCAGGAATCGAAAAATAGCGGATACAGGTCACGTTATGCCCGTTTTGTCGATTAACTGGGAGCATGCCAATGTTAACGGTCGATGAGCTGCCTTATTTCGTATTCTTTTCAATATGGCCACGTGAAGAGGAGAAAGGCCACTGATAGAAGCTGCCTCCAGACCGAGATCATTTTTGTTGATACACAGGCATATTTCTCCGAGAAATTTCAATCTCTGACGGATGCATTTAGTTTTAGGCGAGAGAAGAATGAGGCTGAAAATGTAAAATAAGAAATTGATCATTTTTCGAACTCTCGTTCGAACGTTAGAAGTTTCGATCGATCATTTACCTTATTTGCTCGTTCAAATTGTACGGTTTGCTCTTAAAACAGCCTTTAACCATGTACAATGGAGAACGTATAGGTAGATAGAAAAATTCCCTATTTCACGTAATAGAACACGTTGTGTTTACGTAGCAGTAACGTTCGTCAAGTGATATAGTTTAATTACTTTGCGGTGTGTAGGAAATAACTACGGTAAATAAAACAGTGAAAGAATTTACGTCTCATCGAGACGCGTCTTCTCATGAATCTTTTCGAATAATTCCGCTTCCTTAGAGGAAAATGACGAACTCGTATCCATTGGAAAAAGCGTTGTTTGCATATTTTCTTCTCACAGATACTCGATCGCCATGGCGAGACCAGTGAATCGTCTAATTAAATCTCTTTTTCTCATTTGAATTCTTCTAATTAGACATGAAAGTTGAAAATGAACGACGATTGGATGTATGTATGTGTATAACAATTAGGTAAATTAATCACATAGTTCTAGACAAAATTTATAGAAACAAAAGTGGGTTTCATATTATCCTCTCTATTAATGATATGTATTATAGTTTATATTAAAATCATAATCATACCATGCAGAGTGATTAAAATACAGGTTAAAGAATTCAATTAATATATTATCATATAATGCATGTTTATTAATGCATGCATAATTCATGTTAAAAAGCAATTATATGTTCTTGTAATAGAAACGAAATGAAATTATGTAAAATACATAATGCGGTTATACATATGTGGTGATATTGTGAAAATCATGTTTTAACTAATCGTAGTAGGTTACAGAATTATTCGTATCATTAAATTAATATTCATATCGGTATTAATCGATATTAACAATACAATTTTTTTTATAGGTAATAGCAGACGTATTTACTGTTCAAATGGGTGAATATATATATTGATCATGGACTTTGTATAGATGCCAGATTTTGAGGTTGCAGCGGATCCAAAATCTATAGGAGTCCCTATAATAAGAACAATCAACATGGATGGCGATAATTGTCCTGCGGATCCGACGTGTCAAGAATTTGATACTGAAAAATGTAATACGGACGAGAATTTTTTATTTATTTTTATCAGCTTTTTATACTTGTCTTTCTCTCGTTATTTTTTTTTTTTTTAATATCTCATTATATACCTAATAAGATACAAATTATCATTTGTATTTTGATAAACTATTTTACGACATATGTACATATGTAAGGAGCATATAGAGAACTCGTCTTGTATCGTATACTTACGAAGATTTTCGTGAAAACGTTAAGTGATTAATTTCATAATTTAATAGATTTTAGATTAATTGTTATCTATCTAATCTATATAATATCTATCTGCACGCTAAAAGCCGGTAGTTGTTGTTGCGTTGAACGAGTCTCGAAAGACCTTTCTACCCTGCAGATGTTACATTACGTCGATCACAGCACGCGATCTTCCAACATTGCACAATTGTACGAACAAGTTGAAGATGTCACGGTATAGGGACAGGGTTTTTTTCGATGGTATAGGGAAATCGCGTAAACTAAATTTTACGATATCCTTGTAGATGAGAATCATCGAATAAAATTTAATAGAGCAACGCGTAACGATGCCTTTTATTTCTTACGATACTGTCGTAGGCTATAAAATACGATATTTAGATCGACTAGAGAGAGTGATAAAGAAAAAAAAGAAGGGAGAAAGGTAAATGGAACCATAAAATTACATCGCACGTACCTTATTTTGTTTTCCTCACGACGTTAACGATCAAGTATAAAATAAAATGGTATCTACTGCTTATCGAATATACCGCTTCTAAATTTTAAATGTAGTTGTACAATTTTAATATTCACCGAGTGTTACTGTGCAAATATCAAATGAAATGAATTCTTCGTCGATCGTTCGTTCAACTCCGCGCCCGAATCTGAATGTTATTCTCAGTAGCAGTATGGACGAAACGCTATTCGAATATTTGAGTCCTCTTTATATATAACGTTGCTCAGCCATAGGTATACGAAGGAGAAATGTGATATCGTTATTCTAATTTAGATACTTTGATACGTTTATGGGACCGTTTAACCGATAAGTTATTGTAATTTCAAGACTTAAGTAGTAAGACCTAAGTAGTAAAAGTTACAAAAGTTATCAGACATATGATCTAAATGGATCTAAATTATCGTAGAAAATTCTAATCAATTTTTCAATTTTAGGAGCTCATTTCACAATGCACAAATTACGTGTCGTGATCATCATTCTCGACAACGCCAAATGCTTTCTTCGAATATCAAAACGTTTGAATATCAGGGTGATATTAACAAACGCTATCCTGTAAGCTACATCAAAATTTTACAATATACTCGAGTTTATTTGAACATAAATTAAGAAACGAGGCAGTAAAGTTAATAATAGACGCGTGTCAACACATTTAATTATATATTTGCGTGCCTTTTTCTGTTTTCTCAGTAGAATTATCGTCTACGATCAAGAGATTTCACATCGAGATAAAAATAATGGCAATTCAGGGTGACATTATTAAACAAATCTCTATGCCCAACAGGACTTGTTTACATAATCGAATACAACACAGGTCAAAGCTGTGTTGGTGTCTCGATGAGCTTCGTACGTTTATTGTATGCCGAAATATTTTTTCCTTTTCCAAGATACAGCATTTTCTTGCAAAAATAATACCATCATTCGATAAAACTTCTTTCATTTCTCTTCTGCAATTCGCGAAAGAGGAATATTCTCGTACAAAACTATTTCGATCAACACATACCGACGTTTTCATGATTGAAAATAGTTTAATGTTACATAGTTTAATAGTTGTGCATTATATTTCGATTTATTATCATGGTGCAAAAAAGATTTCAAATCTATTTTATCGAAACGAAATATGAGGATTACAAAAATGTAATTATTGGTCGTCCACTGATATATATATCAGAAATTGATTTGTTTCGCCTGTCTTCTTTGTGCAAATTTATTTTCTAGGCGATAATAGCTATTTGAAAACTATTTTTCGTATTATTAAGAAAAACCTTAAGCAAGTACCTGTTTCAGATGTACCCTGAAGAAATGAACTGTACCGTGTACGAAACGTTGGCGCAAACAATGTAACGCATAAGGTAACACGACTGATTCCGAAAAACCAAAAGCACGATATCGATCAATCATCGTAAAAGCTTAAAGATCTAAGAGTTAAGTATCACGCGTATATCGTTGTTGCAAGCGATATTGAAATACAAGACTCTCCAGACTTCTTATTCAGCTCCTGATTTCTTATTAAAACCATTTTCTTCCAGATTAAATCTACGTTTAATCAGAAAATGCTATGTTATCCCTTTTATTATACTTGACGTCAATATAAAAAAGGCAATCCCGTGACATGGAACTATTTTTCAATGATGCAAATGGGCCAACGCACCATTACCATATTCTAATTATGCATATAGGTTGTCTGTCTCTCTCCATTTCTCAATGTTATTCTCACTCACCGCATTTTCTTTTCCTGTCGCTATCACGTCGGTCACGTGGCGTTGGTAAAAGTGGTGAAACACGAAAGTGTGCTCTCACATCGAAATGTAGACCAATCTAAGATAAATGAGACCGATCCCATGGAAAAAGGTTACGGCCTCTGATGTCGTTAGTCAATTGGAGTTTAGAATTTTATTTATCCAAGGAGCACGTTATATTTACAAATATTAGGGGAAAGCAAATTCTATGCTTTTAATTCTATAGTTTATAGCGCTGCTTGGAATACTCTTCAGATACTTTTTCTCCTCTTAGCGCGCCTATAGTGCCGACAATTAATTTTTAAAGTAACGTATCATTTAGTATTAAGATTGCGAAGATATCGTGAAATACATGTAAGTAGAGTACCGTGCGAAATTCTTAGACTCCGATCAAACGGAAATGTTTTATTTATATACTTGCTGGCAATGTCCAAAAATCCAAATCAATTTGAAAACTAAGGCCGAACGGTGAAATATTTCTGCTATTATATATATATATATATTGCTATAGGAGAAAGTTGTTCAAAATGTTGAGATTTACATGTATTTCACAGTCGGAGGTGGCTCCTTTTTCCTGAATATTTACCATAGTTAGTATCTGGAGTGATCTTCTGTTTTCGATATCTATTTCTTGTATACATATATATTTATAACTACTAAGTATTTCTACGATATCATCTACGATTATATTAGATTATATTAGACGATTAGTAGTAGAAGGCAGTATCTTCGTAAACAACGAATAGAAATTAAGGAAGAG
The DNA here is from genome assembly GCA_014737525.1 of Bombus difficillimus. Lineage (NCBI taxonomy): Eukaryota > Metazoa > Arthropoda > Insecta > Hymenoptera > Apidae > Bombus > Bombus difficillimus. Next base: position 278,195 of record JACXIT010000131.1, read on the forward strand.
TGCATTTCTCGATAGTGTTCCCGTATTGTTATATTCCTAGAATTGCTATATTCATAGGTAAATAAAATGAATTTCTTTGGAGTTGCCTAACTGTATCGTTTTTTCGTATAGACTTTATCAACGATTGAAAATGGACTTTGTCAACAGCGAGGAGCAATCATACTGTGCATTGTATGTAAATGTTTTGGCAGCAGAACACACGCTTTTCGAGTAAGCCGAGGTATCGCTTACAAATCGATAGCCGACACATGGTGGCTCATATCCGTAGGAGCGTACTATTTTGCCACGAAATATCGAAAATTGACACAACGAACGGCTACTATTATCAAAACGTTCACTTTGATATCACGTTGTTACCGTGAAACGCTGTGCTCTAAGATACGACGTACGCGCCATACGTAATGAACGTATTAATCCTTTCGCTACCTACGTATACTACCTATACATATATGTATGTACGTAGGTGGAAGAGCAGCGTCTCATTGCCAGCTGTGTACGCCGTATATGTACGGTATTCCACGTTCGCAAAGTGATTTAGAAAGTAAATATATCTGCATAGTTATGCAGTGGCGAGACGAAGACGGGTCATCGACATTGTTACACTTTGCGACCCAAATAGCAAACAGTTTTTAATTGGAGCACGGTTATAGCGAATGGGTGGAACACGAGTTACCGCAGAGACAATGTTTTGCTAGTATTCTGGAACGTAACGCGTAGAATGTAGAGCGATATATGTATGTTACGTACAAGGAGTTACCCTAGAAGGACATGTTATGTACAAGGATGTATAGAGATGACACTATCGGTGAATGTGACAAACTGTATGATCTACGCGAAAACTGCTTCCAAAAGTATCTTCGTTCAACTGCATCGTCGTTTACGCGATTCGACGCATGTTCGAGGACAGGAATTTGTATGACGGTAAGATACTTGGAACGACTACGAAGATGCTACTTACGAACGACCCATTATAGGTGGTAATCGCTTCAGACTTACTCGAGATTCCTGACGTCCTTGTGGTCAACAAGAATTCAGACTGGATAGCGTCGATGTATATATTAATAATGTACTATACTACGAAGGATCCATGTAGATGGTAATCGTTTCAGGTATCTTATACTCTTGACATCTTCGTGGTTGAAAACAATTTAGATTGGATAAAGCGTGTTGGTGGTTATGCTAATAATGGTCGTCCTACGTCCGCCTTGTGTCCATAGTCATTCTATTTTGGAGGATCGCAGGAACTCGTACGAAGCAAAACCCCGGACGCACTGTGTGAATCCATTGCATAATTCATAAAGGAAGCTCTTGCATCGATGTATCTGGGTCCTTCGCTAAATCTGGTCCTGGAACGAGTGGTGAATTTTTAAAATACGAAACTTATAGGAACTTGGTTACCGAGGACAAAGCTTTTCGAAAAACTATGCGAGGATATGGTACTGTACAGGTAGTAGCGTAACTTGTTTTGGCTTTCGTCTAGTAATGTGTTATAATCATCGTATAATAATTCATAGGAATTACGAATTACGACGCGAACTTTACGTTTGCGCTGAGTACTAACATTTTGTTCGTAATTAGATTACCTTTGTGATGTTTTTCAGGAACTGGATGCATTGGACCACCTCCCCTTACAAGCAAACTTTTACAAGCACCCGGCAAGGATTCAGTATCCGGGAGAAACTATGGAGGAGGAGAAGAACGAAGAACGTTGCGAAGGTTGTTTTCCCCTATTACAGTACTTTGTAACAGGTAATGAAGTTCATTTTTCTTGTGTTATAAAATCTACTTTTGAAGAACGTCCATCATTGCCTTTATAAAGAAATTATAGAGAAGTTGATATTCAAGATTCATTAAAGATTGCAGCATTATCTGAATTTACTTTTGAAGAATATCCATCACTGCGTTGAAAAATATCTTCAAGGAGAAGATACAATGAAATTAATATTCGGTATTCGCTAAAAGATTGAAGTTTTATCTAAATCTACGCTATAAGGAAACAGTCGCAACGCTGCCATATAAAGAACGAATATTTCAACTCACAAGTGTCGTCGATATAAAAATAAGTTTTATTGTAAGTATTCGACGTAAAATGGTTCCCGATTTTCTAATAAATTTCGCGAAATTACGTATATAATGATACTATGTGCAAGATGGAGTGCGGAGATCGAGTTGACATACGTCGTTTTGCTTACATTAACATAAATCGTAATTTTTCGAAGCTAACCCGTTTTATCGTATCTTAAACATACTATAACTTCACAGAGTAAATTAAAATTTCCTTTTACAGAATGACTATTGTGATTTGGCGATTATGATGAGATTACAAAATTCCTCGAATTCCTTATGCAAAACAACGTACGTTGGTATGCAAAGGTTTTCAGCGAAATTCCGAAAGCGATTCGTTAAAACAAAATTTCAACGAATATTTTAAATATATTTCAAGAATTTCTACCCTACGGAGTGGTCCACGATCAGTCGTCAGAATATTTCAATTGTTGCTAACATATATGTATACGAATGATGCGTATGAATCATCCGAACTTTGAATCTGAGGACGATATCAACGAAGGAAAAATCTAAACGATTAGACGTAGAGAATCTTGTGTTTTATCTAAACATCAAAGTTTTCACGAATTGTGCGTTTTCATTTGTCTTTATTTATTCATTTTTGTGTTTTTATTCGTTGTATTTTTATCCCGAAGAATGAGAACGTAATGAAAAGGGGACAGTTGCCTGATACTACTCCCGTAACTCTGTAGAATTTCGAAAAATTCGGAGTTTTTTGATTATCCAAGTTCCCTTTTATGATACGGTTCGTCGAGTAGGGTATACAGCGCAAAAACGAGCGAAACTAGGCACAGTCACGTCGATTCGTGCAAGAACGCATAAAAATTCGTTCGAACGCGCGTGTGTCATTCATTCATCTTCGAAGTTATTTCAGTGTATACAAGGTAGGAAGATTGTTGCAGTATTTGTCCACACCGAGCGTACAGTTTCCTTTGATGTAGCGACATTCAGCAAAATCACATGGGTTTTGACGCAAGTTAGCATGTGTATATGTATATCGTTCAAGCTAGCCGCTATAGAGGTTGAGCTAGATTTTTTTTCCAAAACGATTTCAGCATATTCTATATGCCATAGAGCGTATAAAGCATATGTTCATGAATGCTTTGTTAAAAAGTTATAACAGGAATACGTAAGGTAACAACTGACTGATCTTTATTTAATTTTATTTGATCTCCGCACAAACTATAGAGTTAAATTTTTTATATTATTTCCGAGATAAAAGTAATAAGTTAATTGGTATAATTCATTATATTAAATTATCATTGTTTATCTTTATTTCAAGTGAAATTTTCCCTCGAGCTGCGAAGAAGCCTCAAGCAACTAAAGAATAAATTTCGATTTTGAAATAAAACATTGCTGATGGTCAGAGATACCGGCGGAAGAATATATCGCAATTCTAAATATCAAAAGATCGAAACTAATCAGAAGATAGTGGAATGATACGACGGTCAATTTGTATCTGATTCAATTCTGTGCATATTTAATGAATTGGTAGAAGCTTCGAATTTGAACGAGTATATATTTGTATTTTATTTTAGATATTTGATGTAAAATATTTAGATATTTTTCATATATATATAAAAATGTAAATCTGAAGTACAAATCTGAAAATTTAGTTTTTGAATTTGTATCGTTTTTCAATTTATCGATTTGGTTAGACGAATCGATTCTCCCATCACGATTCAAATAGAAACGGTAGAAACCAATCGCAAAAACTCTATCTTTAATTAATCGCTTAATTATTGTTTCGTTTTAGAGATAGAAATTTCAAACGCATGCAGTACAGTTGTAGATGGAGAAAATCATTCGGGCAACTCTTCAGTGGTCACGTACGATCAAACGACGAAGAAAAAAAGCACGGAACAGGATAATCCAACCGGACGGAATAATTTCCTCTTTCATAAACACGAGCAGAAAAGCGATTTTGTTACTTTTCTTCCATTCGTTTCCGTATCCGTCGTAGACTCTTTCTTTTTTCTTCTTGCTAACAGTTTAGTTTGTCTCATCAGTTGCTTCTCTTGTAGCGAGACTACTTTGATCACGTCCGTGTCTCATTGACGAACAGGCAAGCGGGAAAAGTTCTATTTCCGCCAGTAGATAATGATAGCTGGCAGTAGCGTGCACAATGGAGCGAAAGCGTGATGGAAAGCAGGAAAAGAGGAAAAGAGCAAGTGGCGATATGTAACGAACGATCCTTGTATTGAAAGAAGTAATATATACTTACAAACTGTATAGTAATCCAATGTGACTACTTCGATGTGACGCGTAATATCGTTACCGAGCTTTTCAAAGTTTCTGGCGTCGATCAACTCTCGTATGCGTAATATGCAGCGTACAGGTACATACGTACGTAAATTAATATTATTTTACTCGAATAACTTTTAGAATCTACTGTATCTACTGTATCTTGCTACGCTGATATCGACTAATAGGAGCAGTTAATGCTTAACGAGGGAAGTAGGAAGTAATTATTTTTTCATTCTCAAGATCTCTTACATTTCTGGCGTCGGATACAAAAAATACATGCTTTCTACTTCTTATAGGAAATAAATATTAATAACCGCGTTACGTACTACATCTGACAATTTACTTGAGTTTCTCTCCGACTATAAGGACCAAGGGGGACATAATTCGAGCGTCTGAAAGAATGGACTTTTTTCAAGAATTCATTTCGAAGGATCTACGTAAGAAACAGACTTCAGTACGACGTTATATATAAGACAGTCTGATCCTTATGGTATCTTCAATCTTCGTTATCGTCGCCAATAACCACCTATGTACATATGTATATGCAGTTGGGACGACGTTAAAAACTGCTAAAAAAGATGCAACTCGTTGCCATAGATCTCAACAGAAGTTGATTGGAACGAGATACATGTGTAGATATTTTTGCAATATTTAGGGTAAGTTTGCAATAGCTTTTACAAAATTGCTTGTATGTTTAATAGTTTAGACTCATTTAAATCGAGAGGTTTTACGCTATTCCTTTATGACGCTATAAATGTCAGGAATACCTTTTGTAATATGTGTATTTTTAATCCAAAAAATACAAGTTATCGATTTTTAATAACCGCATGCTTTGAAACACCATGGTGCTTTGAATTTGTAATTGTTTGCTGTGCTCGCGAATGAAACGAACGTAACGCATAAAAAAGAGGTCAGTTGATAAATGATATTTTATAGCTAGCGTATATCGTGATAAATGTAATATACTCGCTAAACATGTAGCATATACGTTTTATCCGTGCCGAAAACTTATTTATTTCGTGCAATTGTAGACGATTCGATAAAATATTATTTACAGAGATAACGGAGATAATCTGTACCAAAGTAGCACGGTTTACGCGCAATGAATGATACTTTATCACGACTACGCGCAATTGGACAAAATAAATTCCGCCAAGTATTTTCCACTTGTTATACGTACGAAACAGTATTTTATCGAAATAGGAAACTCGTATTAAAGATAAAACCCCTTTTGCATTCGTGTCATTCCAGCGGTATTAAATGTGTGGTCATACAATTTTTCACGGTGTCGAGAATCTGTTATTAATAACCTTCTGAAAAGTTGATATAGATATTCAATACTTATGTAGTATTATGTTTCTGTATCACGTAAATTAGGGAACTGAAATTTTTCACTTTCACGTATAACGACGTATGTATAATATATTATTCGCAAATGGATGATACTTATTTATTTCGTTATTTACGATTTTCTATTTACCAAGTGCGTGTAGAATTGTGAAATTAATCGATAGTTTTATTTAATTTTCTCAATTAATTTAATAGTCAAATTTAATTCCGTTGTGTAAAATTATGTTTAATTGAATATAAGATGCACGTCGATTAAAAATTCTTTATTTTCTCGTTACTAAACAGATACAGATAATTGTGGGGCTCGGTGGAGAAGTAGAAAGTACGAACACGTACTTTCGGGAGTAACCCGTTCATCTTGTAAAAAATCGTTCAAGAATCGCCAAAAATGCATCGTTATAAATGCGAGTATGAAGTTTCTCCAAAAAATGACAAATTAGTCGTTTTAGCCATTCTGATAACTCTACTGCGAAGATGGATAAACAGTTACCGTGGCTCGTCCACAGTGACTTTTTAGACTCGTCTATTCGCAAAGGTGACTGTTTCATAAATTAGAAATCCTTCATACATAATCCCCGATCTCGTTTCTTTCAGGAAAGTCGTCCGTGAAAATTCGGCCTTCCTCCCTTTGTTTTTTCGTCCCGCGCACGTACCGACAATGGAGACGAATTAAATGACAATGCATATTAATTAACCCCCTGCCCCCTGTGAAACGGGTGAGGACAATCCACGACAACGATTCGCTGGGAATTCAGCCATGACGGACCAGGAACAAGGGCAATTAGAGAAAATCAATGTTGCACAACACGTTTGTATGTTGCATTTAATAACTGTGCTTGAGTGGAACTCGATTCGCCCTTTGATGGCATAACGAACCACCTGCAACGTCGCATGCCGCGCTTTTTCCCCGTTTGGTTGTGTTGTAAATTGCTTCGTTTCAACGAGAACGAAGACGTAACAACATGGTACGCGTCCGTTGCTCACGACTGGATTATTTTCCCCTTTACCCTTATACCGTTTCTTTTATCCTTTTCCCTCTGCTCTTCGATCCCTTTTATTTATTTATTTTTTTTTTTTTTCGTTTTCAGTCGAAGCCGGCTAATTAAATGAATGCCTGCCGGCGTTGCGTCGCGAAGCGTATCGATTTACGTTCCACGGGGTTGGTCATTAAAAGAGGGTGCGAGGGTAGGTTTTTTCTTTTATTGCACGATAAAAGGGGAACGTGTTTGGCGTTCGACTCGCTCTCTGATACCCGGATCAAAGATTCTTACGTGTTTTTTTGTTTTATTCGCTCTTAATCTCTGGTGATTACGCTTTTGTAGAAATTTCATGTAGCCTCGAGTTTGAACGGGACAAGGCAGGCGAGCGATTGGCAAGTCGGTTGCTTTTATTTCGCAATTTCGAGTTTAATGGATCGCGTAAGATTTGTCGGCTTGTACGAAGCTGTTTGCGAAGTGCAGCCAAGGTGTTAAGGTATTTTTGTAATTCGAATGTAATTCGAGTTAATTCGTGAAATTAAATGTTACTGGACGTGACTCGCGTAGACTTTTTAAATGCCACTGATGGATGCCAATTTGGCTAGATACGTCAGCATCGATTCCTCTATAGAGGAGACGCGCGTGTCAAGGTATTGCATTGCCGATAGCATTGCATTACCGTTTCGTCAATATAATTCACAAAATGGTAAATGTATCTGCGTATTTTGCTAAAGACGATTTTGTACGCTTACACCGATGGTTAATTAATTTTAACCTTTCAAATTTATCAGAATTCTCAAATGCAGAATCGAACAATTTTCCGAATATCCTATTCGTTTTTATTTAATGTTAAATGCATGTGGACAATTTGGAAATACTTTATTCGTTATTTATCTTTTATAACCGTCCCCCTCCGGGTTAAGACGAATTTCCTTTCAGTTACGTTTCTCCTTGGTCGCATTGGAAATAATACGTATAAAATTCGGATGACGATTAACGAGTTAATCAATAACTCAATTTAGCACTTACAAAACATACAAATTCATCGAACCTTCTGTATTCCATGCTTTTACAGTATTTATTACTTTTAGTTTCAGTACGTTGTCTCCCGAGGTGTACTTTAGCGGTGTAGCTTAAAAAATGGCAGTAAAAGATGGTTGAAGGAAAGTAAATAGCCTTTCGAAAATCTTCCTTCAATTTAACTCGCCGGTGCGGCGATAAAAAGCATTTCTTAAGTTTGCCAATATATCGACGCATATTTTATAGGTCGAGCCATTATCGGAACATCTCTTCAGACTAGAAGCGGAGAGATGGAGGCCCTTAAGAACCAGGCTTTCGCCTGTCTTCACCTTCGGAAAGTTGAAGGAGATGTTTCACTTGTTGCTAGAGTGGTCGGACCACTTCGACGAGTATCTGGACAGATTGATCGCGGAAGGCGAGCTGATCGAGTGTCGTGAAATCTCAGCGAGATACACCGCCGACCTGATCGGTTCTTGCGCTTTCAGTAACCAGATGAATGTATTCGCGGTCGAAGAGAGCTAGTTTCGTAGAGAAACGAAGTATTTGGACGCGTGTTCTCAATTCCTTTACTTTTTACATAAGCATTGCAATTTATTTATTTGAAAAGTCATTTATTTATTAGAAAATTTACAGCGCCTACGTAATTTACGTATTTGAATATTTTTTTCTTTTTTTTTTTTTATACGTATGTACAGAGAGACGTTAAGAAAGTATCCAGTGGCATTATGGCTCTTCAGAACAGCGTTAGAGGATTACACGTTCTCAGGAACGAAAGTAACCATGCGAAAGGGTTAAAACATTTTAAACATTCCTGTTTAGCCGATTCATAGAGATCTGAAAATTTATCCGAACGCGGAAGTCTTCGATGCTGAAAGATTCATGGATGACAACGTGAGAAACAGACATCCAACGTTTTAGGGATGGTCCTAGAAATTGTATTGGTAACACGTTAAGGTTTCGATACAGTTGTTAGAGCGTAGAGTATTCGATAAATAAATTGTGTAAATCTATTTACTTATACCGAATGTATCTGAGGAAACGCGACATTTAATTAATATAAAGTTTTCTACCTTCGAGGCCGATAAAATGACAACAATCGATAAAATAACTTTGAATAATTGCACTTGCAGGTGCAAGATGTGCTGGAAATCAGACGAACGTGGGACTTGTCGCAGCCTTGTTGAAATTTAAAGTGCAAGTATGCGAAGAAACTTTTGAAAAATATGATACGGACGAGATGACGTTGTTCCTTCTGCAAGCGACACACGGAGTGTACGTATGCGAAGATGACAAAACTCGTGGCGGTAGAATAATAACAAAATTTATATTGTTAACGTTTATATCTGGCTTAACGTAGCCGTATCGTATCCGCTCGACGTGGATTAATATATCGTATATGAGCGGATTGGAACGTTCTAACTGTTATTTTTATCTTTATACCTGAATCGAGAGAGTCGGAAGAATATTTCTTCGTAGTAAATCGCTTCTAAAAACGTTATAGTTTTACAAGAACAAAAGTCGTTATAGGAAAGGGTCGGACTAGCGGGACGGCGATCTACGAGATTCATCGTGATTCCAATATTTACCCTGAGTCGGATCTGCTCCGATCCCAGGGGTTCGGTTCAAGAACGAGGATTTCGTGTCAGCAAATCCGATGTCCCACCTAGCTGCTTTTTAGAGACGGTTCAAGGAACTGCATCGGCAACGCCGTGAAAAATCTATTATTGTGTCCGGGGATCTCTGCGCTTCTGAAATATTGAATTCGTTTGCTTTTACGAAATCCTACAAACGTAGATATATTTTCTTGTTATATTCAATAAGATACCACGAATAGAGTAACTTTCGAGTGTGTATTACGTAGTTACTTCCAGAAGTAGCATAAACGTGTAAGAGGTAGCGCAATCAAGCGCGATAAGTAGATTGTGAATTTTTATATATTTAAGAAGTTTAAAGGCGAACAAATATATAAAATACATATAACGCGTGAGAAATTATCTAAGATGGCTACCTATATTTTCAATATTTAGGAAGCGGAAAGAAAGTTTCTACGAGGGTTTCATTTTCTTAGTTGTGTCAGCTGTATTCAGAGGTAGGATCGCAATGGCTATTATTTTATTCTTTCACGCTGTTCTGAGTCGAAAAACCTTTATCGCACTTTCTTACAGGGACTAGGGATAAAGAACAAAGGAACATCTTGAATCTATCGATTAAATCCATCGATTGTATCTAGAACTATCTTCTAGTTACTATTTATTGTAACTAGCGTATCTGCATATGGATGGCGAGCGCGACTCACGTTGTCATTTTCAACGGAAATACAGAGACGATTATACGGTGAAATTTATGCATCGTGTGTCTTATAATGAAACAGGAAAAGTTGGCAAATCTGATTTTGATTCACCGGTTAGTTTATACGAGAGACGGATGAAAATGACGTGTAACTGGAGAATCGAGATGCTCGATGACTCGAAAGAAAAAGCAAAGTCCTCGTCAGAGACGCCTAGCACTTGCTCGAATAACTACGTACGTACTATCCAATCGATGTAAATTCGCAAACGCAAAAGGTGGGTTTACTGCAGCCATTAAACAAATTTAGCATCGTTCTATATCCGCTTAAAAAATATAGGTTTCAAATATAGGAGTATAAAAAATCCTACGCCCGGAAATGTAAAATCAACCAAGTTAGAATTATTTGGAGGAAGCGAGAATCGATAGTCGAGGACGTATTTCTAGGTATATGCACGCGTACTTGATTTGTCGAAGTTAAATTTCCCTAGAAAATTACCTGCTAAATGTTGCAACAGCGCAAGGTTTCATGATTTGCACACCTTGCACAGCTTGGCATAAGAAACACGTGACGTGGCAGAGATGAAACAAGGATGACGTTTGAGGGCAAAGGGTTGAAACAAGTAAATCTTGTCACGACGGCGACGCGACGCGGTGTTTCTCTCTTTCTTGAAGCGCTTTTTAAAGAATTCGTTTTGGCTATTTTCGTCGTTGTTCTTTGCAAGCGCGCCGTGAAATGTTCCCCTTGTTTAACGAAATATCGCCCTTTATTTTATCGTAACTTTTTCTTTCTTATCCTTTTTTATTTTCTTCGCTTGTTCTTTGTGGATAGAAAAGGATGGAACATTTTCAATTTCGCAAGTTCCACTCATCGTGCTATCACAGAGACACTATGGTTTTGTACAACTATGAACATTCGCGCATCGCTTAACGTAGAACAGTTCCGACTAAAATAATTCTGGCAAAAGCGAAGATTTGAAGAGCGTAGAAGTTTTAGTTATTTACAACTAACAAAACACGAAGTTTCCTTATTTCGATAGCCGATGTCGAACAAGTATCTATATCCAGTCACGAAAGTTTAGCATTTTTAACACTAATAAAATTAAAGGATTTCGTCGTAACATTTTTGTGAGATAAATGTAAACATTTCTTTAAATTCCTGCTAGAAATTTGTTAACGAGGTCAGAGTTACTTCGTATCGATATGTTAGCTTGAAGATATTTATTAAAATTTCTATGGCAGAACGTGTTTTCTTCTTTCCATTGATAATTCAGGTTACTGTCATTATCGATAGCGTTTGAATATTGGAATCATAACGAATCACGAAAAATCTAGTATCCACTGTATTATCACGGAAAGACATCCTAAAATTCCGAGTATCCCGCATCGCGTGGCTAGTGTGTATCTTGAACTTAACCTCTTTCTTAGGGTGCGCCCTAGAAACTTATTGCAGAAGCAATAATCTTCCTTCTCGAGCGCACGATTGTCGACTTTTCTGTGCTTTTAGTAACCCGCTCGTAATGGTGACGAACGTGCCACCTCCTGTTTCATTTGATGAAATCCTTTGTAACCGACTCGAGAGATCATAATTGACGGATATGGTAACAGTATCTTTAGGTTCTCGATCTTTTGAACGTTACGTCCTCGTAACAAGCTTCGTAACGGATAAAAGAGTTTCTTTGAAATACTTTTTCTAGCGATTGAACATTTGTTCATCCTTGTTTAAATCTGCGCCAGAGATATTTCGTTACTCGACGCTAGAATTATTGTCCAAAGTATAAAAATAATGACAAAGATAGATCCATAAAGCTACTATCGCAAATTGCGAATGTATATCAAAGAAATTGAAATTAAATATGTACCTATCTTATGTAAAATAGTTCGCAGTAGTTTTTAAATAAATAATTGCTACTAAATCTAGATACAGAAAGATACGCGTCTTGGATCGGTATTTCATTAGCTTTATTACGCTGTTGAAAAGTTCAAAACCTAGTTCTAGTCGATATTGTAAAGCTCCTAACAAACGATAATATAAAAGACGGCCCACCACGCTGTAACGTGGCACGAAGCGGTTTATACCATCGTACATTTCCACGACACGGCTGGCCGATCGAGCGCACGTGCGCAAATCGATTCCCCGCAGCATCGAGATGAACGAGGAATGACGTGTACGGTTTGCGTAATCCAATAATCAAGCTTTAACGGTTTATCGCAATCGCGCACCGTTCAGTTTATTCTCAGGATGACGAGAAAAAAGAAAAAAAAAAAAAAAAAAAGAGAAACGAAGAGAAAAGACTAAAAAAGAAAGAAGAAACGCCGAGGAGGAAAAAATGTTATTCCCTTTGTCGAGTTTGCACCAAGGCAAAAGCCGAGAAAGCACCAACCCGTGATACATATTTATGAAAATGTTCATTCGAAAGTTCGACATTCAAATGGGACGGTTTTCAATTGCAGGCGAGAAAGTTTTTTCTCCGCGCGGCGAGAGAAAAAAGCTGCCCGCTGTTTGGATAACGGCTGGCTCGACTTTCCACATAGAAATATTGCAACATTTTCGGACATACGAATCCATTTTTGTCCTTTCTACCGCGTTTTAATAGGTTTCGCGGCAGTGTATTTGCGTTGCAAAGGCCGATGAAAGTTTCGTAAAAATCGGCTGAGCGCATGAAACGCTGTTAAGTTCGTCGTACTGCCGATGGAGGGTAGTAGGATAGCTATTTCCGGATATCTGATACACTTCCTAATAAAAAGATACGGTAACAGCATAGTAACGGTAACTAATGGAACATGAACATTTCGTACATTTAACGGTAACACGTATCTGTAAGTTTTAAACGAATCGTAGATCAACGAATTGCTAAATAACAAATAGTTAATAAATAGTAGCTTCGGGCAGTGTCTTGTTATCGGTGTTTATTTACGAGTGACAATTGTGTTTTCGGTTTCATAGAAACTTTAAGACTTTTCTCAAATATGGCGTGCTCCTTTCGGTTCGACAACTTAGACCCGCATCCATCCAAATGAAATCCGTTCAGCCGTGCTGTAAGTAACGATGAATAATCCAAATCTCAGTTTTAGCTGATAATAGTTTTGATAATAATGATAAAATAAGACTTATATAATCAGGCAATGAATTTCTATGCGTTTATGCGTATTGAGGTTATTAGATGTGTGAACAAAGGAACGCGTGGATAAATTGTAAGGTAGAAAATATATTTTAATGCAGAAGCGTAAATACGAATCGGAATATAATCGAACTGGTCCAGATCCGAGCGCTAGCAGCGTTACTCTATGATCGAAAGCCCTGAAGTCATCGTCGCCTGTCTACTGTTTATTGTCTGCCTTTGTCCCAGTCTTTCGTCTATACGCTGTCGATGGCTTCGGTGCTTGAGAAAATTAAAAGACCGGATGTAGAGTTTTCTTAGAAGTGGTGACCACTTCGACAATGCGAAATATAAAAGTACGAGAATGAATCCGTACAACGTGCAAAAATATATCGAGTATTTAAGGTGAAATGTTTGTCGTAGTCTTCTATAGTTGCGTCCATATAGAAATATACATATTCGCGTAAACATTATTGGGACAGTGTATTCAGAAACGATCGAAATCGGTGACGAGGACGACAAGCTTATAAATACGTTATACCTTATAAAAAATTGAAAGTAAGTACCTTTGTATTTGATACGCAAATGTCAGAAATGGAGGAAATCTTAATGACGAAGAAATAATTATTTTGTAAATTATTTATTCCGAATTATTTGTCATTTTAAATATTCGATATACTATACGTGTATGTATCCTGAATTAATAAGAAATTGAGGCATTGAACTGAGAAATAATCTCTTTTGTTGCTTTAACGATTATCTGCAGACGCGCGTGATGCGATAAAATATGGTAAATGGCTACTTTGAAATATTTCTGCGCCAGTTTTATGGTGCGTTTAAAAAATTCAGATACAACTTGAGACATAAATTTTGATACTTTGTGGTGGACGATGTTTCGACAGAAACAACGGATAGATCCATCGCATTACCGTGTTAAAAATTATTCTGTTTAATATAGAGTTTCCGTTGTCTTTTGCTTTCTAGATAAACAACAAGCGAGGTAACGATACGTGTTGATTAACCAGCGATTCAAAGTTAACGAGCTTAATGAGAGAAGTAGCAATAATTAATACAGGAGCTTGCGTTCAAACTTCCTTTATTGGCTTTTATACGAATTTATAATATGGTTTTTAATATGCTGAACATAAATTTGCTCCTATACCCGCTGGTAGACGCACAGCGATCGTCGCGTTAAAAATGGCATGGTAGAATTCCCCGTTAATTTTCGTTTCGAAAAAATTCGACGATCATTGGTTAATCGCGTCAAGAGTCTTTTGAGCGAAAGGAATTAAATAATTTGACGAACGAAAAGACTAAAAAAAAAAAAGGCTGCGCATAAAATTCGAACTGACTCGATCTAACACTAATGTTCTTTATTCGCGTCAATCAACAGCGCGATCATAACATACACACAGGGAGTAGAACCTAAATAACCCGTAATCGGTTTCAAACGTTCTCCGCTAATCCCCTGGATAACGAATGAATAGTAAATACGACGTTGGAACTTCTCGCACCGTTTTCTAACATTTATCTGTTCACCGGGGGTTGAACAAGGGGAATAGCCTGTAGTGATCAGAGCGTGGCAGGAGGGGGTATGAAAAGTGGTCGGAGAATGCTTTAAGCCAAACTGGAGCCGAAGGGTGGCGAAATCGCACGAATCGCGCCGACCCGAACCGAAAGCTCGGTTGCCCCTGTCAGTAGGCCTGCCGCAACGCAGCAGTGAGCGCGCCTTCTACCACGCGCTCAGATTACGCGACTTTTTCCCTGAATTCCGTCGATATTCGCCATACTTCCACTGATTTTTGCTACCGACGAGCTTCGCTTATTATCCGTTAGTAAAACGATCGTAACACGAAATTGATTATTGCCCTTAAAACTCGTGATTCGTCGTATTGGTGCTATCTTTCGTATTTTGTGTACGCCTTTAACGTAATTCTACAGGTCTGTTTTACAGCTCGAGGTAATTGCGACAGTGAATAGGATGGAAATTAGGTCTGTTGGAACAAAGGAATATAATTAGATGCAATCTGATACCTCTTTACAAGCGGTTGTCCTTGTTCTTGCGTTTCGACCGAGCATTCCAGCGGATGAATAAAAATCCATCGATTCCGAGCAAGCGACCTTAATCGTTCGTATTTCCAACGGGACCAAGAGTTACCAGTACCTTCGAGGCTACTGGTCGTAGAACCTTATCCAGGACGAAAACGAGTTTGTAACCGTTCGTTCGAACAGAAAATAGAAGTCCTGGTTGTTGCTCGTTAGTTTCGATATTCCTGGGTCTTGGGTGATCGTGGCAATCGAAAAGATAGCGAAGTCGTCGTGTTCGCCGGACGTAGCGAGATTCCGATACATCATGGTGTACCATAAAGCGACTCTGACGACATCCCATGCACCCTCCGAGGCGATCGTATCCGATGGACCCTAATGACACCGGTTCGATGTTATCATCGGCATCGTCGGGGTCGTCTATTTCCGTCGCTTGGAACAGCGCGTCCTACGCGGTCAACTCGCACTGAAAAAGGGCAGCGTTACGTCATTATCGGCGAACGATGACGGCAAGTCGTGTGATGTGTAACCGTGTACGAAGCGAGCGTTAATGGACCGTGGACGGAGCGTACGATTAACCGATCGAGTAGCTCCATTAATAACGACGAAGACGTTTTATAGAGAACGCACGCAGTTGCATCGAAGGGGATGACCGAGCAACTTTAAAAAAAAAAAAAAAAAAAAAAAAAAAAAAGACGAAGCACCCTCGTCGAGCCGCATTCTCGTTCGGTCGTTTCGTGAATGAACCCCGTTCGATCCGTTTGCTCGACGTGTACAGTTTGTACACGCGCCTGTGCATCGTTGTACGCGCGTGTACGCGATCGTTTACGGTCACGGTAACGCGAAAGTTGATGAACGGTTTTGGACTATCGTCGATCAGTCGACGTCGATGAACGTTGTCCAAGTTGTACGCGCGTAAATATTCGGGTCTATTGGTTCGTGTCGATGAGTCGGTGAAAAGAAGTTAGAAGCAGAAGCGGTAGAAATCGCGATGTGAAGTTACGGAGAAGCGAGTGTGCTGTGCGAAGTTGGCGCGACGGTGTGCCAGGACGAATAGCTTCTGGAATCCCAGAAGACGGAGAGAATCGGTTGGCAAGCGAAGTTGCAACTCAACCTATCGGAGAACTAGATTCATTGAAACTTATCAGCTATCTCGAGCAACTTGCTATCCTGGAGTTAAGGTGTTGGATATTCGAGGGAGAGCAGGGGGATTCGCCAGGACTCGTCCGTTCAATTACACACAGTCCCAGGATGAAGGGGATGCTTTTGCTGATGAGCACGATGGTTTGGTTTGTTGCGGCGGAAGTTTTCCTTGGCGACGTCGACGAGCCGAGTAAGTAACTGAAACTTGCGATTTCCAACAAACCACGTAGCTAGCAACGTTCGATTAAAATAGAGCTGTAATTATATTTGCGATTATAAGCAATTTTTAACGATTAAAATACCGGACGCACGATGTCTGTAAAATGACCGTACAACGCGTACATTTTGTCTCGAGGGACTGTCTGGCTATCGTTTTAAACATAGTCTCCGTCACCTGTGCGGCTGGTTCAATATAAATCGAAATTTACTAGTTAAACGTTCGTGATTTTTTATTATTCGTGACGATATTCGTACGGGAATCTTATTTTAAGCGATATATCTTGATCACCTCCGACTTCGCTTAATGTTCTATTTCGTTCTACTGCTTTCTCTTGTACGGTGTATAAACCATATATTTACATCTTCGCTGTTGCAATTCGGTTCACCGTGAAATGGGTGTGAAAGTTCGAGTGACTCGATACGCGTAACGACGAATATTTTACAGCTACGTTTTCGATTTTCCTATTTTTGCTTAACGAACGTGACTTTTTGACTCTGAAGGAAGTCTTTAAGCGAAAAGGAGCCTTTAGAACGAAGATGATTTTATAGGCAAGCTTAATAATTTTTGTCGAGGTTATTGTGGTTATACGGATCGAAGAACGCGTGGATAAGTTGTAAAAGTAGCAAATATATTTGATAATAAAGCGTAGATACAAGTACGAATACGGTTGAGCTGGTCTAGATCCGCACGCTGGCGGTGTTACCCTGTAACTGAAAATCCCGTCGCCTGTCTATCGTCTATACGCTCTCGATGGCTTCAGTGATCGAGGAAACTAAACAGTACAGATGTAGAGTTTTCCTAGAAGTGCTGACCACTTCAACAATTTTGATGTCTAATTTTTAATAGAAACTATATTACACGTTTAAAATCCAAACTATCCTTCACAGTCTGTCCAAATCTATCTCATAGATTATATCTACTCATCGACTACGGACGAGTCGATGTAAACCGAGACTCGTACCGCGAATAATTAATACACGATATCCGGGGAAAATGGCGAGAAATCATCGTTACGTCGGCCGACTCTCTATCTAAGCCAGGCCACTCACCGCGGCCAAGATGATATCCAGATATCTACATATCCGTACTGCGTACCCTCGATGGTCTTAAGGACCCGCATAAATCTCACGAATTTCTAGCTAAGGTCCTTCGGACCGAACAAACATCTTTGTATCGATGCGTTTTCCAAAGCTTATTGTTTACCGCGAGAAGACACGGGAAAGTTAGCTTTTCTCACGTACGAGTCTTCCCACTAGCAAACTCCTATCGAGGGCGGCTAAGACCCTTCCTAGTCCACCAACCTTCTTAAAATCCAATCGCGAGCAACGTCTACTGCCCTCACTTTCCTAACCAAAATTGTCATCAACAAATCCGATGCTCCCGTGTGCTAGTCACACCCATCGCTAGTTTTCCTTCGACACAGCATCGTCGCTCAACTTCGCTTATTCCTCGCCGTTAGAATAGTCAACACGTCTGTACCGGGTCTATACCCTTAAATAAATCGCTTATTTAACTTCTATATACGCAGCAACGTAACTATCATCTTTACAAAGTTGTTGGAATAAACGTTAATTTATACCTGTTAATTCAGCGTAAACTCAGTCGAACCACTCTTATTATCCTGATAGAAATAAGGGGATCGATCGGTTCGTGGCGTCGATTATCTAATCGTAACGGGAATTTACGACTCCCGTTGACGCGCTTTTCGCGAATGGTCGACTAAACGATCATTTTCTGAGAATTCGCGACCCATCGAATATTCATCGTCGCGACGATAATAATAAAGCTGATCGAAGGTAATCAATAAAAATCTGTCGATCGTCGAATGGAACTTTAGCCGAGGAACGATCGCGCGAGGGGCTGTCGACCGTTGCTGAAATTCTCACTGGTCGCGACGAATTTAACGTGATCCGTCAAAATGTTACGGGAAACGGCGCGATCGTTGCAATTACGCTTCCAATTAATGCCGAAAGACAACTGGCCGCGGTGTCAGTCATCCGTAATGACGCTGTCGGCAGGCTCATAATCGTTATGAAGCATTTATGGTTCGTGATGAGGCTGGCGTTCGCGCACGATGACCGACGGTGTATAGGTAGGTGCAGGGAACGGGTTGGTAGAAAGGAAAAAGAAGGGGGGAGGGCGCGTTAATTTCAATACGTTCGATGGTTGCCACGATATACGCGGACAGTGTGGAGAATTCGGCTGTCAATAGTTGTTTTGCGGCCGGCATGCTTCGGTTTCCGTGCTCTACGACATCGTACGGTACCGCAACCCGTTTATTTAATCGATGCATTATGCAAATTGACATAACGACTCCACTTCGGATGCAGTAATCGACCACCATCTCTCGACTGATTCACAATGGGACAATGTGTACGTTGAATAATTGGCAGTAACGTGTGTTGCGGCTGCGGCTTCGAAATCAAAGCTACTGAACTCCCTCGGGACTCGAAAAGCGATGGACACGAGCGCATCTCTTCGGTATAGATACTTACTTACTTACTTACTTACTTGCTTGCTTGCTTGGCAGACTTAGAGACGCTAGAAAGTTACGAGCTTCGAAATGTTTGTTTCTTCGAGAACAAGTTCGAAATGGTTTAGTTCTGTAACTAGTTGGCGATGTAAGATCAAGCCGATCTTTACATTAGCCGGAAGAATTTCATTTGAAAGATTGAATTTGGCTGTGATCGTACGGTCTATAAGTACCTACGTACTTGGAACATCGAATACGTATGAATACTATAGAAATACTAGGTTGGCCAGGAAAGTTCTGTTGTCAAACTTTGCTAGGATATTTGTAACTTTATTTGCAGGTTTCCAGAAATCGCAGATAGTTAGCGTGTATGTACCGTACCGTTGAACGTATCTAAATGTTGTACATAAGTTGTACATGATAAAATGAATTATAAATAAATTGTACACGAAAAGGACGGTGTAATATTATGGGAGAAGTTATAGCGACTGTTGAAAATTTGATTAATAAATTATTCCACAAAAAAATGAATTTTACACGCTATCGAGTTATTTTGCAAGTATCTGATAAAATAATTTGCGACAGCTGGTCCATCTCCAATGGATGGATAGTTTGTTTAAATCTTTGGAAAAATACTTGAAAGTGTTTGAATCCTTTCGAGCTTTTATAGCGCGTTTAGTGTTATCAATGCAAAGTTAATAGTTGACGATGGTAATGACCAGGAAGAAAAGATCCGCGTGAAACTTTCATTAGCTTTTATCGCGAATTGATCGATACATTGCAAAGGTTTAATTAATCCAGGTAATGAAGGTAACGACTAAAATTTATAAGCGTTATACCTGTGTTAAACGACGTTGACCGACACGGGTGATTATTAGAGAAAGTTAAACATACGTATAGTTATTAAATTGCACATACGGTAGACATAATAATTAGTGCATTATGCGTCGAGAGGTTTCGAACCTGCCTCTTTGAAGGCGCTTTAACCTTAATTGCATGAAAATTGACACATCACAGGGTGAATAATTCCTCGATGGTTGAATTTATGCTATCTCCATAGTGGTATCCCCGACGCTTTGTTACGTGCAAATGAATATTAAATTCTATTTTTGTTTTTTTTTTTTTTACTAATCTTGTGTAATGAATTTTCAATATTTCAATACATATCGCAATTCATTATATTTTCAAACAATTCGTATCGGTATTTATATACTTAACGCCGGTTACTCAAAGTATTTGAGCTCTTGTTATAGAAAACTTTGATGGAAACGACTATTCGTGCTGTATAGAAAACTTTTATGGTTTTGCAGCAGTCACGGACCAGAACGATACCATATCATGTGCTATCTTTAATTTCTCAGAGACGATTTAGGATTTTTCTAAATGTCACGACCCAGAGAAAAGGAGTCTGTTGGTAAATTAGCTTGTTCTCGTATATATAATATTCATCGTCAGTCGTAGAATATCGTCACGATAACGCAAACGCGTACGTTTCGGGGGCGAAACGGTACCGCATTAACGAGAAAACTTACGTCGTAATTATGTGATATGAAATTAATAACGAGTACGTACATATAACCACCATCGTTCTCTATAATTGTATTATTTATTTATTTTTACTCAGTCCGTGCCTTTCGGCTTTGGACGAGTTTCCGGTTTTACATCTTTTCTTACCTATCACGCTTTTTACATTTTCTCATTCTTATGGCGTTATCGCCTTATCGCCTCCTCCCTTATATCTATCTAACTAAACTCTTTTCTTACGTTCCTATCTCCCCTCTTGTCCGCTCTATTATATCGCACTTCGCCGAGTAATCTATTTCTAAGATTATTGCAACTTTTGGGTTTTTGCCTCCTTGCCGTGCTTCCTTATTGTCGTTCCTCCCCGTCTTGTATTGCCCTTCTCTTCTCCATCATTCTATTCAGTTCCATTATTCCTCCTCCCGTCTCGTTTAATATTTTCTCTGTTTTCTTCGTCCCTACCGTTATTTCGCATTCTTCTATTACGTGCCTCAGGTCTTCTTCTTTCCTTTTACATTGTCTCCCTCTTCTTTTCAGTATTCCCTTGCTTTGGTCTCGTCTCCACGTCCGAATCTTGCCGGTATTGTTCCGTCCTTTCACTTCATCCTCCCTTCCAAGTATTTTGGTAACTCCTCCTTGGCGATTTTTCTATAATGTTTATTATATTTTGACTCCCTTATCCTTTCTCCCCTCTCTTCCGCTTCTCTCCTTCTCCTTTCTTCTATAATTTGGTCTACCGTCGTCCTTCCTTGTCCTTCTCTTGCTTCCCTTTCTCGCCTCTTCTAGTTCCTTCTTTCTCCTTCTTGCTCTTTTCCCTTCTTGGCCATTTCCTCAGTTTCTCTCTCCTTCCCTTATGCACTCCTTTACTAGTTCCTCTTTTGACTCTATGGCAATCGTTCTCTATAATTTGATCCAAATGGTCTGGTAAGAATTTGTACGGATTCTGAATACCCGTGACGAATTATCCGAATACAGCGGGTACAATAAATTCTTTTATTCGTCAAATATTGTCATATCTAAACGATAGGCTGTCCATGATTAAATACTTAGACGCTGTAACCGCAACATTCCCAATAGAAGCTGGCATACCCCAAAGCAGTGTCCTCGGACCTCTGCTGTTCTCCATCTACACTGCCGACTTACCAACCTTAACAAAAATAACCACAGCGACATTTGCTGATCACACAGCTTTATTAGCATCCCACTCAGACCCGACGATCGCCTCCTCAACGCTCCAGCGAGGTCTCGACTCTATGGAAAAATGGTTCCACAAATGGCGCTTCAAAATTAACGGAAATATATCCAGCCATATAACTTTCACACCGCGAAAACAATCCTGCCCACGGGTGACCGTAAATAATATTGCAATACCAAACAAAGACACAGTCAGATATCTGGGCATGATTCTAGACAGAAGAGTGACATGGAAACGGCTCATCGTAGAGAAATCCAAAGAACTGAAAACAAAATTAAAAAAACTCTACCGGCTCATCGGCAGACGCTCCGACTTAAACATGCAGAGTAAAATAACGCTATATAAAGCCATATTGAAACCTGTTTGGACGTAGAAATCCTCCAACGATTCCAATCAAAAACTCTAAGATCCCTGATAGATGCACCTTGGTACGTTACCAACGAAACGATACATCGCGACCTTAAGATACCCACAGACATTTCAAAATTCAGAAACAGATATAATATAAGAGTTAACAAGCACCAAAACCCATTAGTTACCCGATTACTTGATACGGCGGATCAGATCCGCAGACTAAAATGGCAATACCGCCTGGATCGAAGCATCAGATTCAACTAGAATCAAACACACTATAAACTTTTATAATCCAAGTTACAGAACCACGCCAAAACGACTTACTGAAGATTCTGTAAAAGAATTGATTGTAAATAATCGACTAAATTAAAAAAAAAAAATATTGTCATTGCATTGTCTGCCATCGTTGTATACCTCTGCGTATGCTATGGTACGCAGCAGCCAAATTACATGCGAGTTCTCCACTGGATCGGCGGTATTTCCTCGAATCTCTTCGCACATTGTACGAGAACGTTCCAAACGATAATTTATCGTTGCGATGGAAAGATTACGATGTACGTACGTAACACGGTGACGATGGTAACGTGCGCGTGAACCGTGTCAAGGTATCCGTTCTCCGTACACAAACGCGTGTATGCAACAACTTAAGACCTAAGTACATACTTAGCTAGCATTTCTGGTTACCTTGGAACGCGAGATTGCGATAAATTTGCGACATTACGATGCGGCCAAACTCCGTAGAAAACGCATGATCGTGCAAAAATTAGATCGCGCGCCACGGTCGACTTAGACAGCCGGATCTAATATATTTCACGAAATATTATATTCCGTGGCTATTTCTTTTCTCTGAGAGCTTTGATATCGAATAATCTTCGACACGCGAGCCACATACGTACATGTTGCTCGTTGGAAGGTTTTCTTGTAACGACGCGGTGGTAACGTCGTAACGTTGTGCGCGGCTCTATCATTTTCCTCGGCTATACTTGACGAAAACATTAGAGTCATTATAATTTAAAAGAAAATTGTATCCAAGAACGATTGTTCTTTCTTGACAATTTTTATCATGCCGGATATAGAGAATGATTATCGTGATTTTCCATATGTTAACGGGTAATAAAGTTGTATCGACGGTTATAAATAAACTGCGGTCTTATTACGTATTTATGAGAAATTGAAACATGTAAATGTAAAAGCAATCAAATTCTCCCAACAAAAAAGAACGAATTGATAGGTTTTCAATAAAGAAATCTTCACATATACATACATATACCCAATAGTTTATACGCGGAGACTTATATTTACATTATTTCCAATTGACAATTTCGTTGAATATATATCGCAAATGAGACTGGCTTTTAATACGAATTTTCTTCTGCTTCGTAAATGACAATCTTCTGAACAAGCATTTGAAGGAATTTAGTGAAAGCGTAACGCAAATTTTAATTTTCATCGCTATCCCTGTTTGATCTACTCGATATTGGGGAACATTTGCCATACGCGTGAATCTTTAAAATTTCTAATCCCGGCATTTTTAAATATTTCCAACATTACATATTACATTACGCTTAATACAAAAGTTACAAAGCATTGGTTCAATGGAAAATTCAACGATTCTATAAGAGATAAAACATTCTCCTCGGTTTTATCACTTGATACAACCATAAAATTCTCATCGACGATTCGATCATCCCTTTGCTAATCTCAACATGGTGTTATTACTATATTTTACATCTTTTCATCAGCGTGTCTTTCATTTGCTTTCTTTTTCCCCGCGGAGCCGCGCATCGTCCAAACGTAAATATTCAAATTAAAATGTTTTATGTAAAACGTGGAGCAAAATGGCGATAGGCCGTGAGATACGTCTAGAACAACGCAACATTTCCTTTGCTGCGACAAATTTCAAATAAACGGACAGCTGAAATAATTTCAGCGGTGGCGGACTTTCTATCTTTTAACTGCTTCCGCTTCCGAAGTTTTCTAGCGCGGACGAGGGAAGTTCATAGAACACGAACGCTGCGCTCCATGGGTGTTCCTTGTTCCTTGATCAGGAATAAAGAGGGAGCTGCGAGTACAAACCTCGACGGAAATGGTGGCGAATACGCGGAAGGAGATGACGTTACCCGCGGGACGGTGTTGGCGCGGTGCAGCTTAGTGCCTAGCAGCCAGAGAAAACGCTTTTAAATATTTAAACGCACGTTGGACGCGACGAAGAATCGAGCTTACGAATTTTATGCCGTTCGTTAAGCGGAGATATAATTTTCCGCCAACGAGTCGTGATTTTTTTTTCAAAAAGCTTGCGCACGTTCCGCACCGTTTCGATGAATTATCTTCGCACCTATAGAATGCCAAGTTTTTATTCGTTGCGACGCAACAGCCAAAGTATCGCGAGTTATTCGCGAAAGTTCTTCTCCGGTGTTAGTCAAGTTCGCGGCGAGGATTTCCTGTTGCGATACGAGCTATTAAAGCCATACTTATAAATTATCTCTTACGAGACTTATTTCCTATTTTCTCCTATCTCTCTTTGCTATCGCGCGTCTTACAAACAGATTTTACGTTTCGAAAACCGAGCGCGTATTTATTAACGATCGAAAGAAAGAAACTTGGCGGTTGTAAGGGAAGATAATTCTTTGAACGATCCGTAACGACGAAAGACGGTCGTTGAGAAAGTCTATCGGATCGTATGGGAGTTACTTTCGACAATCGTCCATCATGGGAAAGGGAAACTCGCTTCCGCTTTTCTTCAATTTCGGGTGCGCTACGGAGGGTGCCGAGTTACGTGCACTTTGTCCGAGACGTGGAACGATCGTGTTTCAAAAGTTACGACAAAGGGGAAACTACTTTTCACATTACGTTTACTGCGATATACGTACACGAGGACACGCATACCTAAATGATTTCCGTTACACGCTATTTACCTAACTTCGAACTTCGATTCCTCGTCTCGCTCAACCTCGCTTCAACTTCCAACTTACCTTTTTGCTTCGCCTTTAACGCTTTCGTCGCGATGTCTCGGCGTTTCTTGCAACCAGTTACCTTCGGATTTTCTCACGATTACAATGCCTACAATTTCTTCGAAAGCGATCTATTTACATAAATGTTTATCAATCCCCAACGATAAAGATAAATCGTCGGGCTTTTCAACCGAAGAGCAAGTAATTCGCGATCGGTATAAATTGTCCCCGACGTGGAAACGATGCAAATTTAAATAGAAATTGCTTCTTGATTCGGCTGTCGGCATTTATTTTATCCTGTACGTGCACATCGGAGAAGACGGCGTGTGCAGTGCGCGTTTATAGTTAGCCCGTGCCAAGATACGTGGTTTCCACGTAACAATTTCAATTTGCAGGATGCAAATCGTTCCATGGCGAATTTTTTAATCGTTCAACCATCTCGTCGGACTTCTCTTCAAGGAGAATCGAACGTGCAAGCGAAATTACTGTCGGCAGCTATGTTCTACGATAGTTCTAATTGTAATTTTCAAGGATGCTCGTTATTTGGCAGCTATGTGTCTCATGGGTGGGTGCTAACAACGAGGAAATCGTTGGCGAGGAGCAAGCAATAATAAGAACGGAGGAAGCATAAATTGGTGGGAAACGGAAGCGGAATAAGGGACGTTTAATTAGTGGCTAATGGATGTTCGATGGCAGGGGAAGAGAGGCGAGGAAAGTGTTTATCGAGCTACTGTCCGATAACGCGTGAAACGTATCATTAACGGCTGTAAAGAAAGGAATACATCTTGGAGTCACGCAGTCAGATATCTGGGCATGATTCCAGACGGAAGAATAACATGGAAGCGGCACATCGCAGAGAAATCCAAAGAACTGACAACAAAACTAAAAAAATTCTACTGGCTCATTGGCAGACGCTATATAAAGCCACATTAAAACCTGTCTGGACTTATGGGATCCAATTATGGGGAACAGCGAGTAATTCCAACATGGAAATTCTCCAACGGTTCCAATCAAAAGCTCTAAGATTCTTGATAGATGCATCTTGGTACGTTACCAACGAAACGACACATCGCGACCTTAAGATACTCACGGTCAAAGAAGAAATATCCAAATTGAGAAACAGATATAATATAAGAGTTAACAAGCACCAAAACCCATTAGTTAGCCAATTACTAGACACGACGGATCACATCAGCGGACTAAAAAGACAATTTAGATTGAAGCGTTAGATTCGACTAGACTAAACTCTTACAATTCAAGTTACAGTACCACGCCAAAATAATTTACTTAAAATTCTGTAAAAGAATCGATTGTAAATGATCGACTAAATAAAAGAAAAAAGAAAATCTTGGAGCCACGATTGTCTCCAACCATTGGCAGACATGCGAGCGTTTAAAGGGGCAAGGATACATTCATCTCACGGTCAACCATTCGTGCAATTTCCTGGATCCGGCTACTGGTGCATATATCCAGCACATAGTACGTACTGGAATGACGTCAAGGCGAAAATTCCGCGTTTTGCTACTGGCGCAAGCTACTGTGCTGTGTATACTTTAGCGAATTTATATTTAAAAGAAAATATTCGTTCGTAGAAAGAGTAGAAGAATTTTTCGAGATCATATTGTTATTCCTGTTGAGAATTTCGAATTTTAATAGCCGAAATAATGGTATATGAACATTAAATTTATTCTTGGAATTTATATTGGAATAGTTATATATTTATTTGATAAACGATTCCAATGATATTCATCGATACACATTTGCACGCGTCTCTGCACTTTCTACCATACCCGACTGTTAACCGACTGAACAGTTTACATTCATTTTCGAGACGTCGCGCACACGCATGCTTCTACAAATTGATATTCGCATACAAGTAGTACTATTACGCATCTAACCTAATCTAGCACATAAAATTATACGTATCTCGATAATTCGATGTATAGCATCGATCAAAGCAAAGTTTGCGATTTTTCATCCAAAATCGATTTCATTTTTAACTATTTATTTTCTGGGGTAAATGTAACGTAACGCGTACAATTTTCCATTTCTCATAACTTTTGAACCATGACTATCCTATGGTTCGGATATGTGCGCGTCACTCAAGGACCTTCCTTCTTTATTCTACGATATATTCGAAGGTGAAGGTCACCGAGGTTCCAGATACGTAATCACCTTATTTTCGTTAGATACACGATATTCGAAGGAAATTACACGCTATTAAAATATTATTGGGAAACACAATATTTTTCATGCACTGATCTAATGTTTATAAACTATGGCTATGAAACTTTTTACCGATAACTTGTGTTTGTATTTAACAATACGTGTACACGTGTTGTTACGTCGGCCGACACTTTACCTAGCCCAGGCCATACACCGCGGGCAAGATGGCAACCATACGTCCGCACGTCCTTATCGCGTATCCTCGATAGCCTCAAGGACCCCCCATAAATTTCAGGAATTTCTAGCTAAAGTCCTTCAGACCGAACAAACAGTTCTTAGTAATTCGTTTCTAAAAGTTTATTAATTACTACGGGAAGATACAGGAAGGTCAGTTTTGTCACGTACGATGCTTCCCACTCTCGCCACTTTCTCTCGGTGACGGTTCGCACCCTTCCTCACTCACAAACCTAAAAATTGACCAATTGACAGCGAAGTCATCCTTAGCAAATCAGTTTTTCTCGTGCCCTTAGATACACCCATCGCTAGCTTTCCTCCACACAGCATCGTCACTAAACTTTGCTTATTCTTCATCGTTAGAATAGTCAACAGGGTCTTTACCCTTAAATCAATCACTTACTTAACTCGTACATACGCACCAGCGTAACTATCTTCTTTACAAAGTTGTTGGAATAAACGTTAATTTATATCCGTTAATTCAGTGTAAATTCCATTTAACTACCTCTGTTATCCTAACCGAAATAGGGGATCGATCATCTCGCGGTGTCGATCGTCTAATCGTAACGGGAATTTACGACTCCCGTTGACGTGCTTCCTCGCGATCGCGTCTCTTCGCGAGTGAACGAAACACGTGTACATTAATTACTTTTGTATATATATACATGTACTATGTGTATTATGAAGGACGGTTGAAAAATTTAGTAGATACGTACTTTGTATTTACTTTTATAGTGGTCAAATGTTTGTATTTGCCCATAACATTGAAAGCGATTAAAACGATAGCAAGTGGTACTTGAAACGGTAATTGAAATTGCCTTTTTTCGGTAAAGTACGAATAATGGTTACACGGAAATATATTTTTCTCCATTCAAGCGTTTTGTTAAAATTTCAATCGCATAGGTACCTATTGACCGTGATCGCAGGAAATTAACAAATGAAAGCAATTTGTTTTCCCATCAAGTCACTAAAATATAAACGAGAAGGTGATAACGCGTATTGACGCATACTTGCTTCCGTTCGATTGAAATAAAAATAAATTGTTGTTAATTGATGGGATGGTTCGTTAAATATAGAAAAAGCCGGAGAAGCCAAAACACAGAAGAAAATCACGAATCTAGGATTTTGAAAGGAAGTAGCGTTATTCGGTAGACAAGAAATGTATTTGCTCCAACAGTTATAACGTTTATACAGGATAAGAGATAAAAATTTGTACTTGCGTATAAACGCGAAGATGATTGATCGCTAGCCTGCCTGCCAGTTTTCGTACGTTTATGGAACGCTTGATAGCGCAACGTTACACAGAATATACAGAATATGGAAGGATACGCAAGACATAACAATCGTCGCAATTCTTAAAACGTAAAACAATTTCCTACTTGAATGCCATTTTTTCAATTACCTACGTTCGTAAAGATACGAATATCCGCTATCTGTTGATCACTTTGGATCAAAATATCGCGCCAGGATATATGGAAATGTCTGAGAAGTTAATCGGAGAATTAAGCGACGTTGCGAAAAAGATGAAAAACGCCGATATCGCGTTTAACGTAGAAGAGATTAGAAGGCGTGGTAGGAATTCTGGACAAGCAGAAGCTTGTTGCGACGCCATCTCAGGAGAAATAAGTATTTATGTATATAGTACAAGTGAAAGGGAAGACGCTTCCCTCGGGATATCATTCGCGCGCACATTGTGCCAGGGGTTACGTGGCAACCGGGACGCTATGAAAAAATAGGTTTCAGCGTATGTACTCTGCGAGACGCGGCGTAACGATCGGCAACTGAAGATAACCGGAAGCATTTCGTAATACACGCATCCAGTTCGCACGAATTTCTGTTGTGCAGCGAAAGGACAATGTTAAAAGTAGGCGACTTTTCATAGTACTTGAGATTGGGCAAAACTTTCGTTCACAATTCCGCACGTGTCCTAGGACTGAAGTCTGCGAGCTTAGCTCGGTGGAGAAAGGACGCTGAAAATAAAACGACGAATCGAGGGAACCATTTTGGGAGTTTTTGTCTTATTTTTAATTTTCTAAATGTATATTTACGTTTATAATACTAATTTGTAAAAAGTGTTCATGAAAGAAATTAAATGAAATATAAATAGAAATTAATGAATATAAAGGAAGGGAACAAAAAGTATATTTTAACACATTTGTAATTAGATAATTTACTCGAACAAAAATGATAAAAATTGGAAACTAAGAAACGTAAAAACCTTCCCTTGTCTCATTTATCTACCAGCTGCGTCATAGTTGCAGCGCGGTATGGGACGAATACCGTTCGTGCCAAGTTTGTTTTGTTACATTGTGTAATTTATCGCCTTTCCAAAAGTTACTTAAATCTTTGTAAACAGTTTAGCGACAACAGTGATTCTTATACAAAGAAAGTTTCGCAGTTAGCTATTATAGTTGCAATAGTTGTATAGCTGTCGTTATAGTACATAATCGTTTGTCGTTAAGGAACTAATCCTGATGATGATATTAGGCGTACCATATATTTTATATTTTTATATATAAAAAAACAAATCGTCCGTTGAAATTATTGCTGCCAAAGGTATTAAAACTAATAATAAACGAATAGTATCTTCCCTCTCGCTAATCGTAAGTTTGCGTCCACATTGCAGTTGTTTAAAACTGACTAGTTTAAAGTAGCGTGCAATAATCATATTCAAAACGCTATTGTTGAGAATTGTGGATCTTTGAAGCCGAAATAATGTTACAGGAACGCAGAATTTACACTTTTGATTAATATTGTAATAGTTGTACATTTATTTAACGAACGATTCCTAATATATTCATCGATGCACATTTGCACGCGTCTCAGCACTTTCTTCTATACCCGACATCTTCCATACCACCCCAAGGCAGTGTCCTCGGACCTCTGCTGTTCACCATCTACACTGCCGACTTACCAACCCTAATAGAAATAACCACAGCGACATTTGCTGATGACACAGCTTTATTAGTATCCCACTCAGACCCGACGATCGCCTCCTCAACGCTCCAGCGAGGTCTCGACTCTATGGAAAAATGGTTCCACAAATGGCGCTTCAAAATAAACGAAAATATATCCAGACTGCGAAAACAATCCTGCCCACAGGTGACCATAAATAATATTGCAATACCAAACAAAGACACAGTCAGATATCTGAGCATGATTCTAGACAGAAGAGTGACATGGAAACGGCACATCGTAGAGAAATCCAAAGAACTGAAAACAAAATTAAAAAAACTCTACCGGCTCATCGGCAGACGCTCCGACTTAAACATGCAGAGTAAAATAACGCTATATAAAGCCATATTGAAACCTGTTTGGACCTACGGGATCCAACTATGGGGAACAGCGAGTAATTCCAACGTAGAAATCCTCCAACGATTCCAATCAAAAACTCTAAGATCCCTGATCGATGCACCTTGGTACGTTACCAACGAAACGGTACATCGTGACCTTAAGATACCCACGGTCGAAGAAGAAATTTCAAAATTCAGAAACAGATATAACGTAAGAGTTAACAAGCACCAAAACCCATTAGTTAGCCAATTACTAGACACGACGGATCACATCAGCAGACTAAAAAGACAATTTAGATTGAAGCGTTAGATTCGACTAGACTAAACTCTTACAATCCAAGTTACAGTACCACGCCAAAATAATTTACTTAAAATTCTGTAAAAGAATCGATTGTAAATGATCGACTAAATAAAATAAGAAAAAAAATCTGTTTTCCAGACGCCGCACACACACATACTTTCACACACTGATACTCGCATATAAGTATTTCTACTGCGCATTTAGCCTAGTTTAGCACAGAAAATTATACATATCTCAACAGCTATATCTCGCGTATACTGTACTTTCCTTATAAAAAGGTAACAATTGCAAAATGGGAAAATAAGTTTAAACCTGGAAAGCTTCCTTCGCAACAAAGTTTCATTCGATTCAACTGTTCATCCTGTGGAAATCGCGGAATCGTTATTCGATTCACTCGTTTTTTGAAAATAATAATATTGGTCCAGACGAAAATGGTAATTTTAAGTGGTTGGCCGTGTACGTTTTATTTCGGGGGCGCTATGCGCCTGCAATTTCGGCACAGCGCTGCACCGGTCACGCGCGTAAAAAGCAAAGCACATTTCGCGCGACGTCGCATGATTTTTCAACCTGCCACGGTTATACGATTCGCGAAATTCAGTGGATGTACAAATGGCGTCGTCGATCGCTGTTACGTGATTTATGAAATTCGTATTCACGCAATCGCTTTCTGCGTACACTGTTCTTTCCGCCTTTGCGTTTATCACGACCGATGAATACATCATCCGCGTGGTTAATGCAAATTGTCTAATCGTAAACCATTAGAATTGTAAAGTAGAGTTTATCGGTAGAGTATTCGGTTGTTTGAGAGAGTTGGTGAAATTCAAGGAAAATTTGAAGGTACGATATCTAGGTATAAATAAATGTTAAGGATAGAAGGATACAAAGTGCGAGGAAAATTGGCGGAAATTCAAAGGCGAACGAAAAGCATCCATAAGATTCAATTAACGCCTAGAAGTGTCTTTTTCTAAATTATCGAAATTATTGGGCGGAAAATATTGAAATTATACTTTTATATTATTTATGTTTCTATAAGGTGTACGCGTCACTGGCAATAATTGTTGAGAATTATGGACCTTTGAAGCCGAAATAATGTTACACAAACACAGAATTTACACTTTTAATTAATATCGAAATAGTTGTACATTTACTTAATGAACGATTCCTAATATATTCATCGATACACATTTGCACGCGTTTCAGCACTTTCTTCTATACCCGACTGTTAACCGACTGAACTGTTTTCCCTCATCTGTTTTCCAGACGCCGCGCACACATATACTTTCACACACTGATACTCACATACAAGTATTTCCACTGCGCATTTAACCTAGTCTAGCACAGAAAATTATACATATCTCAACGATAATTAAAATACAAGTCCAAGTCAAATAATATTTCGATAAAGAAACAAAGTTTCTCCTTGTTTCGATACCTACGTACATGAAACCAATATTTAAATTTTTGCTCGAGCTTTTCGAAATAAATCGTTTTCCAATCCGGCGATCGAACGATGTTGCGTAATTTCAGAGGAATAAAATTTGTCAAATAGCGAAACTTGCACTTGGATTGCGCATGGACGCGTAAACAAATTGCTTGCAACACGACGGACAAAAACAACGACGTTGCCGGTAACTTTTTTAATAATCATCCAGACCCCGTGAGAACGATGGCAACCTGTAACGCTTAATTTCGCAATCATCTAGTGCAAGAGCCTTATAACAGAACCTATCGTTGTCGACGTTATTAATTTGCAAACTGCGCGAGGCAAGGTGTCGCAAACGAGAGTCGACGAGGTGGACTGAGCGCAGGAGGGATGGGTATCGCTTCGTAAATCACTCTGTAGGATTTATTATCGAGTATCTTGGCGAGAACGGTTGGTGCTCGTCGACTGGAAAAAGAGCAACGAAATAAAACGAAAGGAGGGAAAAAGGGAACGCGAGGTACGACGAATTCGCTTAAAAGGAAGACATCGGTTCGGGAAACGAGTACGGCGCTGTTGGCTCTCGGAAGGCGAGGAAAAAATGGCGAAACTATTCGCTGGAAAGCGATAAGCGGCGCGTGAGAAAAACACGAAGCTCGAGCTGGAAAGCGTTGGAAAGTCGAGTTTCGATGTAAAGTCTAAACTGAACGAACGTGCTCGTACGAGTGAACTTTTCGCGAGAAAGCAGCTGCCTGCAAAATTCCCCCGCAAACTGCCGCCGAATTGTGAATAATATGTCGGTTGTGGCTGGCCCATAGGATTTTCAGTGGCCGTATCTCTGCTCCGTTGCCTTTTCCAACGACGTTTCCGTATCGATTTGCAACCCCGTTGCGGCTGGATTTATAATTAACTCGGCCAGCTAACGGAACCACACTCGTGTAAACGTAATACTCGGTTACCTCGGTTCCAATTGTTATGCGTACGCCAGGCACTGATCGATGAACAACCGTAAGTATGACAAAGTTACTCGATACGCAGCGATTTTCGAGGTTAATCAATCTGGAATGGAAATTAATTCGCTTAGCGTTAGAGTAACGAGTTCGACTGTGGTTCGTTAGAGGCGATCAGTTGGAATAGTTTTTGGCGGACTGTGATTTTCCTGGCTAGTATCCGTTTCGGCAAAGTTTTCCTTTTCCTCGTTTCGTGTATCCGTATCGTTGAGATCTGTGATCCTACGTCGTCCGATAAAGGAGAACGATTTTGTAAAACTTTTGTCAAGAAATGCTATCACCCCGTGAAGAGAAGAATGTGCGTAGAGCGAAGAGAGAACGAAAACAAGAGAATTTAATAAAATGTATAGTATCGCGCGTAAAAGAATGAAATTGAACGTTAAAATTAATACTACTAAAGTTCTGCTATTGCACCTTTCGTGCAACTACGTATATTTGTTTTATTCGAGTTATTCGATATTTCTGAATATCTAATTAAATTATTTGATTTAATATCCTGGCATAAATAGGTATATTTTACGATATTTCCAAGTACGTATTATTTGTTGTTCATTTTAACATATACTTTTCGAGATATTCCATCGTATCCAATTAAAACGGATATACCATACACAGGAGTATATGTTTCTGTTTTCACTGTTTGCTCGTATACCATTGGGTTTTTTTACTGAACGCGAACACCGCGTAAAAAAAGAATATTTACGCACGGCGGAAACAGTACAGCAATGTCGTAAAGTTAGTAGTCGCATGTTACCGCAAACATGCTTCCAGCGTGCAAGGAAACGTATTGACAGAAACTGGAGGATATAAGAACTGCAACGTTGTTGAGGATAGTTGGAGCTCCATAGTCTTTACGAAAGAGACGTAAAACGAGGAAATTTCGTCATACGTCAAATATCGACGCAAAGTTTTATTTGCCATGCATATTTCATTTTACGATTAACAAGTCTCTTTGAGAAACTGCTATTGCTAATATAGCGAAACACGCAAGAGTCGGATACCTGCATGTGCTTCAAATACACTGTACGTTTAACATACAGTGCCAAACGAAGATATTAGCACAGCTCGTATCTTTGCATAAAATTCTTTGTAAATTTGTAAAGAATTTGATTCTCTAACATTTTTGTAAAATATAGCAGTCAACTCTAGAAATAGTTTAAATAAAAAAAAAGAACGAA
Source organism: Bombus difficillimus (assembly GCA_014737525.1). Classification (NCBI taxonomy): domain Eukaryota; kingdom Metazoa; phylum Arthropoda; class Insecta; order Hymenoptera; family Apidae; genus Bombus; species Bombus difficillimus. The sequence goes on from JACXIT010000131.1 coordinate 312,748, forward strand.
ATAAAATACACATAAAGGTCTGTTTCCAGCGGACCGAAGGTATTGGCAGGTTTGAAAAATTTCTTATCACGTGTACGTGTTGTACCTAAATTTGTCGAATGTACTTGAGCCTGCCGTCGCTATCGTTAGTCGTTAACTTGGACAACGATATTGCGAAACAATACCTTGAACGATCAAACGAACTTGGGTTGCGCGAAGTTGGATCACAATTGTTTCATCCGCCTCGTTCTCGAGATTATCAACGCAGTAATCCTTCCGCTCGCCGGATGTCACAAGGTTTAAAGTCAAGGAAAGCAAACGCTCGTGGACATATTTTAGAGAGTATTTAAAATTGCTCACCAAACTTGGGTTGGGATAATATCGAAATGTCAAAGCATATTCGTATGATTTTCAGGCTGAGATCGTAATCTCCTCGAACGAGGCTTCTTCGAATAATTGCGATCGAACTCTGCTTAAGGTAAGTTCATTTGATCGTTCAATTCTATTTCAACCGCCTCGTTTTCGAGATTACCGATGTAGTTATTTATGGAACTAGCAATGTTAAACGTAGTTCGTTGAAATTAGGATTTTTCGCTGGTACAAATTTCCGGGAACTCGTAGTCGAGAACGCGAAGCCAAACGTCTCAGCAAAGTCAAAAGTTTTCGTTCACGAACGTTCTTAAAATTTGGCTAAAAGATGGGAATTCATAGAAATCTAATTTAGACGAGTCAACGGTAAAGGCATTTACCGGCTCTGATTTCCCAAGAGAAAAGATATTTACGTTTGGTGTTCTTGTTAGTAGCGAATAGATGGTATCTAGACTCTTCAACCTTTTTCGGCCACGGACTGTCCCCTTGTTCGTTTTCTGCCTACGCAACATACGACGCAGTCGCACAAATTTTCCTCTTTTCCACTCGTTGCTAAATTTCCTTTGCCAGTTTATTACGAGTACGTGTCGTACAATGCGTCGTGTCCATTTTATTTACGTAAAACAAGGCTATAATTTTGTCAATTCTAAGCAGAGAATCTGACAATTACCTAAACCACTTGCTAATTTCACTGCTAATAATTGCCTAAACTAGACAACAATGGTAATGTTTCTTCTCTTTCCAATAATCTCGCGTATACGTAATAAGCCACAGCCAATTGTTGCGCATGATGCCATTAGTTTCTCTCTTATATGCGCAAAGATTTTATAATGCAGGATTTTTTTAGAGTAGATGATTCAATTCGAAGATAATAATCGGTCCTTCACCCATGGTTAATTCAACCGAACATTAAACCGAATCTATGACGAATGCGAGAAGTTTGTTCGATGTTTGTCGAGCATTTCGTATTCTCGTTCCATCGACATATGCATAAGTATAGTTTTCATTCGGCTTGTTATTATTCTTTGTTATAGAATTCCAAGAAATACGGTAGATTCTCTCGCTCCTGTACTCTATGTAGTCGAGTAATTCTTTCAACGAATCGGTTAAAATAAAATGCAGATTCGCTCGAGTTGTCGGCGATCGATCTTCGCAATGGATAGCGATCTGACTTAGCCGTTAATGGATTTAGATAGACTTGGCAGTACTATCTCCAGTTTCGTTGCCAATGCTTTCAATCGAGAATCCGTCTGTTCGCGATACCTTTAAAAATCGGAACCCATTAACATTAACCAACTCGAGAATCCGTTTCGCTCTTGCAGCAAAGCAAAGATGTTTCGCCTAACGTGTTACATGATTCCGTGTATATAAAAGAACGAGTATAGTGTAACGTCAATTCACGTCACAGACCAAGCCACACACCGCGGGCAGGATGGCGCCCGGATGTCCGCACATCCTTGGAGCGTACCCTCGATAGTCTCGAGTACCCACCAGGGGTTTTGGAATTTTCATAGTTAAGGTCCTTCAGACCAAGCGATTATCTCTTGTCTTAGGTTTCCTTTTACTTTTGTTGTTTACTACGGGTTAACACGGAAAGTTGGTTTTCCTCAGGTCTGGTATGTTCCGTTAGCAACTTTCTCACGAGGGCGGCTAAAACCCTTCCTGGTCCATCAACCTTCTTATTATCCAATCGGAAACGGCGTCTACTACCCTCGCTTCCCTAACCAAAATTGTCATCAACAAATCCGATAGTCCCGTGTCCTTAGACACACCCACCCTTAGCTTTCCTCGGACACAGTATCGTCGGTAAAACTTACTTATTCTGTATCCTTAGAATAGTCAACGTATCTTTACCTGTCTCTACCCTTATAACAGTCGCGTACTTAACGTATCAGTGTAACTAGATCTTACATAACGTGGTTGGAGTGAATCGTGATTTATACGTGTCAATTCAGTGTACGTTCAATTGTGATTGCTGAATTTATAATAAACTTTAACTAAAACAAAAGTAATAGTTGTGTCACGACTCGGCTATTTTTATCTTATCATCCAATCCTCAAGTTTACGTGACAATAGGATCGGTGAATCGATTTACACGTTCGTCGCTCAGCGTGATTCGGCTAAGTTTCCTGCGGGCCCCAAATCCGACCGCCGGTACGCAGAACATAAATAGAGCGACAAGCAGGGATTCATCGTTTATCGCCTTCGATTCATTGTAAAGAAAAGATTATTTATTCCTGAAACGGAGAAAGCGATAAGCTTTCCAGCTAGAGCATTCCGAGGGATCTCATGGCAGATATCTCAGATCTTTCGTTTTGTCGAGAAGCATGCTCGTGAGACGTACATCGGTGATTTTTTCATCCTCAAAATGTTCAATAAACAGCGTGAAAATATATTTGAAAGCGAGGAGAGTAGCGATGACGGAGTCCACAACTATTGTTCGAAGTGTCCAAAATCGCCCCAAATGTGTTTCGAATGTTTTAACGAATACCATGCGATATAGAATAATATAATATATTATCCAGAATATACGTTAATAAAAAGTATGGTATAATGTGTTTTTAATATTTTTATGTTGTATATTTAATTAACTCGAACAAGAAGAGCGTCACCATACTTCGGTGACGGCGCCCCCACGGGAGGATACCCGTCGCATAGATATGTGCGACCTGGCGACGAACGTGTTAAACGAGAATGAACTTTTCTCGTAAATGTACACAGAACGTGATAGAAATTTACAGAACTCGATCGCTTCGATTTCCATAACTTTTTATATACGCACTATTCTGAACAACTTTTTCCTACGCGTATAATCGGCACACTGTGGTCCAAACGACCGATCTAGCGGTACGGAAGGTGAATTTGAAAAATTTCTCCTAAGCTAAAAAATGTGTGTTTCCCCGGGTTGTCGAATATGCGAGGAACGATGCTCTGAATTTTTATTAAAACCATTTGCGCACTAATCGAGCGTTATGCTTGTCTGCTAACGTGTTATGCATGCAATTTTCTTACTTCTTACTCGAGACTCTGCTACAGATACGTACGCTCATATACGGGCAGAATTCAACGCTCAAGTAACGACATGTTTTCGCGAATATCTCGGAAACTAGGCGAGAAATTACATGCAGCAGCGCGGCGGTTACGCGCATAGGAAAAGGTTGCGCGAGAATTATGGAAATCGGCGACGAGAGTAAACTTCCAAATAACTTTTAAACAACTATTTATATAATTGATACGACAATAATATAACGATAAATAATATCAAGTATAATAAAGATTAAACCATATCCAGTGAAATAATACCGGAAATCGGAAGCTGGTACGAGGTATACGAGCCTTTAGTCCACTTTACGCGTTTTCTTCGAATTCATAGGGATCGACGGCCGCGAAGGCTTGAACGCGTTCCCAGCCTTTTCATTGGAACTTGTATAGTTGCTAATTACTCCGAACCATGATCACAATGCAATATTTGATTCTGCAATTAACGCGTTCGTATTAAAAGGTGTCTGATCGCAACATTTAAAGAGACGTAACTTACATATCTGGAGACGTATAATTGTTGATAAAGTTAACAGTGTATGTAAACGATACGTTTATTTATGTACACCACATATATACATACATACATACATACATGCACGCTGTCTTTCGTAAATACATGTACAGCGTACAATGTTTCAGAAGCGCAGTGTATATCAAGGAGATCTACAATATCCAAGACTTTGTTGGTTTTCCAAGTTGCTCTGACAAGTCATTATCTTTTTTGTTCTCTGAATATACTCTGAAAGTCGTTTCATATTACTTGGAAAGTAGTAAAATATCGTCGATTATCAGTAAATTAATTTCTTCGATAAATATTCCACAGCGAGATCAACGTTTACGTACGATTTATATTCTCCTATTGCGCGAATGTCGAATCACACGCACACACGCAAACATTCACGAAACCTTCGATCAATCTTTCACTCTCTGATGGATCACTGACAATCACGGCGCACAGACATGTCTGCTTCTCGTAATCAAACTTCCAAAACCGCCGATAAAACGTATAAAGATATAAACAAGTACACAGCTTGAAAATCAGATAGGACGTACTATACGTAGCATATTCGTGAAACGTTTTTAGTCGAATAAGCGTCGAATAATACTTTCGCGAGTGGTCGAACGTAATTTATTGTGACGTTCGTTTCACCAAGTTGAGAATTCAGCTTCCGACCAGTACAATGGAATAGCGATAAAAAGTCGAAAACGACGACAAGCTTTTGAATTTTATTCGTAAAATTATTTTGCATTTACACGAATAATATCCGCTGTCTCCTCGCTATTTTCGTTTCGAAGAAAAGATTCGCGTCCGATCTTGTTGGAAATCGCGCGGACGCTGATTTTCCTTATCGTTGGACGTTTCACTCAGCCTCTGGCGAAGACTGGGTGTCGATTATCGGATGGATCACGAGGCGGTGTGCGGCTATGCGTGCGGTGGTGTTTATCACGTGGCTATAATTCCGTCTACGGCGAAGAGAGTAAAGAGATTTGCATATAAAACAAGCAATTTACTCGGTTACCATGATATGCACGGCCGAGGTGGGGAGTCATTACTCCTGCTTTGAAGGGTAATGGAATAAAGCGGTTGCCTTGTGTTCGTTTTACATCGTTATAGCAGTTATCGGGAATTTGCTTTGATTATACGGTGGAAACGCATGGTAATTTCGGCGCGGCTATTAACCGCTGAGAATAGCGGACGGAGAACAGAGGACGAGAGATCGGGCAACGTGTCGTTTTCGATATTTAATTTCATATCGCGATGCTCCGACGACTAATTTATCACTGATAATCCTATTTACCGCGGTACCGATCCCTAGCCCCGTTCGATACTTTAGAAATAAACCGCGTCAAATTCGAACGGATTCGACGCGCTTTCATTCGAACTACACTAAATGGTTGATAAGTTCAACGGTATATATTTTGAGGTGATATTGTTGTAGTCTTTTTTAGTACGCTAGCCTGTGTAATAGTCGTTGCGATGATAGTGCGCTGCTGTTAGTGCGTAGCGCGAGGCGACAGGTTCTGCGCTGCGGGTCGCCAGTGTCGCTGCTGTATTTTCTTCTCATTTTTGATGCCGCGGAAGAAAAATCGAACTCCGGTCGCCGGGATTTGGAAACCCGGGTTCCCGAACGTTCGTAACCTAAGGCGTTAACCACCGCGTTATCGTCGTTCGACGCTAGTTAGCGTCGAGCGGTGGTATTTTGCTGTCAAGTGCCGCCACGATCTGACGAGCATTCTACGAAATTAGCTGATTTCGTATAAATGTATTACGGAGATATGGAAGCGGCGCAGACAACGTTTGAAGCGGGAAATGTCTTTGAAAAACCCTTAAAAAACGCGTCTGTGCTTAAAATTTTATGTCGAATGTTCGTTAAATTTAATATGCTTTCTTACTACGAACGGTGGCCATTTGTAGGAAGAAACGATGTACGTTGAAAAAGGTTGAAAAGAAGAGTGTGCAATGCTTTTGCGAAAATGAGGGTACCTTCGTCTCACAAAGGAGCCTATTTCAAAAACTACACTGTTAAATTGGAATGCAAAAAAAAATTGTCAAGAGCTGCTACAAATAAACGAAAATATAAATTCTCGTTAATTTAAGCTGCTTGTAGCTCGTGCTGATGCCGTGCTGTTGTAAAATACGAGAGATACCTTTGGATATTGCAACGAAAAGGATTAAAACGTGTTTAAAATGGAATGTTTGATTTGCTTTTTGTTCAGAATGAAAATTTTATTGAAAAACCCCGCGAAAGGAAAAAAAGCTACACGCTTATGTGTATTCTCGATTTAAGAGCTGTTGGCTCAACTCTGATTTTGAAAAGTGGAAAGTTTTATACGAATAACGTATTTTTAATATTTTAAAATTTCTATTTGAAGATCACGGGAAGAAGGCGTGAGTACGTTTTTTAACGTTACCTTCTAACCAGAACGGAATATTTTAACATAAAACAGTTGAAAGTGGAAGAAACACGTAAAGTTCGAAGATATAATTTAACTTATCTATGGATCAATCTTAAATGGAGACAGGATGTACATATGTAGATATCTTTATTTGTAAAATCTAATTTAATTCATAAATTACGATCTCTTATCGTCTGCGATCTACCATGCAATTTCGGGGATATGAAAGATGTGCGTAATTTCATATCTGCAACCAATTAAACGAGTTACAGCGAAGATAAATTACGTTGGAAGACGAATAGGCGAAACATTGGTTATAAAACCTTGAAATAAAAGATCGATACGTGATAAATATTATTTCCAGAATTTCGATCAATTAGTTACCTTATAACGTATTTTTAACATAGTTTAGGAAAATGAATTTCTACGAATCGCTTTACAAAACATACTGTATACGCTAAGACATTATTACTCTTTCGTCGTGTTACAGAAATTCTGTACCAAAATATTTTTCGAACAACATGACATTGTTACGGCTACGAACGTAATTAAACGCGGTTGAATCACTTCCGAGTGATTTTCTAGCGTCAGTGAAATTTACACTCCGAGTAAACAGCCGTCGAAAGAGATTACTTGGGAAACAGGATCAGAGAAATGAAACGCATCGAGAACGTCGCGATTTCTCCTTACCCTTGGTCGAAACCGCGACAACCCGCGAAACACGGTTCTCCTCGTTCTTAATTTAGTTTCTGTTTATTCTACTTTTAGAAGAAGGAACCGAAAGCCAGACTTAACTTCGACGCCTTTGCTTCAGATCCAATCCGTTTCGTTTCGTTCGAAGAATCCAATACGTCTCGTGGCAAACTATCGGTTCGCAGCTTCCGCTGGAATCCCAGCGCGGCCTGTACTCTATCCACGTAGGTACTATTTTCTGGCGACCAATATAATTCCTCGATTCCGTTCGTCGCATCGAAATCCCTTATTAATCTCGATAATTGCTGTCGCGGGAAACGACGATCGTGTACTGGCCTCTTCCGATAAAGTTAAGCAAGAACTTAAGCTAGACGCGTTAACAATTAGTTAGCGTTTAGAACGTCGATGGAATAATCCTAGAAGAATTAATTTTATTAATTGTATTAATTTAGAGTGGACGATATTGTATTTCTGCTTCGCGTTTAGTTTTGATAATAATTCGGAAAGACTTTAGATATTAACATCGTGATATGTCACGAGAAAATATAAAACTTACGGTTTTGAAGAGTTTCTGACTTTCCGAACTAGCTTCGTTATTCCAGACTTGTAAGAATTATTAGTTCCGGGAATCGAAAGTTTTTGGAAGGAAGCTGTTACAGTTTCCTCGTTCACGGTCGCTATCGTAAGAATTTACACATTAAAAAATGCTCTACATACAGTAACGAAGACGTTTCAATTCAAACGATACTGTACAATTTGTTTCGAGCAACTTTCATAGTACCTTTGCCAAATTGAAATTCGCACAAGGAAATCGCAGGAATGTTCTGATTACGATCTATAGTAAATTTTGTTTCTTCAATGTGATTCATAATTAATTAAGATTATAATTAATGAAGGAAATTTCATGCACGATATTCATCTGGTAAATTTAAATTTTGATGAAACGATATTTCACATATGATAAAAATTCTTCTACATTTTCGTTCGGTTACGTCAACGCGCAACCAATAAATTCGCTTTCGTCTCTTAATGCCGCAAAATAAGCAGCTTTCAGTATTCATTCGCCAGTTTAATACCGTATATACGATTTCAGTCAAAGAGAAATTCCTCGATTTTCACTAATATTATTGTTCAGAATTTTGGATCTTAATAGTCGAAATAATGGTATAGGAACACTAAATTTACACTTGGAATTTATATTACAATAGTTATATATTTATTTGATAAACGATTCCAATGATATTCATCGATACACACTTGCACGCGTCTCAGCACTTTCTACCATACCCGACTGTTAACCGACTGAACAGTTTACATTCATTTTCGAGACGTCGCGCACACACATGCTTCTACACACTGATATTCGCATACAAGTAGTAGTACTACGCAGCTAACCTAATCTAGCACATAAAATTATACGTATCTCAATCATTATTCGTTCTCCGGACGAACGGCGCGTGTTCGTAAGGGAACAATGAAAAGGGACACTAGAACGAGGCTATAAATGCAAAGCAATAACGACACCTAGCAGGAGCTTGCTGGAGGAGCAACGTCGCGGAGGATGTAACGTCGATTCGCATCACAGATCAGGCCACACCTCGAGGGCAGGATGGCGCCCAGATGTCCGCACATCCTTGGAGCGTACCTTCCATAGTCTCGAGTACCCACCAGGGGTCTTGGAATTTTCATAGTTAAGGTCTTTCTCAGACCAAGCGATTATCTCTTGTCTTAGGTTTCCTTTTACTTTTGTTGTTTACTACGGGTTAACACGGAAAGTTGGTTTTCCTCAGGTCTGGTATGTTCCGTTAGCAACTTTCTCACGAGAGCGGCTAAAACCCTTCCTGGTCCATCAACCTTCTTATTATCCAATCGGAAACGGCGTTTACCGCCCTCGCTTCCCTAACCAAAATTGTCATCAACAAATCCGATAGTCTCGTTTCCTTAGACACACCCACCCCTAGCTTTCCTCGGACACAGTATCGTCGGTAAAACTTACTTATTCTGTATCCTTAGAATAGTCAACGTATCTTTACCTGTCTCTACCCTTATAACAGTCGCGTACTCAACGTGTCAGTGTAACTAGGTTTTACGCAACGTGGTTGGAGTGAATTGTGATTTATGCGCGTTAATTCAGTGTGTATTCCATTGTGATCGCTGAATTCATAATAAAGTTTAATTAAAATAGAATTAATAGTTGCGTTACGACTCGGCTATTTTATTTTTATCATCCAACCCTCAAGTTTACGTGACAAGGACGTATACCGATCGAAGGATTTTCTGCGTACCATCTTTCCTCGTGGTCCTCGGCTTTTCGTACGAGCGTATCGCGCTTTCGTTTACGCACCACCGTCCATGTTATATTTTTTTCATTTTCGTCTACCGGAGACTCGGAATTCCATGGTTCCTTTCATCGAGAAGCGTTTCAGCCAGCCTTGTTCTCGTTAGCGATGTACGCGCAATTTTCCGTATCCGCGAGGAACGTTCAACGATCCGATTTTCAGAAAACGAGAATACAGAGGTGTATTCTTGTATCTGTCTGAAGTCTTACGCGCGACGCTATCTTCGAATTTTACAGGTACGTGCGAAGGTAGTCGCAAAAATTTCATCGTCGTATGCTTATAGACTCATGAACATCATGGTGTTTTTGTTATTTTAATCTGTTATTTTAACGAAGAACTTTTTCGTATTTGCGAATGTAACACCGAAAAACTGTTGAAGTAGATGTTTGAAATATCAGGAAAATACGTTGAATCTTTCTTTCTCTCGTTTTCTTGGAAAATTATTGATTTTAAAATAATGCAGGGTAACGTTTTATTTATATTTATATGCTCGAAGATTTTTACTTGTCTGTTGTTTCAATATTTTTCATAGGTATAGTATGTCAAGCTTTTCATCGCTTAGGTATTATTTATTCGTATATTGTACACATTTGTGTACAGTTTGTTATAAAATTGGCGATGTTATTATATAAAGTCCATAGCGAATGTCTGGATAAAGGCAACGAATAAAGTCGAAAATTAAAACATGTAAAAGTTATTTGTTACGAACAGGCTTTCATGTACGAAATATGCAGTTGGTAATTGAATAGTATTTTTCAAAATAATTCATCGAATCGATACACATGTCTGTTAATAATACCAAATATCAATTTCAAAATCGCGTTTCATTGTATTCTGATAAGATACATACGGCCACGTGTGTATTTCTTTTGTAGCACGTTTTATCGTAAATAATTTTCATAAAACCTGACAAACTGCGATACGTTGTGTTATTTTCATCTTATACATTATTTTACGCAACTGTTTAGTGTTTCCTTTTTTTAGCAAAATGGTGCAAAATCTTTCAAAGACAGAGAAACCTTGAGAAATCGTATATTAAAAAATTGTTATAATAGTCCTGAAATAGGAAAGAGGTATGCAATATTTCTCGAAATAAGTACACATATATGCAAATCGTATTGTACGAAATATTATCGAAATGAATGTAATATCGTCACCGTGTCTCCTCACTTTGTCAAATTCGTTCGTTCTTTTTCTTTGTTCTTCCAACTTAACATTATCTATACGCGCCCGAGTCGTTTAAGTCAATTTTCCAGAAACTCCGAGCTGTCGCTAAAACCAGTTGAAGCTTGGCCGCAGACTTTTTAGGGAAGATGAATTCCGGAAGATAGGATTGTTAAACGATCGCGGTGAGTAGACTCGTGGACGGCACGTTTCTCCTTTATCTTTTTTATAGGTCAGTTATATTTCAGTGTCCGAACTATCGGAAAAGCGATCTTAGATATCGAGATCGCTGTTCGTGGATCGGTCTTCGGTCTCTGACTGTTCCATCTCTGACACGCTTCACCGTGTTTCTCTTTCAGCTTCCTATCGTTTCGTCATCGTGAAATCGCCCGACAGGGTAGTTTCCATACGGTTTCCACAAAATTTCAACTCACAGCGCAGTGTCTCCAAATTTTTACGTTTTAATTCCTGTTGATGTAGTTTTCATTTTTTTATTATTATTGCAAAGCCTTCGGTTACCGAAAAATGTCGACATGATTTCGAGCGTAATCGTTAAGTGTTTAAGCGACGGAATCCTAATTATAAATTCGTCGGAGAAGTCGAGTTAAATCGCTTCACACGTCGCGAAATCCTTCAAGCATCGTGATAAGGTCGCTGTCTTTGCACGTGTACACACACACATACCAATTGCGGGTAAATACATCGAAAAATCACCTTCGATCGCGAACCCTTTTGCTCGATACTGCAACAATTATTGAAAAGTTTCCATGGAATGGAAGCAGGGATTTTTTCTTTTCCTTTTCTCCGTACACGTGTTCTTAGAATCGACGGATAGCAACAAAGCAAACAGCAGAAAATGTTGTTATTTGCCATTCGACACGAATAAATTTAGGAAGGAATTTCTTCTTGCACTATATTTAATTTATTCGCTAAATTTTTGTCGTCGCTTTGTTCTTTCCACTGTGCATTTCGTTTAGGAACTAAACTCGATTTAAGACTGGAATGTACGTATCGAGCAACGTCAATTCTTTTGTACGCTTGCGCTTTGTTCCTATTTATCGTGCCATCTCTTGCGAACGTCTTTTTTCAAGTATTCGACCATCCGACCGACTTTAATTTTCACTTACATTAATTTATTACCGCGATGTCAAAGTCAAAATGTTTGCGGAAATTATACATGCAATTCGCGCTACCAGTGTGCTTGTTTGCTCGTAAATATTATATTTCAATGGAAATACATGAAAAATTCAACAGCTCCGTTGGAACAATTTTAAGCAATAAACACGAGGTATATATTTACAATTAAAATGAATTATCATTCTCTATCGCCGAGTGTGTTTATAATTGTGTTTAATGCTCTTAATAAGAAACGCTAATTTATTATTGTTAAGCTATTGTCCATAAATCCGTCAAGGTGTAAATTACGCATGACTGTTATTAATACAATATGAACATTAAATTCATAAAATATTTATAAAATATCAAATATGTCGCTACAAATGGCAGTAGTCTCGTTTCTCTTAACTTTATATTTTAGATTTCTCTTTCTCTTCTCTAATTTATCGTTATCTAATTTACTTAATTATTATTATAATAATTAATTATTAATATCGTTTCTCAGTATCGTTCTTCGACAGAAATCTTTAGATTACCGACATAAGAACCATTTGTCGCGTATTCGTCAAGTTCTTTCAATTTTGAACAGCATAAAAATTATAACTCTATTCGAAGATCGCGTAAAAAAAATATGATAGATCTATTTTTGTCGATTTCCTGACTTTCATCTTTTTTGATGGCTACACCTTTGAAATAAAGTTAACGTTCAAATCTTCTTCATTAGAATACCAGTAATATCTACATACATACATATGGTTATTCTAATATGCTTAAATTAAGAAACGATCTGTTAGTCAACTATTAAGTACATTATCCTCTACTTTAGAATGACGCCGTCCGCGATATGGCGAATTTATATGATCTCGTTAATGCAGGGTGTCACCGTGAAATAATTTGGAGGATCGAGCTTCACCTGTTAGTCCACGCCAGACGGTCGAATAGGATTAGCGAAATTCAGATTTTCGATAGACTTAATGCGGATTACTTCCTATTATTACAAACGTGGCGTACTACGCTTCTTGGGATTAATAACGGCAAAGAATAAAAAGAAACTCGTTTGTTGATCATCAGTCGTTTACGTTTAGCGTCGTGTATCGTTCGTCATCGTTTAGTCGTTTGCAAGCAGTCGTTAAATGCAAGTCGCCTTGACGTCGCGTCGTAGATTATAAGGAAGCCTTTTTTCTCCTTACTGCCATTATTAATTTCTTTCTCTTCGTTTATCAACTCATTATTGCGATTAAATCGAGTCCTTTGAAAATCGATCCGAGTACTACGATAATAAGAAATCATATTTTTCTAAACGTAATTGAAAAAAGTAGAACCTAGATAGAAAATTGCTCTACCTGCTAAGTATTACAACGACTATCGTACTTTGAATACTTAATATAATTTTGCATAATACGTGCGCGTATCTATGGTATATCTCTGCACCTTGAAATTTCCCCATAAATACATGAAAATCCGCAGTCCGCTAATGACTCGTCTGCAAAGGAGGTGTCACGAACAACGAAGGCATGATGTATGGGGTCGGTAACCATGAAAAATGTTCGCGGATTTACGACATTAAGACTGGCTGCCATGTATTCGTCAATGTATATATGTATATGTCGTAAGGTTAATTATCGTGGTCGTGGTTCTTAATCATGGGGCATCGCCCTACGCGTATTATTTATACATTCCACGCGATTCTCGCCGGTAATGTCTTTTGCTCTCGTTTTAACCAGCGAATTCCGTCTTTTGAACGATGCCTGCTTTGACGGTTGTTAAATCTTTCGAGTATCGCATGTTTCCTTTCGAAGCGAACCAACACGGGGAATGATATTTCGGATATTTCGCAGAAAGCAGTTCGGTATTTTAGATTTTAGAGACGCGTAGTACTGCTAGCAATAGCAAATTTTATCAGCCAGTAGTAAATCCGTTATGTCAGAAAAGTGAAGTTCTGCGAAGTTACGCGAAGATGAACGTGGAAAATGTACGGTATTCTGGAAAAAGCGCGTTAAATTTTATAGAACGTGCGCAGGTATGCGCGTTACATATGTAGAATGTTGGAGATCAATTGAATTATTAGTTATTGAATATTTCACTTTGTTACTATATAATTTTGTAATGGTACGATGTTACTGCATGATAATTTATCATGCAAGATGGCCTGGTGATAAATTTGTAAGAATTTTTATTGAACTGTTCCTAGACGGGTGAAACGATGGTGTTATCGTGTAGTTTCGGCAACGAATAAAAAATAGTTTAAATCACTGAAGAAAAGTAGGATGGTATAAGAAAAGGAAAAATATTTGAACAGCAAGCGGTGGAAAAAAGAGGCAATTGTAATAAGAATAGAAACTGTACAAGCAAATGCGTGGGCGTTGCCGTTGGACGAATATGCAGCAAGATTTATCGTTAAAGACAAAAGATGGTAAATGACGAGAAAGCGTAAAAAGGGGAAACAAGAGAAACGAAAGCACGAATACCAATTTCAAAGGCATTAACGTCCAGGATTAACGATGGAAATGTTGCTCTGTTGTCGCGATAAATTTACGAGCGGCGTGAATTTAACGATGAAGTGTACATTTATTCTATCCTTATGTCCGTAAATATAAAGCATAGATACATAGAGCAGTTTTATGATAATCTAAATGATGTTATATTAACAGACCGTACGACGGTTTAATCCAAACGTACTCGTATATTCAATTCGCGTTGTGTTTTATTAAACGAAAGAAATGAAAATACCTCTATTTAATGCTATTTTAAATATCGATAGAAACAACTAGCTTACCTTTAATCCGTATATTATAAATTTATCGGTTCTGTCTCCTTAAAATACTCTACGCGGTATATCACGTCCAAAGTATATGAAACTATGCGACAAACTTGGATACCTGCTGCTCGCGTGTATCCCGAAACACGCTACGCTTTTAGTTTAAACTGCATCCTCGATACCGAGATCCAATCGTGGCAATCGATCGAACAGAAGATCCGTTTACGGCTTACGCGAAAAGTCGGTGTAGCTTAACAATGCCAGGAATCCACCGTAATCGTCATCTCTGTCTAACCCTTAATCGAAAATCCTTTCTCACGAGCATTATTTATACATTCCGCAGAATCCTGCTCCCTTTATTAGCCCTTCCTCGGTAGCTCGGTTTCTCGCTTAAGCCGTTTATCGTTAAAACCGTGGCTTGGTCTTGGCGACCGATGGAAAGCACGAGATTGCCAACGGAGCGCGTCAGCCGTGACCTGATAAAACTGATTTCAGGTTGCAGCACAAGAATCACCGTTCACGGTGCCTCCGTCCTCTTTCTCGTCCTTTCTTACGTTTTTCCTCCTCTTCTTCTTTCGGTTTGTACGCTCCTTATCCGCAGCCATGATCCGTTCGTTTCTCCTGTTCTTTCTTGCCCGTGTGAACCGGCACGAAAAGGGGAGGCTCAGGACTCAATACGCGACTGATTGGTCCGCGCGATTGTCCGTGGCCTACGATTGTCTCCGGAGCACGAAGAAATCCAAGAAGAAGAACGTCAAAGAGAGCGTTCCTTTCAAAGGGAAGAAACAGAGCGCGAGGGGCGAAAAGAGGAGAATATGGGGGATGGGAGATGGTTGGAGGGGGGAAGCACCTTCCTTACGTTTTATCCTCCCGAAGCCGGATTCATCGGTACGCTTCTGACGCTCGGATCTTGCCGCGTTTCACTCGGAGTCAACGCTCGGTAAAAACGCTGTCGATATCAATCGCGTGACTGGATGCATCGACGCGACGCGCGAACGAATCCGCCAGCTTCTTGAAATAATTACGCAGAGATCGTATTCTTTCGAGTTATCGATCACTGATGCGGTCTGCGAGCAATAGAATAGATCGCCCGAAGCTTCTCCCTGAAGTTACGGGAAAATTGAATTTTTGAACAATTTCGTAAGGACGATTGGCGATTGATCTCTGCTCTATCGGCCAAGTTGTTTGAAATTCTATCGTGATTGACTTGAATTTATTAAATCTTACATCGTCGCTATGTATATTGCAACGAAATATATATCGATATTGATTCGTTAGTAATAGTACGATGAAAGTTTCGTTCGTTCGATAACGTTACGATGCATTTTCGCGATGTTATTCGAAAATAATCTGCTCCAATAATTTCCAATAACTGTTACTTCGTCTTACGTATTCTTTTAAGTCCGTTATTTCTATTAATTTTATTTGAACGGCTCGTATACCTATAGAGTATATATATAAAGTATCGCACGGTTACGATCTACGTCTATCTAATTGTACTACATTGCAATTTACTCCAACTACGATCACCAGAAATATTTACTATACCAAATGATTCAAGAATTTACGATCTTGTGGCTGGATTCCGCACATCGGTAAACTGAAATTGTTTTATCAAACGGCAGTAGTACGATATATATACGTGTTACAACATGCAAGTATTACAATATCATAAAGCTCGATTCTTAGGCGGTTACACACCGCATTTGCTCAGTTTCTGCTAAAACCTCTTAATCCTTTACCTTTGCCGTTTACTAACTTTCCAGAATTCCAAGATAATTTTCGCAAAGGAATACTCATCCTCTTCCTCCTCGTTTCTCGGCACAGTACCATAAAATATACATAGTACGAATCAACATTTATAATACATTCTACGTATCTCTACAAACATCATTTTCTCTTCTTCGGTCAATATGCATACGTACTATCGTCTTATAGAGTATTAGTCAATATTTGGTAGATACTTGTATAGTAATTGTCTGTCGTATTCGTGCGTATTAATCCCGTATCGACGAACAAACACCGTACTATTTCTTTATAAATCATTCGGTTATTTACACTTTCGATATCAAACGTTTACTTCACTGTCTAATGGTTGATTCTCGGTTATTGTCGATTCATCGCGCTACTATCGTCGATGACTATGATTCCTTACAAATTTTATAAAATACCTTACAGAAGCTCTTTTTTGTTTTTACATTTTTGTCGAAAAACGTAAAATTACGTAAAGTACAATTACACAGAGTTAGAATTACAGAACAAATAGCGTAAAGTAACGATTATGAAACGAAAATGGTTGCTTAACGAATATAATAAGGATTAAACGTAACGAGAGACAAAAATAAAGTAAAAGCGTGATATAAAGGAAATGGTTGATTGGAAGGAAGGAGGAATCCCTTTCTCCCTTTTATCCCTTGGATCCGGATTCATTCTGGAGGTCAGCCGCCTAGCCATCGACTTGCTATTTCCTATAACGTTCTGACTTTTATACGTTTCCTGGCCTCGAACGTTCGCGAAGAAACATGGCCGGCATCAATCGTGATGAACGAGCGTGATTCCCGTCGATGAAACGGCTGGTCAAACTACAGGGACCGCGAGATCTTCGAAACAATGATCTACCGTGTGCTTCTACGTCACGGTAGCCTCTATGAAAGCGAAACGTTCGCTCTGAAAGGAGAATCGAACCGAGGAAATTCCTTTCGCGTTTCCTATCCAGCTGCCTTTGTCGTAAACGTATTTCTTATTTTTCATCGAATTTTTGTTGGGTTTGTGTAATGAATTGGTTGAAAAAAGGAGTTCGCGTTGGCGCAGAAATATAGGAAAAATAACTTTATATTTCGGTAGTTTTTGAAATATCGGAGATGCGTTTATTTTTATATTTTAACGTACAATCGTGCAAATATATAAATTTTCTAGCGAGACGTAATTAATATTCGTAATTTTAATACATTGTGTCTTTTATACAAATTTCTTTGTACCGTTCGAGATTTTACGATTCTATCGATTGTTGAAAATACAAGGAAAATGTGAAAAATTAGAACGATTCAAATATCGTAAATTTAATTAATTCAACAAGCGTCCATTTTCACCATCGTGCGCTTATCATTTTCTATTTTTTAAAGACACCGCATAAAAGTACCTTGTTAGCGAGCATCTTATTTTCTACACGTATCCTATACTTTTGTTTCTAGAACTACTCTCTTATCTTCACAAATAACTTCCTTATCCCAAGTTATATCGCAAACCCGCTCCACTCTTTCTTTCGCATTTATTCCTTATTTTTATCGTTGTCCTATCAGATTTCTTTCTCTTTCTCGTATAATTTCTATATTTTATCGCTATCCTTCTTGTTACCTCCGTTGCTTTTCCTCGTTTCGTACAAATATTTTTGACTCTCGAGGTGTTTTCATTTTTCTTTTATTCGTCTCATATTTTTCTCTTCCATCGCTTTTTCCTCCTTCTTTCGTCATATTTCTTTCTTTGCCTCTTCCTATTTTCTTTTATTTTATCTATTACAATATTTTTCTAGCTATTTTTGTATCGTATTTTTCCTCCCTTTACCTCCTCGTCTCTTGTTTCTCGCTTATTCTTGCTCGCCTTCTTTTTACAGTATTCCTGTATTATCTTTCTACCTCTGTTTATTCTCCCTTATGCTTTCCTCTACCTCCCCTTTTTTCTATCCTTCATCCCGTTCCTTTATCTTGGTCGCCACCAATTCTCAATTTTCTTTTCTTCATCGCACAACCTCTTCGTATCGTTACGTTGCAACGATTTAAATCGAATTAATTCGATTCCTTGGTACTCGGGTTTCAAGTTCTATTAAAATTCTTCTATTAAGAAGAATCCATGTTCGTGCACGCGCATTACGCGTAGTTAAAAAGATACATATTGATGTACAACTACGAAACAATGCTAAAAAAAACTAATTAGAGACTTCATTTTAGATTAAATTATACTTTCTATCGATTCGCTTAAATTTATCGCCTGAATAAATTTAACATATCTCTCGTTATTTTTTTACTTTATCCACAAATGTAGTGACAATGTTTGCCGGAAGCAAAGATTTGAAAATGCAACGTTCCGTCGTTATAGACGGTCAAGACGAAACATTTCCTTCCTCGATGCTCTCTTTTTCTGTCCCTCGACTCTTTTCCCTCCTGCATTTTCCATTTACCACACTGTCTCTGTCGTTTGTTATCCAGTCCTATGAACGAGCGCATATTCCAGTAGTATACTGGAGCATCGGTGCGCCTTACGATGCGATACGATACGAGGAACATACGCACGGCCAAACATGGTTTCACGTATCGTAAGTAGTATGGCTATTGTATTAGGCAAACGAG
The DNA here is from genome assembly GCA_014737525.1 of Bombus difficillimus. Classification (NCBI taxonomy): domain Eukaryota; kingdom Metazoa; phylum Arthropoda; class Insecta; order Hymenoptera; family Apidae; genus Bombus; species Bombus difficillimus. The sequence goes on from JACXIT010000131.1 coordinate 331,449, forward strand.
CGCGAATACGTGCAACGTGTAATGTCTCGGAATAAGGGGACCGTACGGTTGAAATTGACAATTTGAGCCCCTTATATCATCTTTCACGGCTTTAGCTAGATGCAGGTTGGTTTATCGTCGACAAACGCGATACTGTTATTCACTTAGGCGTAATTTCACTGGAACCGGAGCAAGTAGAGTTCTGGCAATGGCCTATTAGAGTACATCGATATATGAAATAAATTAATAGAGCAATCAACGCAACGGGAGAATTCTGTTGTTTACCAGAAGCGTTTAATCGTTTAATTGGACATGCTGCCCGATAATTTTGTTTATTAACGAGTGACCCACTGTAAAAGTTAGGGGATCGACATATTTGGATGAAAATCTAATATACAGATTGGTAGAGCTTGTATGTTGTAAATAGCAAGATTATGTAAAATTACCAGACGAGTTGTATTAATAATTCACTTTCTATTTTAACTGGTATATTTATGTAAAAAGTGTCAAAAGACGAATATGTGAGATATACGTAACCATTTGCAATCGGATTGCGAAGCGCGTACTATGAAGATTATGCAACGATGTTTGAAAAATAACTTTCATAATTATACAATAAACATTGCACGTGCGAAAAATACGTGGTAGTTTAAAATTGAAATGCGCGTTCAACGTAACAAATTACATATTGCGAACATTTTATTGACGTATCCAGAAAACTAACTGTAGAAATTTTTAAATAGAAACTCACGTTCTTGTCGATTCTTTTCACGATTCTCTTAGATATACACGAACGTTTTGTATCGATTTATAGCAAGAAAATTAACCAGGACGCGCGACGGAGTATTTAGTTTATGCCAATCGATATTTTTGAAACGTAACAAGAAGATGACCAAAATATTCAGGCGTTCAAATCAAAAACAAAAACAAAAATACAGTACTGGTATCGCAGTTTGAAAGAATATTGTTTCTAGGAAAAGAACTACAAGAACTGTAGTTCCTGTACGAGAATATCGATGACACTGCACTGTACTTGTTACCTTAATTAACCTCGAGTAATTAGTTCACGAGGGACACTGATTGAAAGCACGATGAACAGTCAACGACGCTAAGAGTTGTACTTCTCCGAACGAAGAGAATCTTTCGAATTGTCTGCGACTACTGCGACGTGACGCACGAATGATCACGACGAATAATTAACAATACGCTATCTCGTAAACGCTTGTCGATGTTGTTTGCGATTGAAAGAACCGCGCGAGACTGTTCATCGATGATCAACATTAATTAAAACGATACTTCACGAATGCTTGGACATATCGCTTACAGTGGAAGAACTCTCACAGGGCTGTCAACTGATCGATTCGACCGATGGAACGAGCCTGTCTCCACGGAAGTTTGTAGATGTTGACGACTCGGGAAATGCAGATGGAAAGACCGTGAACCGATCGATTCGACTGATGGAACGATTCTTTCTCCACGAATGCTTGTAGATGTCGACGAGTCGGGAATTGCAGCTGGGACTGCTCTCTCCGAATGCTGAGAGATTGAAACGGTTCTTTGCTCCACGTTTCGTGGAGAAGGTGTTCGTCGTTGCAGGGGAGTTACACGAGACTGTGCTTTCCCGACGCTGACGGAACAAACTATTCTTATTTCGCGTCTGGCGGAGAAGATGTTAATGATTCGAGGCTACGGTCGAGACTGTAGTAAAATCGTTCCGAATGTTTCAACGATATCGACTCTACGTTCACGAAACAAAAGCGTCGCAAATATGCACGCTGATCGGTTTTCGGTGTGTGGAAGTACGTGTAACAGTCTGGTATGGAAGAAGGTGAGACGCGTATCGATGAATATCTTTGCAATCCTTTATCGAATAAATATATAACTATTCTAATATAAATTCCAAGTGTAAATTTAGCATTTCTATACTATTATTTCGGCAATTAAGATCCAAAATTTTCAACAGTTACGATCTGTTAAATCAGCCTTCGGAAATAACCGCGTTTTTAACGCGCGCGACTTATTGCCACTACGATGGACGTGGCAAGTTAAAAGTACGTACTGCTACGAACATCGAAGAGAATCGTTCAAGCTGCTAAAGTCCCGTTCTCCGAGATAATATCTCGGCCGGAAAAGCGAGCGTCGTAAATCAGCCACGAAAATCCTCGCGTTTTTGTTCCTCCGGATGGAACAATATCTTTGCCTTATGAACTTGATGCGAGAGAAATAAAATAATAGCTTGGCAATTGAATGCTATTTCTCAGATTTATCGATGCATATATTATCGCTATTGTAGTATCGTGGACAAAAGCCCTACAAAATATCAGGTAAACCATAAACATTGAAGAATTTCGTAGAAAAAAGGCTTGCGTGACTCTGGCCACGAGCGGTTGTGTAACAGCGTTGTGTGCGTAGTGAGACTTTTTTTTTTTTTTTTATACGTGGGGAAATCCTCATGGACACTCAGTGTTGTCTCACCACAACAACTGAGTAGTGTCGGACTCTTACCGACTAAAACCCCACGGTTGACCTCTCGACGTTATGAGGTGCCCCGGGGTCTCTTTCGAATTACTACCAGGGTGCAACCTCGTCGTCGTTCTTCCTTCTTGGTTGAAGGAAGGCATCCCAAAACGCTTGACCTTCTAGTCTGCCAGAGCCACCAACGCCCCAGTGTCCTATGTTCACGGGGGCGCCGCAGCCCCAGCGCGTCCTCTTCGTCAACATCATCACCACACGGAGCGGTCACCCATCTTTGACCACCCCGCGCCCAGTGCTGCTTAACTTTCGTGATCTTACGGGAACGAGTGTATCCAGCACGGCCAACAGGTGTTGACCAGTGAGACTAAGACAAAGGGGCAAAAGGGATGCTGAGGCAGAAAGACAAATTCGCGGGCAGTGTCAGTAGACAAGTCAGAGAGTGTGAATCGAGAAGGCAGAGAGTGGGAGTTGCGTTGTCGAGATAGTGTTGCTAGTATAACGTAGATTCACATCACAGATCAGGTCACACGCCGCGGACAGGACGGCGCCCGGATGTCCGCACATCCTTGGAGCGTACCCTCGATAGTCTCCAGTACCCACCAGAGGTCTTGGAATTTTCATAGTTAAGGTCCTTCAGACCAAGCGATTATCTCTTGTCTTAGGTTTCCTTTTACTTTTGTTGTTTACTACGGGTTAACACGGAAAGTTGGTTTTCCTCAGGTCTGGTATGATCCGTTAGCAACTTTCTCACGAGGGCGGCTAAAACCCTTCCTGGTCCATCAACCTTCTTATTATCCAATCGGAAACGGCGTCTACCGCCCTCGCTTCCCTAACCAAAATTGTCATCAACAAATCCGATAGTTTCGTTTCCTTAGACACACCCACCCCTAGCTTTCCTCGGACACAGTATCGTCGGTAAAACTTACTTATTCTGTATCCTTAGAATAGTCAACGTATCTTTACCTGTCTTTACCCTTATAACAGTCGCGTACTCAGTGTAACTAGGTTTTACGCAACGTGGTTGGAGTGAATTGTGATTTATGCGCGTTAATTCAGTGTGTATTCCATTGTGATCGCTGAATTCATAATAAAGTTTAATTAAAATAAAATTAATAGTTGCGTTACGACTCGGCTATTTTATTTTTATCATCCAACCCTCAAGTTTACGTGACACTAGCGTTGTCGAAAGAGTGTGGTCCGCGTGAGAGAGGGAGAGCGTTGGATCCATTGTGACGAGAGTTGCAAATTAATTATTGAATTGTCTAAAGTATAGTGTATTATTGCGATAAGTTCGTGTTAAACAACCATCGTTTTTCCGTTTAATCAACATCCATATCATCCAATCATTCATAAATAAACCATCATTAATTATTAGTATAATATATTTCCCGATATTACACTATTATCTTCTCTATCGGAAAAATATATCCTACTCTTGCCATCGTTATCAACAAACAAACCATCGTGAATATTTTTTCACAAGCTTCAAGTATTTAGACGTTGTTTGCACGTCATTTACTCATAACTCGTATACCTCACTGTGCATTGTATACTATCCTGCCGCCTTTTGGTCACGCGTTGTTTGTTCAGGAACAACCCTGCGCGTTCATCCCTTATCTGAACCCCTTCGATTTCGGTTGTGGACATTACTACGGTAAACTCAATCGTAAACGTATCCAGAGATAATATATAGGAATTGTTTACAAGGAGCAGGACGATCGCCTTCCGTTTACGCCTCATTTGTCTATCCTATTAGACTGATATAAAGCCCTTTGTTTCTTCATCGACGAGTGTGTCACGTCGGAGACACAAGAAATCACGAAACCGATAGATAGCCGGTGATCTCCTCGCGTCGCAGTTCGAACGTTTCACGAACGAGGTAAAGAAATTGAACTTTGCGTACGATAATGGAATTTATTGTATAAATATAACAGAGTGACGGTTCAAAGTGTTACGACAGAATGATTTCGAGCGCTAATTTAGGAGGGTTTTTGTATCGAGGTTTCAGTCCCTTTGGAGGAGTCATCGTGGGGTGTGTATCAGAGCCGGCTATTTCGTTACTGTTTCGATAACTGTGATATGCAGAATGTTTCGTCTACCCGATTATTGGGTGGGTGGCCTTCTCGAGCGTGTGACAAGTGCCTTGCGCAACTACAAAGGTTCCCTAATTTGGATTATTTGTATCATGGCTAACGAAAGTAGGCTATCTTCGAACATGATAAAAGAGTTCTATGTATTTCATACTTGACAACGTTGATTTCTTCCACTTCAATTATTCGACGAATAAATTGCGAAATGTAAGGTATAGCACCTTTTGTGCATTGTTATATGCAATTATGAAACTTGAATATAACATAATTCTCTGTATAATTTTTGTATTCTATGGATAAATTGTAAAACTTAAACCACAGAGAACATGGTATTAGATCGTTATAACAAGCACGTGTAATAATAATTTTAATATGTCTGTGCGTTATTACCGTTATTTAATTACGATAGTTTAATACACAATATTAAAATTTTTGCCAATGTGACCGACGATAAATTTTCTAATATTGAAGTACATAGCGCGTTATAGTTCCTTATAGCAGCTGCTACGCTATTCATGTTGCAAAGAATTCCAATTATCTCGGCAGAAATCGTCTCCACGTTATTTACTTGAAATTAATTAAACGCAACATCTTAAAATTTGAAGTCGTAATTAATATCGTCTCGCGTATTATTACCATAGATCGCGGTTATTAAAAATTACGTTGCACTAAATTTTCGCACTATGGGCGAATAAGATATTAAATTAATAAAGTGCAGCAGTCACCGTATTAAATATTACTACGTGCTGAGTGTTATAACGCGATATACCGAAGATTCCGTTGACCCAGGATTATACCACGATAAAGAAAAGTCGCTATTTTTCAGAAATAATATTTCAGCGTTACGACCACCCGCGTATCAACGGTCAGACTTCGATCGGGTCGTACTGCGAGGGGTACACGAGTTATTCAATGGATTCGCAATACCATGTATTTTTAACTTCTTTAGCAGCACTTTTCTTTGGCTCGATAGCCGTGACCCTGTCGTAAATCTCGAAATTTCGAAACGGTCATGCGACGATCAATTTAACGGTTCTCGCGACTTAACTCGTACCCTCTCGAATAGTTTACAAGGGCTGTACGTTCCACCATCTCGACGTACACCCTCGTATAGCGCTGGGCCTCGGCACCCCTTTCAAAGGCGCAACGTACAATGGGAGGGAGAATACGAGGTACTAAAAATGCTTAAACGGCGTATTTTCAGCAGTATTCCAGTTACGTGTACGTCGAGAAAGTTAAGTTACGTCGCTACTTCCCTATAAATCGCTTCATACGTCGTGAAACTGTTCTGCATCGTGACGATATCGCTGTCTCTGCGCACATACATGCACATACACATACCACTTGTGCGTAAATAGGTTGAAAAATTGGAAGGAATAAATCGCGATCAATTTATCTCCTTCTTCGATCGCGTATCGCGAGAGCGAACACGTTTGGTTACACCCCTTCACCGAACGTGCGACCCCTATCGTTCGATTCTACGCTGTGTCGTTCAAATTTGCCAACTGTCCTCGGTCTGGTACATCGTTTCTAAGCGTAATGAAATTCTTTTGGAAAACGATCAAGAAATTCTTAGAAACGATCGAATTTTATTCCGATCGTTCCAAGCATAACCGAGCCCTATAACTTGATTCAAGATACGATTGAAAAATTTGTATAAACTGCACCGTCAACGGCATCACGAGCGAAGCAGATCGATACAAATTTTGCAGTACAAAGTACGAACAGCACAATGGTTCGTCGTATTTTCCTCCCATCAACGTTTTACGTTTGTTTTTTCGAGGACTATACTTTTCGAGGACTGAGAAGCGTAGAGGCGAAAAGTGGAGGAAGGTAAAATTGCCGAGTCGGTAAGAGGGTAATACGAAATTGTGTACGGCGATACTCTATAAAGGCGAGCGGTAAGTCTTTGGATCGAAAGTTGGAAACGGTGTATGCAGGCCGCGTATAATGGTGGCGTGTAACGCGAGAGAGAACTGGCGCGCTTGATGCGGCGTAAAATCCAATTGCAACGGGTGAAGCTCTACGCCAGCATCGAGAAAAATGTGTCATACGTCGAAATGGTCCGGTCTATTTTCCTCCCCCGCTCCTTGTTTCCCGCTTTTTACAATCCTCCTTTGTAACCTAAAAGCCTTAAAGTTTATTCGTTCGTTTTTCGTCACGGAAGGATCTCGGCTGTCGCGGTTATTCGCTCGCGCACTTCGCCGCACCGGTTTCTACTTTCGAGCGCCGACCGCTTTTACGCTTTCACGATGGAAATCACCCTGAAATTTCTCCGCCGTTCGAAATGCCCACTCCTCTGTCTTATCGTTATTTGACTTTCCTTTTGAATCAACGATCGGCTGAAATGTTTTTTGATGGATGGTGCGCAAGCTGTACGAGACAAATGGCTGACAAATTGCTCGAGTTTCCCGAATGGATGATAAATATACCTATGTAAATTTGTATAGCGCGTGTTTTCCTACATCGTGGGTATGTTTTGGAAGAGGTGTAAGTTGGAAGGAACTTGGACAATCTTTTACATCAGGGCACAGCTCGCTGAGTTTGATTACCTCGAAATATGTCAAGATCGTCGTTCCGAGCAAGTTTTCCCTGAATACGTATGTACGTCGCTTGGGTGTAGTTTTCGAAATATTCACAAAGAAAATTGTCGATTCTGATGAAAGTCGTGGATGATATAGTTTTTGAAAAACTATTCAACCCGTATTTTTTACATCTGTGTCAGATTAAGTTCTTTGATTTTTATTTTACCTCTAGTAATACGTGTATTTAACTCAAACACGGTTCAACTCTCAATGAGACACATTCATAGGACGTTAGTAGTAGGAATGCAGCCGTTCTTTCAACTAGAATTTTTATTATTTATTTCCAAACGCAATCCATTTATATAACGTAGATTACGTAGAAAATAGCGAGCGTATTCCTTCGCAGGAAAATTTAACCGGTAAAGTTCTTCAAACGTTTTGCTTTTCTTATGTGAAATTCCTGCCTGTGATAAAAGGTAACATAAACCGTACAAGTATCTCTCAGAACGAAAATACTTACTACGTTAAATGAGACTGCTCTGCTCCATTCTACAAGATTGAAACAAAGTGTATAGTTGCGAAATCCATAGGAAGTTAGGTTACAATTAGCGATTTCGTAAAGGTCTCATAGTTGGATCATTTAGATTATAACGTTCGTCGGTTTTGTTCGATTTTACCGTTTACGTTTATCAAGTATAGTTTCGTCAATTATATTTCGATTTTGCATATTCTCGATTACGTCTTAACGGTTTATCGAAACGGGTGGTTTACTCTGTGAAACGACCTAACTTTTTCCGTTTGCATCAAGTCCATTGTTTCTTCTGCTTATGCAAATAAAATTCTCAGTTATATCAACGCTTTCGCGCGAAACAAAAATCATGCAACATACGCGCTTCTTAATAGGCTTCGATCCAACTTTGCTCTTTTCTCGCGTAGCTGCGTTGACGCGTGATAACCTCGCGTAACCTGCATCATCGTCGACCAGAACGCGTGTTTGCCGAGTCGACGCTGTTTTCCTGGGTGTCGTTGGGGACTATTGGGAAAGGATTGTTACCGTGTTTGCAGGAGGAACGGCGCTGTTTACACGAGCGTTTCTCCTCTGAACGAGCATCGCGACGCGTCATCGCGCGTTTAAATGGGCGGACGATAACAGTCGCAAGAACGCGTGCGTCCCTCGCAGTCGACGAGAATTTCGTTGGAAACGCGGACGTGTTTACGGGATTCTCAGGAATTTGCGATAGCCTGGCAACTGCTCGTTATCGGACCAGTGCGGCAAGTTGTTCTTGTTCTTGGGACGTGATTCGATACCGTGTGCTCCTCGTGACGTGTTTTCATGCGAATTGCTTCGCATACTGTGCGATAGGATATTCGGGAAATTCTGCAGCTAACTGTTATACGTAAAATGTGAACGCGGTGTCGGCCGTTTGAAAAGGAATTGTTTTAAATGTAATATTTCAATGTTGTAGAAAATTTGATACGCTGTCATGTATATATGCATAAAGGGAGTATGTATGCATAGAGATTGTTTACATTATTCATGACGTAATCGTTTGACAATGTTCATACCGAACTCATCTCTTTAACAGATAAGATATTCGTTTACTTATTAACGATTGTAAAATGAAATTAAAAAATTATTCCATAGCGGTTTACAGGTATTTTGTACATCGTCCTCTTCGTGTCTTCCTTACGTAATAAACATTGTAAAATGTACTTTTATTAACAAAACATACAAACTACAAAATGGTATTTCGTGAAACTGTATTTATAATAACAGTAAGATTCGGAAAAGCTTCTCACGTCTGTATTTTATGTCCCGGGACACAGGTTTTTCAATGCTCGCTATGAAAAATTCCAATCCAAATATTGATTCGTTAATTTTCATCTTCAAGCGAAATAGTTGCAATTAAATCGTTTCTCCAATCGCGAATTTAATAATTCATAAAAAAATATCTATCTTCGCATACTTCGCATGCTCTCAGAATGCTGCCTTTTAAATGTCTTATTATTTTGCCTATCACAAACGTATCACGTATTCAAAGATTGCATCTCGTAGAATCTTCGTAGAATTATATTCAAAAGACGAAAACTAGGCGGGAACGTTGCAGTCTGATTTCATCTGTCCAAAATGAATTCTCACAGAAAAAATGTCTCGTTCGTATAAATTTAAATGCGTTCTACATACGTGCAAGCTTTGACCAGAATCGGAATTTTTTAATCTGACAGAATCCATATACATATGATATTATTTAAAAATTATACGTAGAATTTTTTATTATAATTGCATTAAAATTATACATACAATATTATTTCAAATAAACAATTTCTTTCCCGACTAGATACAGCGAGAAGGAATTATACGACGTAAGAGCACATCTATTATTTTTCTTCTTCGCGCAATTGGCTTAAAAGTTAAGTGCGCGCGTATGTACTATATTCGTATATTTGGTACGATCTTTTCAAGATCGATCTCTTCAGAAGCAAATCTTCCATTTATTTTTCTCTACAAAATCTGTCGGAATACTTTGCTCGACGATACGCGTTGGCGCTGTCCGTGATAGCGTGTCGTCGTCAGACACCACGGGAAGAGAAGTCCTCGTCCTCTATTAATGTCGCGTCACATTTCGTTTCTTAATAAGCGTTATCGTCGATAACCGAGCAACGTAATTCCGTCCGAAGTTTTCGCGGAATCCGATCAGGCCGATTTGCATTTCCATCGAGTAAGATCACAGACCCGTCGAAGCGTGGTGTTTCGCGACAGGTTACGTCTGTTGAAATCCGCGCGTATGGACTTGTACATAGAAGGAAGCGGCTAATACGATGCATTACCGACCCGCGACACGAGGTCGCGTTTGCTTTGAATAATTATCCGAGAATCGGTGTGTAGTCGGATACGTGATGTGCTCTGAGAGCGGATCTATCCAACTGCCTCAAGTAAACGTTGATATCCGCCCAAATACGCATGTCGAATCCGTAAACGTTCGGTCCGACTGTTGTTTGCCCGTAGGCAACTCTCGCACCGATAACCAATGGCCGAGCCTTCCACGTGTCGCGTTTATCCGGTTTGCTCGAACGATGGAAGTTCCTTGCACCGGTTACGCTTTTGTATAGCGTATCGCGTGATAGAAGGCCTATAGGATGGATAGAGAGATATGGGAAAATTAGAAAAACGTTGACATTGTCACGTAAAAATTCAACAAGTGACTTTAATACGTCGATTTCCAAACAGGAGATCGAGTTCTTTTATTTTTGCTCAATTGGTACAATAATTAAATGGTAACAACGATAGACCTGTAGCATTCAGACTGGCTCGGACCTATTCAGACGGACTTGGACGATGTTGGGAGGAGTATTTGTATCCTTTATTCGTTGAAGTGGAAAAAGGCTCTTGTTGTATATTTCTGAGATCGGGTAGAGTGACCAGGTGCTGGTCACTCGTGGTAAGGCGTTTGGAATCTTATCGCATAACTAATCGAATTTCACCTGTGACAGCTATACCGACGGTCTCTAATAATAAGGCGCTTGGAATTTAATATCTTATTGCGTTACTAGTCGAATTTCACCTGTGACAACATCGTGGTGCAACGATATGAAAAGATACGCACGAGTTCGTACACTTTCAGAGATGCTTCTAGACTTTTTACGAGACACTTAGGAGCAAGAACGAGACGAGGCTGATACGTCGAAGAAGACACGAGGAAAATAACGCCAGGGAAAGTAGTTGACGAGGAACTTTGCTTATTCGTTTCCGAGCAACTGTAGACCAAATTGTAATCAGTTTAAGAAAACTGACGAAACGTATTACAATTGTAACGATAGTTTTTTAAATAACGTACGATGTACTGTAAAATTCCCGTTAATATCGTTACGCAATCTCTGTGAAATTGAGCACTCGACGCTTATTACATCGGCTTACCATAAATTACGAGAAACAGATGGAAACACGATTAGCGAATCGCTGGGCAACTCCGACTTGATCAGTCCTCCTAGGACTTTGAACGTCCCGATCGCTGTGATAGCCGAGGGATTAAGATGATGTTGCGGGTCAATGGAGAGATCAGTTCCCGTACTCGCGGATTGCTCGTATAGCGCGTCGTGAGTTTACGACCTGGAGCACTGAGACTATAGGTTTCGATAGTTCGTGTGACCTGAGAGAATGCTGATTTTCTGTTTGCATCAAGCGATTTCATTATCGTCGCACGATCACGTAATAACATAGCTCGAAGTATTGGTTCGCGTCGGTGAATATTATCGATCGATCAGTAAGCTTTTGCAACGAAACTTTTCGAAACGAAGAGTACGGAATGTAAAGCTCTAAATCTACTCTGCTTCAATTGCTTGAATTATATATATATATATATATATATATATATATATATATATATATATATATATATATATATATAT